>CM045738.1:43114796-43302296 GCA_024760905.1 Plotosus lineatus
GGACACTCTTATCCATACACACACACGTACACACACTTCATAAAGTCACTCAAGTACAATTAACTGTTCACACAAGGCTCAAACTCATCACACACAACACAGGAATATTCAACACTGACTGTTAGACAATTCCCTTTTTTTTTTGTCGCTCCTGATTCTCCTCTGTACGATAATCACTTACGAAACCAATTTGTTAGCTCAAGCTGTGTTTGCTGTAAACAGTTAAAGTCAAGGCCTGAGTCATCTCTCAGCTGAAGAAACTGATCAAGGCTTTTCTCTCTCTTCTGATCCCCCACACGCATGGCGCTGGTCATGGGCGAGTGCGCAGAGCCTTCAGCCTCCACTAACAGGAAGAACAGAGAGCCAGGGAGGTTTCGAGAAAGGGGTAGGGAGAGGGATGAGGGGAGGGAGAAGAGGACAAGCTAAGGCTGGCGGCGTACGCCTCAGGCTTCAGCTGAGACTGTCAGAGAAAAGGTGAAGCTGATGGGGGGGGGGGATAACATCAGATTTAAATATGAGCCTTTCAAATGCTGCTGGACTGTGAGGAACATCAGACAGCAGCATTACGCACAGAAAAGAAAGCAGCCTGTCAAGCTCAATATTTACCTCCCGCGTTGTCATTTTTATATTCCCACGCCACTACTGTTAAATGTCCCTGCCAGGATCTGAAGACATTCCGGATTCAGCCCATGAAAATGAGGACATGCTATTCCAGGAATTTTCTTTTACTTCAGGAATATCATTTGAAAAATACAAAGCTGTTTCAAAAAGAATTTTCAAGTAAATACTACATCGAATAGGGCAGTGGTGACCTGGTGGTATAGGGCGCTGGATCGCTGATCCCAAGGTTGGGGGTTTGAGTCCCACTCTCCACAGGTTGTCATTGTCCCCCCCAGTGCAGCTAACTGGGTTATCAAAGGCCAGCCATGTCTCTCACTGTCTATGGCGAGAGGTTCATGTAAAAGAACCATTGCTGACTTTCATCAAGAGGAGCTACAAAGCTTTCAGCATGTTTCTGCCCTTTGCTGGCCTGGTGAGCTGTCCAGGGTGTACTCTGCCCTCACCCAGAGTTGACTGGGTTGGGCACCAGCCTCCCCACAACTCTAATTAGGATTAAGCGGTTACAGAAAATGAACAAACAATGAACTTCACCGAATATAACTTGTAGTCTCATGTACCTAGCACAGTGGTTCTCAAATAGTGGGGTGCACCCCCCCTAAGGGAGGTGTGATGCCAGGGGGGCACGTGTGACCCCAGGGAACATGCTTTTTTTTTTTTTTTTTTTTGCCATATTAGAATAAAGTGTAATTGTACATCCACTACAGCAGGTGGCAGTGGCTTCCTCACTGTTAGAGTGTGCCCAGAGGTAAAATAAGAAGTGAAGTTAATAAAACCACCATTGAAATTTTTTCACAGGGACAGAAAAAGAGGCGGAGAGAGACTGAGACAGTGAGAGAAATGAAAGTCTCCCGGAAGATAAGTGGAAGATAAGCAGAGGAGGTATGATGAAGCGGATGTAGCACTCGGCTTCACTGTGCTGCGGTGAGAAACGAAGAAAGAGCGCTGTGTTTACTGTGTCTGAAAACATTGGCATGGGATAGTATGAACCCAAATAAATTAAGGCGTCACTTAAAGACATCACACCCCGATCACATGATGAGCCATGCGAGATTTTTTAAACATGCCGAAGACAGTAGGCCCTCGTTATTCACGAAACAAAATGGACCAACTTCATGCTCGGATTTCAACCCAGAGGGATCTACAGGACTGCTCCATGCTGTGTTTCTGTGAAACATGGCTCGAGTAGAGTACACCCAACGAGGCATTTACACAAGCCGGCTACACGGCCTTCGGAGAGGACCGGAGCACAGAGGATAGCAACAAGGCCCGCGGCGAATAGCAACAAGACCCTTTGTTTGGAAAAAAATGAACAATTCTCTGGTTAAACAAAATGGCCACAACTTCAAAGTTAGATGTTCTCCATTCTCAAAGCAAGATTTAGAGATAATCTGCAGTCAGTACCCCAGGTTTATTTAACTAAATCTGCCGTTGTTCCGCCGTAGGCCTTGTTGCTATCCACCTGGGCTTATTGTTATCCGGGGTGCGGCTAGTATTGAGCGACCATAGCATATTAGCTCAGGATCGGAGTTCAGCATGCTCAGTTCTAAACATACAAAAGTACTGTGCTCTCATAGCTGTAGTAGGGTCACACGGTCCTAGACGAGCATAGTGCAAAAAACAAACAAACATACAAAACAAATTAAAAGAGACAATTTGACTCTGAGAACTCCGTAACGTTGCCCTCTAGGGAGTGCCATCTTTGAGAGGTCACGTTCAATGTAAAAGGACATGAAGCATAATTATTCAAGTTTAATCTCACACACAAACATTCTAAACATCAACTTGGGTACTGTACTGAAATAATAATTGAAAAAGACTTTAATACTACAGTGCTTTACAACAGTTCAGATGATTATTCCTCTTCAGGCACTTCAGAGGAAACTGTCGTTTCTTCAGCAGAAAGTCTAATTTCTTCAGAAGAGACATCCAACGTCATTACCTTTTTCTGGCGCTTAGCCGGTGTTTGAGTGGCATCATAGAGCCTAACTGGTAATTAAAACTCACTAAAAAAAGGCTCATTGACAACTTGTGCGTGAATGAGGAAAAGGGGCGTATACATTATCTCACCCAATTGGCAGGAAGGAGGACATCCACTGGCTGAGTTTGAATCACGTGACAGTTGCTCGGCAGTCCACGAATATGCGCATGCGCAAGTGCAAAACCGAGAATAGTCAAGGGTGTACTGTATTGCCAACAACCATCCCGCTTTGTGAATGCTACTCCAGCAAACCAGCAAATTCTGTTAGCATCAGAACAGAAAAGCCCACAGCAGAGGAACTGATCATACCTGCAGCACACACGGTCTTTGTCATGCTGGATGACATCACTGCTGCGGAATTAAGTCCAGGTCCCAGTTCAGCATCGAGTAGGAGCCGAGAGTTCAGTATCGCACTTTAAACTCGGCTTCGAAAAGCTGTGCACTGCGAAACGGGCTCATTTTCGCCATTAATCCGGACTCAATCATTTTGACGAAAAAAATTAAATAAAATAATAATAATAATAATAACACAAATTGTTCTATTCAATTTTGTTTTGTAGGTTAAAGTGTTTTATATATTGTGCTCCTGAGTTAATGTTTCTGATTAATTTGAATTTATTATTATTTATTGATTTTATTTAATTTTATTTCTCAGTATAAAATGGTTCAAACTGTTGGTCAAAAATGTTTACAGTTTAAATAAGGATACTGTTTTTATTTCAGGCAAATTGATGCACTTTAAATCTTTAAACAAAAGACTAAAAAATTGTTAATAAAGTTATTCTTTGTTGGAAGTTGATCTGTATTTCTTCATTTTTTTTTTGTATTCCATAATGATAATAAGGATTTATTATGTTAATAAGGATACAGTGTATGCAGAGGATTACTTCTAACAATTTGTAGACAAATAACACAATTTATATTGGGGGCAAAATGTTTTCCTCTTTTGGTGGGGGGGGGAGAAAATTATTGAAAAGCACTGACATAATACAATGAAGCAGTTTGGACAGTGAATGAAACAATAAAATCTTATAGACTATTTAATTTACATTTTTTAAAGATTTATTTAATATAAGTATGCATCAGAGTACCATAGAAATTAGATTATTTATTTATTTGTGTTGATTAATTTGCTTATTCATTCATTCCTGTTCTAAGATGCTTAATACTAATTAGGGTCATAGGGAGGCTGACGCCCATCTCATCCGACTAGTGAAGGCAGGGTACATCTTGAACAGCTTCACATGGCAGCACACACAACACATTCACACTCGCACCAAGGGGCAAATTGGAACAGCCAGTTAGCCTACTGTGCATGGTTTTGGACTGATGGATGACACCCGTGTACCCTGAGGAAATCCACACAAGAACCAAGAGAACATGTCAATGCAACACAAGAACCACCCATGTCCAGGAATCAAACCCAAGAACTTCTTGCTTTGAGGCGTGCATGCTTACTACTACACTACCCTGCTGTCAAGAATAATTTAATTAAATAATTATTAGCAACATTCTGACATTTTGAAGTGAAGCAGAAAGGTCCTGGGTTTGAATCCTGGGCTCAAGCGTTTTTGTATGGAGTTTGCGTTATTTCTCCATGCTTGTGTCGGTTTCCTCTGAGTATACTCAACCATTGATTCTATACAGAACCCAGTTTAACAGATATCAGAAGCTTCGGGCAAAGTCTGGAGCAGCCGAAAATGTTCGGGCGGATCTGGCAGTTGACAAGGGCAGACACAAACCTCTGTTTCCATAGTTGGCTGTTGGCTAGCAGGTGCATCAGTGGATATACAGGGATCCCTTTCTACTTAGCGCTTCAATTTATGCGGCTTCAGTGCATCGCGTTTTTTTTTAAATATCCATCGAAATAAAAAACAAGGAAATTAAGGAAGAATAGGGGGAAAGGTTAAGGAAAATGCTACAAAAACAAAGCCAATTATGCAAAAAATAAAAATAAAAACCCTAAACAAACACAAAACAAAAACAACCCAAAACCTCCCATCAAAATTACATTTACGTGATGTGCGCATTTGCATGCGTGCGTCTTTGTGTGTATTTATATCTTATTTACATCTTATGCATTATTTTTTTATGTTTAATTGCTATTTTAAGCATTTATAGTATTGAATATGTATTTATTGATATTATATACACATATACATGTACGTATACGTCAGTCAGGGGGGTTGGGTGGGGGTTGATCCTACTTCGCGGATTTCAGTTATCGTGGGGGATCTCGGTCCCAATTAACAGCGGAAAGTGAGGGATCCCTGTATAGTCGTGTCACACTGGATGATGTGGTTGTATATACATATATAGCATTTTTCCTGATTTTTTTTGTAATGAATTTGATGCTACCACTTCCAAATCGTTGTCAGAAGCTATTGACAATCGGCAAAACGGACCCATGTGCCCTTTTTTGTCTGTGAACTCGAGGGTGGGGGGGTTCTTCGATTTCTTCCCACCTATTAAGCAAAGAGAACTGGCTGTTTTAATGTTTGTGTATGTTGGCTCTGCAATGGTCTAGTGAGCTGTTCAGGGTGTACCTCGCCTTCATCCAGTGTCAGCTGAGATGGGATCCAAGCTACTCGGCTAATGAATGAGGATTTGTAAGATAGGCCTCCAAGGCATGACTGGTTCCTGGACGCCATCATAACTGTCCATATCTGTAGGACTTGCTGGTCTGTGTAAGATTTATACAAATAATTATTGATTGAACACCATGACTCAGATTTCTGCTTGGACTGAAGCCTGAAGACACTGTTGCACGTTATGGATTAAGGTCAAGTAAGCATGCTCTATAGTGTACGCGGCATATCCGTCTGAACAGAATTTCAATCGGCCACGCCGAAATCATGTCTGTTCTTTATTATTCTGCTCAGGCGTTAGCCTCGGTGCACCTCAGGATAAATTGCCTTATTCCCTTGTAGCAGATATACATACATGAGTGTCCTGGAAAAGAAAAACTCTACAATGGTTGGAGTTAAAGGTCCAGTATGTAGGATTTAGGAGGATCTGTCGGCAGAGATGAAATATATTATATTATTCATATATACTGTGTGTGTTCATTAGTTTATAGATTAGCTGTAACTGCAAGTGGTTGGAGTTTTGTGACTTTAGAATGGGCTGTGTGCATGTTGCTCTACTTGTAGTCAAGAACGGATGAATTTCTGAAGAGAAGCTTCCACAGGTCACATTTTAACGAGAATCCAGAATGACTGGAAGCTTAAGGAGACCAATCAGTGTTTGTTGGTGTTGGCTAACAAGTTTGAGAATCAAAAACATAAAAGCAAAGTAACAACGCAAGTATTTGACAGACCGCAGCCTCCAGGCCACAAGGCGCACCGGATTATAAGGCGCATTAAGTGAAACAATAGTCAGATAAATCAAACTTGACTCAACTCTCACAATAACTGTCAACATTGCTCAACTGTAACACATAAAATATAAAATAATACACTTCACAATAACACTCAACATTGTTCAGTATATATATATATATAACATACAGCACTGTAGGTTTCAAAAATGCCCACTAGAGGAAGGTATTGCATTAGGCATGAGATGAGATGACTGAAATCAGGTATGAACTGCATTCAGTCCAAGCAGCTCAGCCACGCCCCTCAGCCGGAGCGGGTAGAAAACAGAGTTTTAGAGTGAGTTAGAGAGCTTTACAATACAAAGAAGCAGTGACGTGATGCAAGTTAATCCTCTGGCGCAGAGGTAAGCATGCTTGTGTTTATTGTGAGTAGATGAGAATAGTGAATTCAGGCATGAGCCACTGTCCAGCTCAGCCACGCCCCTCAGCCGAAGCAGAGAGAAAACAGTTCGTTAGAGGCACAGCCGCCAAAATCAAAGTCCCTCAAAAACACAGACCATAACAAAAAGGACATAAAAGAACGTGACATAAAAGTTGTGATTCTTCTTCTTCAGGCACTTCAGAGGAAACTGTCATTTCTTCAGGTGACAGTCTTATTTCTTCAGAATAGACATCCAACGTCATTACCTTTTTCTGGCGCTTAGCCGACGTGTGAGTGGCATCATAGAACTTAACTAGTAATGAAAGCACACTAAAAAAAGGCTAATTGACAACTTGTGCGCAAATGAGGAAAAATGGGCGCATACATCATCTCAACCAATCAGCAGGAAGGAGGACAGCCATTGGCTGAATTTGAATCACGTGACAGTTGCTCGACAATCCATGAATATGTAAAACCGCGAATGCAAAACCGTGAATAGTCAAGGGCATACTGTATATGTTTAAAGAGTATATCAAACTACATTTGAGTATTTCAGCAGTAAAAACTGCTCAGATTGGGATTTCGTTGTGATTTGTTAAGAAAATAATTTTTCTTTTTATCAAGAACATTTGCATTCCATATAAATTTGTAGCTCATGGGTGTTGTCTACACAAATCACGTCATCGGGTGTTGCATTAATTCATCCTTTCAATATTCAGGCTATAAGCCTGTGTCACACGTTCCTTTTCCTTGTGTTTTAATGGTTTTTAATCTTTTCTTTTTCTTTGGAAGAATCAATGGCTTGCCCCCACCCACATTTTTTTAAGAAGTCATCTTTCTTTATTGCGGCTCCCAAGTGTTACAGCACAGAAAGCAAGAAGGAAAGATGGTGTCAGAGAAAATAGACCTGATGTTTTGTACCAGCTATTTCTCACAAATATAATTGTGAGTCAACAACATTTACAAATGCCTTTCACACAAATTTCCCACTCCTTTATATTTCGTGCAGGCTGGAGACACACAGAGTTATGGTATATGTAGATCAGTGAAGGATTTGTGCATGCTACCTGTTTTTTTTTTTTGTTTGTTTTTTGTTTTTTTTTTCTTTGACATAATGTCCCTTGAGTCCTGATGCAGCCTCAGGCAACACTGGCACTGACTCCTGTTTGTAAAAGAGAGATGCTGATATTGTTGAGGTGTAAAAGTCTTATTCTCTGTATTAATCATCAATAATGACAATATTAAGTCTTATTTGCTTTTAAAAGTTTTGCATTGTTAAATATAACAATATGCATATCGTTAATTGGTAAAAAAGAAAAAGGAATTAAAATTCACATTTACTTTACATAAGATAAATAAGGAGAGAAAGCCTTAAATCACAAATATAAATGCAGAACATTTTGATCCTGATATATGTATTCATTAATTTTTCTAACCACTTAATCCTAATTAGGGTCATGGGGAGGCTGGCGCCCATCTCAGCTGACTTTGGGTGAGGGCCATCGCCGGACGGAAACACGCTGACGGCTATGCAGCTACTCTTGTCGAAAGTCAGCAATGGTTCTTTTACATCAACTTCACACCACAGACAGTGAGAGCCATGGCAGCATTTGATAACCCTGCACTGTTAGCTGCACTGGGAGGGGCGGTGACAACCTGTTGACAGTTGTGTTTGAACCCCCAAACTTGGGATCAGTGATCCAGCACCTTTACCACCAGGCCACCACTGTCTATTTATTAATATGAAGTAAAAAATTTGCTTTTGTAATTAGAGTAGTACCTCGGTCCTCGAACGCTTTAGAGGTCAAACAAATCGGAATTCAACCAAAAAATCCAGAATTTGTTTTGTCCCGGAAGTCGACCAAAAGCCGGAAGTCGAATGCTAAAAAAGCATGAGAAAAAAGCTAAAGCACTAAAGCTTTAAGCTAAAGTAAAGCACTAGCAGCACTGTGAACACCTTTAACAATGAGGTCATGAGCCACTTTACTCAGGTTTTGACAAGAAGGCAGAAACAAGCCACATTAGAAATGTTCAAGAAAAGAAAGGAACATCCTTAAGAAGAGTCATCCATGCAAAGCTAATAACAAGAGGAAAAAAAAACGCCTTTGGCTGATTTACCTGAAGCTGTTATGGAAGGGAATCCGACTCTTCTCTCACTCTCCAACATTTATGTATGCCAACTGCTCACCACTACAAAGGTTAAAAATTCTGATCTTTATTGTTATTATTATTTAACTGCACTGTGGTTTTTATTTTAGTGTGTTATGGTTTATTTTGTGACTCTGGTTTTGGCGGCTTGAACTCGCTGCGCGTTGGAGAGAGGCGTGGCTGTCACACGTGGGTGGAGTGCTAAACATGTACACCTGATTCCACTTAATCATGGGCTATAAAGACTAGCAGTGCTCCTTCCAGTGCTTGAAGATTGTGCCTCTTCCTCATGATCTCTCTGGCTCTCAGCTCTGTGCTTCACCAGTTCCCTTCAATCTTCTAGCCCTTCTATGACAACAGGAACATTCAGCCGGACCCAAAAAAGCACGACACAGAGTGGAGATGGAAACAGGTGCAATTTATTGTTCACAGGGAAGGCACTAGAGCACGGGGAAATCATAGTCACTGTTAGAGATGCGGAGAAACACGAAAATCAAACTAAAGCGGGAACTGGTGGAGCACGGAGCTGAGAGCCAGAGAGATCAGGGGGAAGAGGGACAATCTTCAAGCACTGGAAGGAGCACTGCTAGTCTTTATAGCTCATGATTAAGTGGAATCAGGTGTGCGTGTTTAGCGCTTCACCCGCATGTGACAGCCACGCCCCTCTCCAGTGCGCAGAGAGAGAGAGATGCCAAAACCAGAGTCTCTCTCAACACAGACCATAACATTGTGTACTGTATTTAATAATTTTTCCACTTAATTTGTGGACCTATGATATGAGTTACAGTACCGTTAACTTCTGGTCAAAAGACGGTGGAACGAATTAAGACCATTTACATTATTTGTAATGGGAAAAGTGGATTCGGAATTCGACCAAATCGGAATTCGACCAGCTGTCTGGAACGGATTATGTTCGAGAACCGAGGTACTACTGTAATTAGCATGTCTGCCAAAACCAAGAAGGTCCTGGGCTTGAATCCCAGGCTCTGGCATTTCTGTGTGATGTGTGCATATTCTTTCAGTGCTTGTGTGGACTTCTTCGGGGTTATACTGGTTTCCTCCTTCAGACCAAATACATGCAAATTAGGCTAATTTGCTGCTCCATATTAACATTTACATTTCTGACATTTTGCTGTGATGGCCTGGAGACCAGTCCAGGGTGTACCACACCCCTGCCCAGAGTGGGCTGAGATTGGCTCCAGCCTCACTGTGACCATAATTAGGATTAGGCAGTTCAGAAAATGAATGATGAATGAATTTATGACATTTGGCAGATGCTCTTATTCAGAGCGAGTTACATTTTATCTCATCAACACAACTGAACAGATGAGGGTTAAGAGCTTTGCTCAGGGACCCATCAGTGGCAGATTGATGGGACCAGGGCTTGAACTCCAACCCAATGATGTGACCTTACCCACTGAACCACAGCTATTCCAAATTTGCTTCTATATGTGAGTGAGTGGGTGAATGTTTGTGTGTGATGGCCTTGTGGCGGTCTGTCAAGCTGTTCGGGGTGTACCCCGACATTGCCCAGTGTTGGCTGAGTGAGTCAGATTCTCCCTGACTCTTGTTGGACTACGCAGTTCAGCAAATGAGTGAGTGAGTGAGTGAGTGAGTGAGTGAGTGAGTGAGTGGTTATAGATGCAGAAGATACACAGCTTATCCAAACAACACGCACACACACACAAACACACACACACACACACACACACACACACACACACACACACACACACACACTGACCAGCTATAACACTGAAACCACTGACAGGTTTCAGTGAATATTATATTTGAATTGATTATCTTATTACAGTGGCACCTGTCAAAGCAGTGTGATGTATTAGGCAGCAAGTAAATAGATCTTGAAGATGATGTGTTTGAAGCAGGACCAATGGGTGAGCGCATGGGTCTGAGCACTATTATTACTATTAGTAGTAGTAGTAGTTTTAGTAGTAGTATTAGTATTAGTATTATTGGTAGTAGTAGTAGTTGTAGTAGTAGTATTGACAGTGAAGGAATATCATTTTCTTCTTCTTCTTTTCCTTTCGGCTTTTCCCTTCAGGGGTCGTCACAGCAAATCATCTGCCTCCATTTCACTCTATCCTCTGTATCTTCTTCTCTTACTCCAACTGCCTTCATGTCCTCCTTCACCACATCCATAAATCTTCTCTTTGGTCTTCCTCTAGGCCTTCTGCCTGGTAGTTCCAACCTCAGCATCCTACTACCAATATACTCACTATCCTTCCTCTGTACATGTCCAAACCATCTCAATGACCAAACCTCTCTGACTTTGTCTCCAAAACGACTTACATGTGCTGTCCCTCTGATGTCCTCATTCCTAATCCTATCCATCCTCGTTACTCCCAAAGAGAACCTCAACATTTTCATCTCTGCTACCTGCAGCTCTGCCTCCTGTCTTTTCCTCAGCGCCCCTGTTTCTAAACCATACAACATCGCTGGCCTCAACACCGTCTTGTACACTTTTCCTTTTATTCTTGGGAAGGAATATCATTTTATCACAGAAATAGATTGAAATTTCAATGTTTATGCTTATTTTTGAGGAACTCTTAAATTTTCTTCATATAATTTAGTTTATAGTGACCTGAATTTTAGGTGTGTGTGTGTGTATATATGTGTGTATACATGTTGTATGAGTGTGTGTGTGTGTGTGTGTGTGTGTGTGTGTGTGTGTGTGTGTGTGTGTGTGTGTATATATTCATGTTTTGTGTGTGTGTTGTATACATGTTTTTGTGTGTGTGTGTGTGTGTGTACACATGTGTGTATACATGTTGTGTGTGTGTGTGTTTGTGTGTGTGTACATGTTTGTGTGTATGTATGTGTATGTGTGTGTGTATACATATTTTTGTATCTGTGTGTATAGATGTTTGTGTGTGTGTGTGTGTGTGTGTTTGTGTACGTTTGTGTGTGTATATACATGTTTTTGTATCTGTGTTGTACATGTTTGTGTGTGTGTGTGTGTGTGTGTGTGTGTGTGTGTGTGTGTCTGTGTGCATGCATGTGTGTGTGTGTGTGTACATGTTTGTGTCTATGTGCATGTGTGTATACATGTTTGTGTGTGTGTGCATGTCTATGCATACAATTTTCCAATCTGTGTAAGTACAAACATGTTTTAAAACATATATAAGGATGCCGGGTGTTTCAGGAGGAGTCACTGCACACAGGAAGAGTTCGTCTGCTTTGAAATTCAAATTCTCACTGATAAAAAGGTTTCATAAAAGGACAGGAAACAGGAGAAATATCCCCATAATCTGTTTTCTTTTTTATTTATTCATTCAATCAGCAGGCTAAAAATACTGTGTGTACTTACTTCACAAATCACATTTAATTGTTTACCATTTTGAATTGTTTTTACATTCCTGTGATTAAATAGTTCAGTAAATAAGAACATGAGTTAAAGCGGCAGTGATAAGGATTTTTTTTAAAAATGAACCATTTAAAACTAGTATGACCAAGGACACGCCCCCAAAGAGATGGCACAGTATGATAGATAATGGTGATTACAATTTCACTTACTGATTTGATGAACCGCTTAATTCTATTATTATGGCCACAGGGAGACTAGAGCCTGTTCCAGCCAACAGTGGGTCGAGGGACCCTGAACATCTTGCTAGATCACCACAGAGCCAAAACACACACAAAACTATACACACACCTAGGGGCAATTGGGAGCACAAAATTAGCCTAATGTGAACGTGCTATTCACCCTCTTCTACATACATGTGCTGACAGATGCCCAGAACTTGCTGCTCTTCCTGGGGCTGGGGGTGTGATTCCATCCATCCCTCTCATCCACGAAACAACTTTCATTTAATTTCTGCCACTTCTGACTATGGAAGGATGTCACATCATTGGGAATCAAACTCATGACCTCCTGGTGATAGAGTGAAGCTTTTTCTGTTGCACCACTCAGAAGTGAAAAAAAAATTCCTTCTGTAGCATCACCATCATTTGCTGAACCGCTTCATCCAACATGGGTTGTGGGCAGGCTGGAGCCGATCACAGCTAAATCTGGGAGAGAGGCAGGGAACATCCTGAACAGCTCACAAGACTGTCACAGGGACCAGCACACACACACACACACACACACACACCTGGTCTGGTCTGGTGCTTTCCGAGTCGTAGGACGACTCTTGGCGACCTGCCATGAAGGATAACGCTTTGATTATCATCTTCATGGAGGTTTTCTTGGCAAGGATAGGGCAGTGGTTTGCCAGTGCCTTCTGCACGATGCGAACCTACGGGCAATTTAGAACAGCCAATTAACCTACTGTGCATGTTTTTGGACTGTGGAAGGAAACTGGAGTACCCAGAGGAAACCCACGCGAGCACAGGGAGAACATGCAAACTCCGCACAGAAACACCCAGGCCTGGAATCAAACCCCGGCCTTCTTGCTGTGAGGCAGACGTGCTAACCACTACGCCACCTAGAGGTGGCCAATTAACCTAACGCACATGTCTTTGTACCTGGAGAAAACCAGAGCACCCAGAAGAAACCTATGTAAGTACAGGGAACCTTCACACAGAAAAGACGTGTCCAACACCAGGACTTGACTCCAGGACCTTGTTGCTGTAAGGCGGACACATTCTAACCGCTACGCCACCACGCCTCCCTCATTAAGCAAGTTATTTAAGAAAATCAATGGCTGTGTTAACTTTCTCATGAGCTGATGAAAATTCCCTGTTATTATTCCACAAGTTCCGAGAGGTCGAAGCTTCCAACCTGTCCTTTTATTTCAAAAACAAAAGTTTCATCTTTTCCTCCGGCAAGTTATCTGCTTTCTTATGCATGTTTGCTTTCATTCTCTTATTATTTCCGAGCAGTTTCCTCTGGTGTCTCTCCCCAGAGTCTGCGTGTGCACTGAATTTGATTTTAAGCCTTTGTCTAAGCTTGTGGACTAAAACTGCTTACAGATTAAGAGAAACTGTGCTGTGATTTAAGTCGAAAGGAACAGTTAAATCAATTTTGGCACTCGGAGCATCATTCAGTATGTAAGCGATTCCTATTGATATGATGTAGCCATGGGAATTGCCACGGAGATGACCCTGATCAACTTACCTCGGAGCCCTTACAGTGTGAACAAGGACAGATATTATACGCTAGCACGCCAGCTGAGAGTACTGCGCCGTTTCTTTTCCTTATTTCTTTCGTTCTTTATAATACAGTGGTACCTCACCTTACGAAATTAATCCGTTCCAGAGCCTTTTTCGTAACCTGGATTTTTCGTAAGTAGAATCGCATTTTACATGTAAAACACGTGATTCGTTCCATGGCCCCCTATACTACCCTTTAATTTTTATAAAAGCATCATACCTTTTAAGGTACTTACTTCGTGTTGACCATGTCTTCTTAGCAGAGTTATAATTTTACAAATGTTTTTGCAAGGTAAATAAAAGTCTGAGCCAAAAAATAAAGTTGCAATGAGCACACTTGAAAAACTCCATGAAACAAGCTGCTCAAGAGAGCTGCGTCATCCCTCCTAGCCAATGGGAGGCCATCTTGGCAGGATGTTGGGAGACAGCCAATGGGAGGGAGCTGTGTCATCCCTCCTAGCCAATGGGAGGCCAGCGGAGCGGGATGTTGGGAGAAAGCCAATGGGAGGCCAGCGGGGCAAGATGTTGGGACATGTAGTCAGTGGGAGAGCAAGTCGTGCATTGTTTGAATGTTTGAATGGCGCGTTTGAATTTTTGAATGTCACGTTTGGCGCGTTTCGTAAGGAGAACTTGTTTCATATACAGAGACAAAAAATTTAGGAAAATGTTTTTCGTAACCTGGATTTTTCATATTCTAGGACGACTGTACGGTGAGGTACCACTGTATCTAGTTTGTATTATAGGAAAAACTTCAGGCATCGTTTAGATGGACTTGTAGCCCCACTGTCTCATTGCGCCGGCGCTGCTTGATCAGAATAGATAACATGTTAAGGAAGAGAAGAAAACAACCCCTCATGGTTTCTCAGTGTCCGTCAAGTGTCATGGCCGCTCCTGGGTTTCATGTTCTGTCTGACTGAATCTTCTGTTCCAGCGGATGATTCTGCCTCTCCGTCCCTCGGAGGCCGATCCGCTCTAGATCTTCCTTGTGTGATCCAATCACAAATAAAGCTCACGCATCCCAAACACACCTTTATTTTGTGCTGATATCTCGCTCGCTCGCTCTCTCTCTCTCTCTCTCTCTCTCTCTCTCTCTTTTTTCGCACAGGACTCAGGTGTGTGTGATTGGCAGCTGTCTCTGTTAGGCACACATCTAGGAAAAACAAACACAAGATGTTGTGAACAGTCCACGTTCCTCACCTCATTTTCACTCATGGGATAATATAGTTGCTTTTGTAGAATTATGTTCATGTGTAATTAATAACGACACTTATACAATTAAATTTGGTTTCCGTTATAATAATAATACAGTAAGAAAGGCTTTCCGGAACCAATTAATCCATTAGGATCACCCCATTGGGGTCAGGAGGATGCCAGAGCCCGTCCAAGCCAATTTCAGACGTTGGCAGGGTACTCACGGGACAGTTCACAAGACGATCACATGGCCTACACACACACACACACACACACACACACACACACACACACACACATACACAAAACCGTTCACGCTCACACCAACGAGTAATTTGGAACAGCCAATTGGCTTAATGTGCACGTCTTTGGACTGTAGGAGGGAAAAAAGAATACAGTGGTACCTTGACTTACGAGTGTCTTTTATAACAAGTTTTCCATGATACGAGCTTCGATCCCACCAAAAATCTGCCCCATCCAACCAGCAAAATTTTGATTTATGAGCTCTGCTAGGGAAATGGCTTTCCCGGGCCGAGTAATTTCGTATTCTTCCGCGTGTATTCCTCCACGCTCTAAGATCGCATTGTGAAGTGGTGCTCAATTATTTTCTGTGACACACCCTCTAGGAAGAAAAAAAAAACATTTTACACCACCCCCAGCACCTTGCGCGCTACTATAAATTGGGTTTACAGCACTTCATATCGTTTGTGAGATGCTTTTTCCCTACAACATAGCGTGACAATGAGAGCGCCACTGCCACCTACTGTAGAGGATGCACAATTACATTTAATTCTAGTACAGTATGGCAAAAAAGCATGATCCCCAGTGTCATACGCCCCCCCCCCCGTCCCCCCACCTGGCATCAACCCCACTATTTGAGAAGCACTGGCCTTGTGGGAGCTCACCATGAGGTTTTCCTTGCTGGCATTTGTAGCGTGCACGTGCATAAAATTCTCCTCCTCCTCCTTCTCTGTTATACACCACCTCCTGCCTGCCCACGTGGCATCTTCGCCGCAGTTGATGATCGGAAGGGTGAGTTAACTTATTGTTTATTCTTGCTTTATTATTATTTATTATTAATTATTATTCATGTTAATGTACATGTATTATTATTATTATGAAATATTTATTTGTTTTTATGTTTATCTTTAATATATTAGGTCAAATACAGTATATGTGTTTGCGGCAGGTTATATGAGTTTGGGAGGGGGTTGGAACAGATTAATTAGGTTTCTGTAATTTCTTATGGGAATGATTGTTTCATCTAATAAATTTTTCATCTTACAAGCTTGCCCTCGGAATGGATTAAATTCGTAAGTCAAGCTACCGCTGTATGTAGAGGAAAACCATGCAAGTACAGGAAGAGCATGCAAACTCCACACAGAAACACCCTGATCAGGTAAAGGGCTTGAACCCAGGACCTTCTTACTGTGAACTAGAAGTGCTATAACCAATATGTTACCGACTCGCTAGAACAGTGTTAAAATATCCAGGAAAAAAAAACCTTATGTCAAAAATAATTTTAAATCACCATAATTTAATTAATTTTTCATTCCACTTCAGTGCTGCTGAATTTCCAGCTCACCTTTCCATTAGGTCATTCGCGCCTGCTTATTTACATTCACAACGCCGTTCATTTACAAGCTTGTCTCAAATGTCATCTTATACTGACATTGAATTGGAGACATCTGATATCTTTGGCCTGTTTGATTACCATGGGAACCAGCGAATACAGCCAGGCCTGAAACAACCAGTGGCTGATGAAGACAAATGTGCAAACACAGGTTGGCAGAATTGCTTTCTGGGCGTGTGTGATCGTCCACGCTCGAGAAGGCGGAACCAGGAGTTTGTGATTTATAGTGTGGCGATGTCCCCAGACCACCGCTGTCTGCTGCCCGTTCATGCCTTAATTACCCCAAGTGTGTTTATTAGAATAGTCACACTGAGCATAATACATCATCCCCAAAGTAGGAAGCAGGACCAAATCCTACATGTAAACTGTATATGCGTGGGTCCGATTCTGCTAGTTTCATTTAGGAGGAACTACACCATCGTGGAAAATAATGGTGTTTGTAGGGAACACATCAAACTGCGGATGAAAAGTGATCCAACCGGTCCTGAGAAAAGATTTTACAGTGTATTGCTTTTTGAGAAAATTCTTTTATCTATTGTGTTTGTATATTTATTCCTATTTTCCCTGTTTGTCCATTCAAGTTGATCCCATACACATGGTACACATACACACGGAAAAAAGAAAAAAATTCCATGTTTACTACATATGATTCAATTTTACATTTTGCATAATGTTCATTAAATCAATAGCAAATTGCACTTGATACCAAATAATTAGCTTCTAAGACAAGTTAGGGTGTTTTTTTTTTTTGTTTTGTTTTTGTTTTTTTTTTGTTTGTTTTTTTCTGGTCCGAACAGCTTTCGATAAGCAGGCGAAACATGATGGCGCTTATGTATTCCAATCATGAAACATTTTGGTTGCCGATGAGGCGCAGGGCTGATTAATATTTAGGGTTCAGATGGATTGATTTCCTCTTGTCAAGTAAATGCAAATAGTCTGCAAGGAGATGTCATAAGATAAACGCACGTACTGCTGCTCCCTGTTGTTCGTTGTGTGGTATCGCAGACAAGTAATGAGCCACTGAACAATACACAAGCATTTTATAAACTGTATGTACTGTAGTTTCATATACTTTTGGATAAAGTACATATCTAATTACAGTATTGTTGTACAGGGATCCCTCACTTTTCGCCGTTAATGAAGACCGAGATCCCCCCGTGATAACTGAAATCTGCGAAGTATGATCAACCCCCCCTGACTGATGTCTACGTACATGTATATGTGTATATAATATCAATAAATACATATTCAATGCTATAAATGCTTATAATAACAATTAAACATTCAAAAACAATGCATAACATGTAAATAAAATATAAATACACACATAAAGACGCACGCACACTCAGATGCGCACCTCACATAAATGTCGTTTTGATGGGAGGTTTTGGGTTGTTTTTTGTTTTGTGTTTGTTTATGGGGTTTTTTTTGTTGTTGCATAATTGGCCTTGTTTTTAACCTTATCCCCAATTCTTCCTGAATTTCCTTATTTTTTTATTTCGATTAATATTAAAAAAAAAAAAAAAAAAAAAAAAAAAAAAAAACATGATGCACTGAAGCCGCAGAAATTGAAGCGTGAAGTAACGAGGGATCCCTATATTGGATATTTGCCGAGTTTGTACTGGATTGTCATTGTTGGTTTTTAAATGACATGCTGGTGGTTACCTGTCACTAACGCACATAATAAGTGTCCTAATTCACTTCGGTCTTGTGACACTGACCTGGAGTACCTTATCCAGAGGTTCCCTACCCTGGTCCTGGTGGACCTCTTGTCCTGCACATTTTAATGCTTTTCCTTCTCTTTCACATTCACCTCCAGTCATGAAGAGCCGGTAATTAACTCATTCATTCATTTTCTGAACCGCTTAATCCTAATTATCCCATCTCAGCCGACTAGGCGAGGACAGAGTACATGCTGGACAGCTCACCAGGCAGGGCAGAAACACGCTGACGGCTATGCAGCTCCTCTTGACGAAAGTCAGCGATGGTTCCTTTACATGTCTCACGCCATAGACAGTGAGAGACATGGCTGGCCTTTGATAACCCAGTTAGCTGCATTGGTGGGACGGCAGTGACAACCCATTGACAGTGGGGCTTGAACCCCCAACCTTAGGATCAGTAATCCGGCACCTTTACCACCAGGCCACCACTGCCCGGTACTTAACTCATTAGTAAAATGAAATAAATTACTATCTTATATTATGGACAGTAGGGCCGGTGGCATAGTGGTTAGGGTGCTGCACTCATGATCGGGAGGTTGTGTGTTCAAATCCCAGTTTGACACCCACTGTGCTAAGACCCCTGGGCAAGGTCTCAACCACAAGTGTGCCTCTGTTCACCCAGCAGTATAAATGGGTACCAGTAAAATATACTGGGAAGTTAACCTGCGATGGACTCGCGTCCCATCCAGTAGGAGTTGAACTCCTGGCCGCTTCACGCTACGGAAACCGGGGATAAGCACCGGCCTGATGAGCCACTATGGCTCGGGTGTAAAAAGCCCAACAGACTTTACTGTTACCTATTATTAGGGACAAGAAAAGTGCTGAAATGAACAAGGCAGGAGGTCCTACATGACCAGGGTTGGGAAACTCTGCCGCATACTATGGTCGCACAGTGGCCTACACAGCAAGAGAGTCCTGGATTCAAGCTCTGTGGTTGAGAAGAATGATTCTGTGGAAAAGTTTGCATGCTTTCCCCAAACTTGTGTGAGTTTCCTCCGACAGTCCAAAAACATGTTCATTATGCTAAATGTGTACTGTATTCCAAACTGTCCCTGGGCTTGATGCGCAGTAGCGGCCTTTGAATTGTACAGCTTTTACACTCTGTTGCAGAGAGAGTGCCTCCAGTGCTATTCAGGAATACTGTACAAGAATGAATGAATGAAAGACCAATTCGATCTTCTGCAATACGCACCACAGCCCGGAAGCCAATGAGAAAGCAGTACGCTGGTGCCAGACAGTTAGTCCCATGGAAGCTGTGAATGTAGAACGTTGACTAAATATGCTGTAATCATAGTTACAATCACGTGGAGAGAGAAAGAGACAAGCAATTTTTCCGTCATGCAAAAGAATTTGCAGAAAAAGACAAACTTAATAGTTCAGCATCATCTCCAGAGCTGATTTGGATGTAAACATCCTCTTTTGGCGTGATCGTTTTATTATAACCGGTGAGTGCACGTGTAGAGCTAATACAGTGGTACCTCACCTTACGAAATTAATCCGTTCCAGAGCTTTTTTCGTAACCTGCATTTTTCGTAAATTGAACTGCATTTTATATGTAAAACGCGTGATTCGTTCCAAGGCCCCCAATACTACCCCCTAAACCTTTTAAAAATAATAAAAGTATATCTTTAGGACCTCCTTCTGCTTCGATATCGTACCGATGGTAGACGGGTTTGGCCATATTCCTTTGCGATATCACTCAACTGCATGCCATGAGCCCGCTTCTTCTTTTCACTCGCACCGGAAATCACACACGCGTGTGTGTGTGCATGTGTGTGAGTGTGTGTGTGTGTGTGTGTGTGTGTGTGTGTGTGTGTGTGTGTGCACGTGTGTGTGTGTACCCATGTGTTGACCATGTCTTCTTAGCGGAGTTATAATCTTACAAATGTTTATGGAAGGTGAAAAGCCTGAGTCAAAAAATAAAATAATGAGCACACTCATGAAACAACAGTAACTCTGTCCTGTACACGAAAAGCATTATGGGAGATGCAGCTCCATTAGAGCCAATGGGAGGGAGCTGCATCAATCCTCCTAGTCAATGGGACGCCAGCGGGGCGGGATGTTGGAAGACAGTCACTGGGAAAGCAGCTCATGCATTGTTCGAATGGTGCATTTTATTGTTTGAATGGCGCGTTTGGGGTGTTTCATAAGGAGAACTTGTTTCGTATACAGAGACAAAAAATTTAGGAAAATGTTTTTCGTAACCTGGATTTTTCGTTTGTTGGGACTATCGTAAGGTGAGGTACCACTATATTTTATCTTGTTTTGTATATAATAATGTGAAAGCCACTCATTGGAAAGAATTATATTGAAAGCAAAGCACAGACTGGGAGAAGGTGTGCGTAGTTAGCGAATTCAGCTGGGTAGACGCAACGAGTCGAGACCATGCTAAATTAAGCCCAAACTGTTAGCATGTGCTTTTTTTTTACATGATGTGCAGCAGTGTTATGTATGTTTTATGCCCAGTATTCAGTCTGCACTCGGTTGTGATACATGTTTGTAAGGGTCAATTCCATCACACAAAACTAATTTCTGAAGGTATCGCTGCTGTGTAGCGAGCAGAAGGCTGAAAATATGAAAGTAATCAGAGAGCGCTATTGCGTCAGCCTGCATCCCTCAGTGTGTTAAACTGTCTGTGTGGCCTCCAGTATGGGAATGTGCTGTTGTAACCAGGGGCAACGCCTGGTCAGGTGACTGTATTGAAGTCCACTTCTAGCAAAGTGATATAAGGAATCAACCAATCTTACCACTAAAGGATTTATTAAACACGGAGAAGTTTTTGATGACACCTGGTAGCAGTGTAGTGTTCCTTGAGCAGTGTGCCTTTGAGAAGGAAATATTTCTCATGGTGAGTGATATCCTGGGAGGAGGCAGGTGTATAGCTTGTCTGCATATCATGGTGATGACATCAACCACCGAATGAAAAATCTGTTGGGCTTTTTACACCCGAGCCTATTGGCTCGTCAGGCCGGTGCATATTCCCGGTTTCCATAGTGTGGCGCTACCAGGAGATCAACTCCTCCTGGATGGGAGGCTAGTCCATCACAGGTTACCTCCCCAGTATATTTTTACTGGTACCCATTTATACTGCTGGGTGAAGATAGGCACACTTGTGGTTGAGACCTTGCCCAGGGGTCTTAGCACAGTGGGGGTATAACTGGGATTCAAACACACAACCTCCTGATCATGAGCGCAGCACCCTAACAACTACACCACCGGCCGCACGACCACCTAATGAGCTGTTTATGCCTACTCAACAGGTTCCTCTTCCTTGCAAGGTTAATTTATACTAACAAATGTAGGGTTGCCACCTGTCCCTTAAAACACGGTATATTCATTTATTCAGTTTCCAAGCCGTGTAATCCTCTGATTGACAACCATACACACTCACACCTAGGGGCAATTTGGAACAGCCATTAAGCCCACTGTGTGTGAGACTTTAGACTGCTGGAGGAAACCACACAAGTAAGGGAACAACATGCAAACATCATAGAGAAACTCCCCGAGCGCTAGGTATCGAACCCAGGACCTTCTTTCTACAAGGCAGGCATGCTAACACTGCGCTAATGTGCTACCACACAGAATATTCCCATACTGCAAAATTAAAACATCTAAATGGAATTTGCATGCTTGAATAGGTTAACTGGGTACTACAGGTTTCCTCCTGCAGTCCAAAGTCATGCACAGTAGGTCAGCTGTACACATAGCTGTGAATGGTTGATTGTATCTGTGTTCGTCCTGTGATAGTCTGGTGTAGCCCATCTCTTATCTACAGTCAGCAGGGATTGCCTCCAGTTTCTTGCATCCCTGACAGTGCTATTAATAATGGATGGATATATATGTATATATACAGGTATACCTCAGCTTAAGTCATTTCAAGTTAAGTCGTTCTCGATTATACGTCGGTTTGCAAAAAAGTATGGAAAAATAAAAAAATAAATAAAAATAGAAAGCTTAATAAATAAAGTTTAATAAAATAGATCTTATTTGTTATGGTCTGTGCTGGCTGGAGGTGTGAACTCTCTCTTCATTCATTGCAAGCGCTGGCAAGGGGCGTGGCTGCTACCTGCAGGCGAGGTCCAGGGAGTGCACCTGTTTCCATTCAGCTATCAGCAATCGGCGAGCTATAAATAGGAGCGGCGTGCTTCCCTCCGACGTCAGAAGATTGTCCTTCCCAGCGATTTCGTTTCCCTGCTATCTCTCTGACCCCTGGTATCCTGCTTCGTGCTCGACCAGTTTCCATCGATTAATTATTTCCAGTGATTTAGATTTTCCAAAGTGCAAAATAAAATCGTTGAATCTTCTTACATGGTCTTCTGCATCTTTCGGTCTGACGCATATGCTCCAGGCGCAACATTATTAACCATATTGAAAATTGCATTCATGAATAAAGTACAGAACGAGGAATGGATATTTTCTGTTTAGTCTAGACAAGTAAATTTGGCGTAGCCTAGCCTAGGCTAGCATAGAGATAAGCTAATTCAATTTAAGCTCTCTTGGAACCAATTAAGGATGGGTGAGGTATTTGGGTATAGGTATATATATATATATATGTGTGTGTGTGTGTGTGTGTGTGTGTGTGTGTGTGTGTGTGTGTGTGTGTGGTACCTCGGTTCTCGGATGGTTTGGAGGTCGAACAAATCGTAATTTGAACAAAAAAATCGAGGATTTTTTTGTCTTGGAAGTCGAACAAAATTCGGAAATCTAACTTGAAAACCATGCGAGAAAAAATGAGACTGAGAGTGAGGAAAAGTGCACGACTTCCGGAAATCGGTCTCTTTTGACTCTACTCGACCATTGTGTGAGTGTGGATGTGCTTGCTCCTGTTCTACAAAGTACAGTATACCGTGTTTTTTTTTGTTTGTTTGTTTGTTTACTCAATTATATTAGCTAATAAGCATGTCTCCAAAGAAAGCTACTGAGAAAAGGTCAGTTGTGCGGAAAACTGTTGCTTTTAAGAAAGAGCTGATAGCTAAGCATGAATCAGGCGTGCGTGCCACTGATCTTGCTAAGGAACATGGCATGGCTAAATCAGCGATATGCACGATTGTGATCCTGAAGAACAAAGAGAGTCTCAAAGCCAGTGATGTGGCGAAAGGCTCGACGGTTATCAGCAAACAAAGATCGCAAGTGCTGGAGGAAGTGGAAAAATTACTGCTCTGTTACATAAACAAGCAGCAGTGAGCAGGAGATAGCGTTAGCGAGGATGTGATCTACTGCAAAGCTCGTGAAATCTACGATGATTTGGTGGAAAAAGACCCGAGCTCGAATCCTGAAGGGTTCCACTTTAAAGCAAGACGAGGCTGGTTCGAAAATAAACAAAAAAAGACACAAAATAAATTAATCTATTCCGAATTTTGTGTGTTTGTCCTGTTGTTTCAAATTTAATATACTATGTGATATATAAACGACATTATGAAATAACATTATGTTTAAAGACGGTAGTTTTCTAGCATCTTGGAATGGATTAAAACCATTTACATTATTTGTAATGGGAAAAGTGGATTTGGAATTCGAACAAATCGGAATTCGAACAGCCTTCTGGAACGGATTAAGTTCGAGAACCAAGGTACCACTGTATAAGGCAGGAAGGGGCCAAACAGATAACAGATAACCTGACTGAGGGCACCAAATCTTTTGAGCCCCAGTCTGTTGTAGTTGTCAAGCATACAATAGCTATGAGCAGCACGTCAACCTTCTCGCCGCACTTAGTCATGGTCTCGTTAATTTGCTGGACATGAAAAAAATAAACTGAGAGCATTAAGCCAGTGTAGTATGATTGTGCCTTTGTAAGTATCATCTAGATCAGGGGGTGCTCAATCCTGCTCCTGGAGATCTACCTTCCAGAAGACATTCACTCCAACCCTAATCATGCCCGCCTAACCATCCAATCATCCAATCAAGGACTTTGAAATCTCTTAAGTCCAGACTGGACCTTACATGTCACATGGGCCACATTAGAGTTGGAGATAAAGTCATCTGGAAGGTCGATCTCCAGGAGCAGGATTGAGCACCCCTGATCTAGATGAGCAATGCTAACAATGGAACCCAACTCAAATTCATTCATTTTATTAATTAAAGGGAAAAGTTGGAGCCAAAATCCTGCTGCCTCTGGGCAAAGGCACAGTACACCCTGAACAGCTCCCCAGTCCATTACTGGTAGCCTAATGTCAATGTCTTTGAACTGTCTGGGGGGAAAAAATCCAAAGAAACCAGATGCAGCCCACACAAGCTTGGATGGAACAAGCAGAACTCCACACAGAGTGCTGTTGCTGACCATGGGGCTGAAACCCAGGACCATTTTTCCTGTGAGGCAAGAAAGCCATCAAGAAAAGGAAGTAGATGTCCAGGTGTACATGAAGTCCAATATATACAGGGATCACAGCCATGCGAGGAAGGTATTTATATTTATATTTATGGAGCTTCAGAAACACCGTTCCATTTTTACTCATTCATTTATATAACTGGAGGCACGGTGGTGCAATGGTTAGTACACCCGCCTCACTGCAAAAATGTCCAGGGTTGGACTCCTGAGCTTGGTGTGTTTCTGTGTGGAGTTTACCTGTACTCCCTCTGCATGGGTGGACTTCCTCCAGGCAGTCCTGTTTTCTCCGACAGTCCAAAAACACGCCCGGCAGCCTGATTGGTGGTTCCAAATTACCCCTGGCTGTGAGAGTAAGCATGAATGTATGTGCGTATGTCTGTTGGCCTTGAAATGGCCTGGAAAGCTGTGCAGGGTGTACCCCGCCTTCACCCAGACACGACTGAGATTGGAGCCAGTTTCCCCACAACCCTACTTAATATTAAGCAGCCTAGAAAATGAATGAATGAATGAATGAATGAATGTATACAACGTAGAAGTTGAGGGTTAAGGGTCGTGCTCAAGGGCCCCGCAGTGGCAGCTTTGTTGTACAGGAGTTAGGACTCTGATAACCTTGTTATCCGTCACCCAGTTTTAATCACTAAGTCACCACTCACAATTTATTTAAAGTTTAAATTACATCATAAATTTTTGTTGAGACCTTGTTGAAGGTCTTAGTAAGGGAGTGTACATGCGAAAGATTATTCTCATTTTCCGTAACGGTTAAGAGGGACCCTGTGTCAGTAGTACTGTATACTATACTGTTGCACACCATGAATACTGTTTTGAACACATAACCGGAGAGATTTTCCATTTATTCCACGACAAAACTGATTTGATCTAAGAATCCTGTTGCGCTGTAATGAAAGGACCACTTCTTACAAAATAACACTCACTTAAATCTCACAGTCGGTCAACGTATTCTATACATCCCACAGTGCAATAATACACACCTATGCTGATGGCAGAACACCACTGCACAGTCATAAGATGTGCCATTTTTGTCAAGATGCCGAGCTCCTTCCAGTCGGCTTTAATTATAAGCCAGAGGTCACTGACGTTGTTAGTGTCTGGTTGACACTAATTGGCCTAAGGTGGAGAGAACTCTCACTGTGAGACATGCAGAGAGAGGAGGGGTCAGAATCAGAGGTACGTCACAGCAAAGCGGCGGACAGAAATAACAAAGACGAGAGAAATGAGTGTGCGTAATAAGTGAGGGGACAGGTGCATGAGGAGCAAAGGAAATGGGTTTTTGTATATACACTCACTGGAGCTCATTAATGAGCCAACCATACCGCCTCTTGGCTCGAGTTGAGTTATTGATTTGTATGGGTTATTTAAGTTGTGACAAGTGGTTGGACTACCTCGAGAATATAAGAGCAGGATTTCCTCAAAATAGAAGTATTGATCTGTTCACGGAAGATCAGGGGACATAAATGGGAGCTATCGGGGGTGTTCTGAGATTTGTTGGGCCTATCAATAGGTTCTGAGGTCTTTGGTATTATTATAAAATGTATGAGCAACACATCATGTATGTCTGCGATGGCCTGGCGAGCCGTCCAGGGTGTATGCTGCCCTCATCCCGAGTCGGTTGATATGGGTGCCAGCCTCCCGACGACTCTAATTAGGAATAAGTGGTTGAGAAAATGAATGAAGATCATGTATGCAATTAAACGTTCATTCATTTTCAGAACCACTTAGTCCTAATCAAGGTCACAGGGAGGCTGGCACCCATCTCAAGCTGACTCTGGGCGCAGACAGAGTACACCCTGGACTGCTCCCCAGGCCATTGCAAGGCAGAAACATGCTGAGAGCTATGCGGCCTACTCTTGTCAAGAGTCAGTAGTGGTTCTTGTACACCTCTCATCATAGACAGTGAGAGACATGGCCAGATTTTGATAACCAAGTTAACTGCATGGGGGCGGGGGGGACAGTGACAACCTGTTGAGAGTGGGGCTTGAACACCCAACCTTGGGATCAGTGATCATGCACCTTTACCACCAGGCCACCACTGCCCAGCAATTAAACATGATGTTGAAAAATAATCCACACCATGGTGGCGATGCATGTCAATATGAAGATGAAGTAAATTATTCTCAGAGTGGTTTTGTGGAATGTCCCTTGTAATGGGGGCCAGACTCTGTGTCCCTCTTTTCATCCTGTCAGTCACAATGTCCCACCATGTATCTCCACGACCACTTCTAACAAAGAGTAAGGTGCATACTAGATGTTATCGGGTTCATATGAAAGGTCTTTGGTCAGGCTTTTAGAAAAGGTGGATTTGGTTGCTATGGTAATCCTGGTTGCAGGATAAACATTTATCTGAATGCCTCCACATTTGCCTTTGATAGAGACTTGATGTTAGGCTCATATATGAGGTCTTTTGAAAGGATTTTAGGCAGAGTGGATTTTCTACTCTGGGACATCCGACCCACAGAGTTTTATGAGTGTCACTAGATGTTTTAACAGTTCTTTGGCAACAGTTACATTTTTACATTTACAAATAAATGACGCGTACAGTGGTGGCCTGGAGGTAAAGGTGCTGGATCACCCAAAGGTTAGGGGTTCAAGCCCCTCTCTCAACAGGTTGTCACTGCCCCCCCCAGTGCAGATAACTGGGTTGTCAATGGCCGGCCATGTCTGTCACCATCTATGGTGAGAGGTTCATGTAAAAGAACCATTGCTGACTTTCAACAAGAGTCCCTGCATAGCCACCAGGGTGTCTCTGCCCTGCAATGGCCTGGGAAAACTGTCCAGGGTGTACAATGCCCTTGTGCAGTGTTCGCTGGGGTGGGTGCTAGCCTCCCCGCGACCTTAATTAGGATTAAGCAGTTACAGAAAACGAATAAATGGATGAATAATGAATGATGCATCATGTCAGCACCAAGAAATTACGAATTCTTCTTCAGTGACAAAAGCACCAACGCAAGAGACTCGTAGACCGTATACACCCTTTGATTTTTTTTGAGCGGATGACTGCTCTCATAATTCACCACAATCAAACATATGTTTAAAATTCATTGTCATTCGCTTGTCATGAGCGAAGTGGTTCTGATTAAACCCAAATAAGGATTACTTATCTCTCTAGGATTTTCTTGCCATTCTCTGGGTTTAATCTGTCTGCTGAAGCCATAAAGAGCTTCAAGAGCATGTACAGCTTCTCATTGTGGAAAGCTATCAATCAGAAGTGGTGCACAAAAATGATTTCAAAACATGTGATGTGCCAAGGAATGCAAGGCCGTCATCAAGTGAAGAAAATATGGTACCACAGTGACATTACCTAGAACAGGTTGTCCCACTAGAATCAATGAAAGGACAAAACGTTATCAGGGAGGCTGCCAAGAGATCTACAGTGACATTAAAGAAGCCACAGGAATATGTGGCAACTACTAATCATTTCCTGCATGTGAAACCAACCAGTTTTGCTATAGTTTGATGTGATGACGCACACAAAAAGTTTAATGTTTTGATTTTTTTTAGGAGAAGCAAAAGTGTGTCGAATTTGTATTTACTCTATAAATATACTGTATAGATATACTAAAGTTGGTTTAATTTAATTTAATTTCACCAACTGCTTTATTCTTGAGTAGAGCTGGGGATTTAGCTCAGTTGGTAGAGTGTCCGCTTTGTCCTCCAGAAGGTCAGAGTTTGAATCCAGCCGTGTCATACCATAAGACGTTAAAATTTGGCAGTTATCGCTTCCTGCTTTGCACTCAGCATCAAAGGCTAGAACAACACAATAACTGGTGCTGCACAGTGTCGACAAGTACCCAGAGCACAAATGTCATGTATGTAATGTATTTTGACAATAAAGAGTTATTATCATGAACTGAACACTCCCCAGGGCGCCTTGAGCATAATCTTCAGTATGGATAAAGTGCGATATAAATCTACTACACACACATAGAGCCACAGAGAGGTTTATTTCTCCCCTCCCTCCCCCCGAAACAGTTTGCAGGATCACTGCAAGGGCCAACACACACAAGACCATTGATAGGTAGAGGAAGTTAAGTTAACTTTGATATCATCATTCATGTTCTGTAAACGCTTAATCCTAATTTGGGTCCCAGGAAGGCTGGCGCCCATCCCAGCCAAATCCGGGTAAGGACAGAGTGCACCCGGGACAGCTCACCGGCCATCGCAGGGCGGAAACACGCTGACCGCTATGCAGCTCCTCTTGGCGAAAGTTAGTAATGGTTCTTTTACATGAACCTCCCACCATACACAGTGAGAGACATGGCCAACCTTTGATAACTCAGTTATCTGCGGGGGGGGGACAACCCATTGAGAATGGGGCTTGAACCCCCAACCTTGGGGTCAGTGATCCAGCACGTTTACCACTGGGCCACCGCTGCTCCAAGGAATATATATATATATATATATTTGTGATATTTGACAGATGTCTGTATTCAGAGCGACTTACATTATTTTATCTCATTCATACCACTGAGTAAAAAGTCTGTTGGGCATTTTACACCTGAGCCATAGTGCAAAGGCAGCCATTGAAGCTTCGTTCTGGGTGCATCACGTAATCTTTAAGAACAAGAAATCCTTCCAGGATGGAGAGATGATAAAACAGGCCTTCGTTGAAGCTGCAATTTTATAGTTGGTAGATTATTCTGAGTTGATCATTTTGTAAGTAGCTTGCATGCTGAAGAAGTGTGTGCACCCCTGCTCTAACTACTACACCACCGGCCCCACCATACCACTGAGTTCAGTGGTACCTCACTTTACGAAATTAACCCATTCCAGCGCCTTTTTTGTAACCTGCATTTTTCGTAAAAATTGAACCGCATTTTACATGTAAAACGTGTGATTTGTTCCAAGGCTCCTAATACTACTCCCTAAACCCTTTAAAAATTGTAAAAGCATACCTTTTAAAGACCTCCTTCTGCTTCAATATCGTACCGATGGTAGATGGGTTTGGCCATATTCCTTTGTGATATCACTTGAGCCCGTTTCTTTTTCTCACTCGCACCGGAAATCACACACACACGTGTGTGTGTGTGTGTGTGTGTGTGTGTGTGTGTGTGTGTGTGTGTGTGCGAGCATGTGTGCTGACCATGTCTTCTTAGCAGTTATAATCTTACAAATGTTTATGGAAGGTTAAAAGCCTGAGCCAAGAAATAAAGCATGAAACGACAGTTACTCTGTCCTTTCCACGAAAAGCATCATGGTAGATGCAGCTCCATAATAGCCAATGGGAGGGAGCAGTGTCATCCCTCCTAGCTAATGGGAGGCCATCGGGGTGGGATTTTGGGAGATAGCCAATAAGAGGGAGCTGCGTCATCCCTCCTAGCCAATGGGAGGCCAGCGGGGCAGGATGTTGGGAGATAGGCAATGGGAGGTCGCTGCGTCATCCCTCCTAGCCAATGAGAGGCCAGCGGGGCGGATGTTGGGAGATAGGCAATGGGAGGTAGCTGCGTCATCCCTCCTAGCCAATGGGAGGCCAGCGGGGCGGGATGTTTGAACGTCATTGATGGGAGAGCAGCTCGTGCATTGTTTGAATGTTTGAATGGCGCGTTTGAATTTATAAGATGGCGCTTTCGTAACATGAACTTGCTTTGTATCCAGAGACAAAAATTTTAGGAAAATGCGTTTCATAACCTGAATTTTTCGCTTGGTGAGACTTTCGTAACGTGAGGTACCACTGTAGTTGAGTTTTAAGGGTTTTGCTCAAGTGCCCAACAGTGGCAACCTAGTGGTAATAGGTCTTTAATCCCCAACTTTCTGATCCGTATTCATTTATATTTTAATTATATTTTATGGGTAAGTGTGGATTGCAGCTTAACTTCAGAAGAGGAAATAAAAAACAAGTCTGGTGAATTCTATTTACATACGAATCCAAAGTCTGGACACAAAGGTATAGTACAACAGGCAAGGAGTAACATGAGTAGCCTGTTTTTTTGGAGAATCACAAGAAATGGTAAAGAACAAATCACATACTCTCAATGCAATCCTCAATGGCACAATGACTCTTGATGCAGCAGCTTTGAGGTCATACACAGAGCCACTTTCACAACACAGGCACACGCACACACACACACACACACACACACAGACTCTTTAGCAGGTTGCTCACAGCACTTGCATCTTTATATCTTTGTCCTATCAATTCTCAATACAACAAAGTAATGGCACACTCTTGGGGTAGATATGGCAAGGATAACACAGTTGTATATCCTCACTGTGCACTTTATTAGCACTCCCTGAACATTTTTTATACCTGAAACTGTCTATTTAACAAAAAATTATAAATAAATACAGTATATAAATCCAGTAAGAAGCAGTTCTGTGGCTGAACAATGTACTTGTCAGCCAGGAACAGGAACAGGAACCTGAAGTGATGTTGTGCACAGGCTTGGACCACCAACAACTGGAAAAGCTTGCCTGGTTTTTATCCAATCTTCTAAGATTTTTTTTCCCACCCACAAGGGAAATGATTGCCTCTACATTTGATCCATCCAAAGTGAGCACACACTCACGGAGCACCCAGAGGTCAGGTTCCTTGCTCAAGTGCACTTCAGCCATGAGGGTGTAGCTCACTCCCCACTGCCACACATTTTCACTGCTAGCTTGGGAATTGAACCAGCAACCTTTTGGTCCCAAAGCCACTTCTCTAACCATTAGGCTACACCTGCCCCCACCAACTGTTGTGTGTTATGAGATGATCACCATCATCTTCATCATCATCTCATAACACACAACAGAAGTCTAGACATCCCTCTGCCCAGCCACTTCCTCCAGCTCTTCTGGGGGACACTGAGGCACTCCCAGACCAGCCAAGAGACATAATCCCTCCAGCGTGTTCTAGGTTGACCCCGGGGTCTCTTCCCAGTTGGACATACTCGAAACACCATTCGGAGGTGATCGGGATGCATTCTAACCAGACGCACGAGCCACTTCAACTGGCTCCTCTCAACATGGAGGACCAGCAGTTCTACTCTGAACTCCACCTGGATGGCTGAGCTTTCTCACCCTATCTCTAAGGGAGAGCCCTGTAACCTGGCGAAGGAAGCTCATTTCAGCCACTTGTCTCCACGATCTTCTTTCGATCACTACCCAAAGCTCCTGACCAAAGCTGAGGATTGGAATGTAGATCGACTGGCAACTTGAGCGCCTTGGGGATCAGCTCCCTCTTCACCATGATGGACCAGTACAAGCTCTGCTTTACAGCAGAGGCTGCAGTGATCCACCCATCAATCTCTCGCTCCATCCTTCCTTCACTCATGAACAAGACCCTGAGATACTTGAACTCCACCACTTGGGAGGAAGATTTTTTTGCTAATTTTTTCTACTTCCGTCGCATCATCTTGAAGAAATGACTGTTCGCTATCTTCTGCCTCATGCATCCAATTCCTTGGCAGGTGCTACTGAAACATGATGATAAATGTTATTCACTTAACCTGTCGGTGCTCATAATGTGTTTAGCGTTATGGCTGATTGGTGTGGTGACAGACAGCTATTTAGGTCCACAACTACAGCCATGCGAGAGTAGACCTTTGATGTTATCTGCATGTCTTTAGACTATAGGAGGAACCCAAAACCTGGGCTTGAAAGTGAGAACTTGCCTGTTGTGAGGCAACAGTATTAACCAATGCACCACTGTACCAATCATCTTCAACAATGCCAAGAAAACAGAAATTCAGAGAGTACAGTGGTACCTGACTTTACGAAAGTCTCACCCATTTCCCATTGGTTCTCATTTGAAAATGGCCTTTCAACCTCTAAATCAAGAGAAGTTTAAAGGTTTTAAACCTAACATCGAGCAGATGGAAAGAATGGCCAGCACCCATCTCAGCCGACTTCTGGGTGAGGGCAGAGTACTGTATACCCTGGACTATCTCGCCAGGCCATCACAGGGCAGTAACACTATGCAGCTGCTCTTGACAAAAGTTAGCAATGGTTCTTTACATGAACTTCTCACCATAGACAGTGAGAGACATGACCAGCCTTTGGTAACCCAGTTAGCTGCACTGGAGGGGACAGTGACAACCTGTTGAGAGTGAGGCTTGAACCCCCAACCTTGGGATCAGTGATCCAGCACCTTTTACCACCAGGCCACCACTGCCACATTCATGTCTAGTATCCTTTGATTTATTATTTTTTTTTTTAATATTCCTTCTGCATAATTGATTCTGCTCTTTATCATAACCACGCTGATGTTATTTGGGATATTTTATTTAAACATGACACTTCCTCTTTAATCATTTCCTGATAACAAGCTATTGGACCCGTCTGTCTGACTGACCGTCTTTGTTACTTAGTGCGATAAATTTGAAAGAAAATGACACAGGATCACTAAATTTGGTGTATATGGGTTTGGGATTGTATAAGGGTCACTTTGACCATGTTTCAAGGTCACTTTTTATATACAGTACTAGGATTTGTCAAATGGTCCTGGAGGCAAGAGCATCTGGACCCCTGTGGGCTATTTTTTTGTAAACTTACTTATTGCACTGCAACTCAAGTAATTTTAACACACTTCAGAGTTTTTTTTCTTTTCTCCAGACTCAAGGCTTTTTGTGCATTTAATCCCAGCATGAAATCCAGTATCAGTGGGGGAATAGTGGTGCTGAAAATTGATCTCTGAGCCACACTGAAACAAGTTTGAGCATAAAATGATTGGTTTAACTTTATATGAACGCATAAAACCACACAGAAAGACTTATAAAGGATTGTCTGCTAATAAACACATTTTATTGCAAAATGTAGAAACCAGTACAAACTCTTGACACAACATGTAAAAAAAACAAAAAACAACACTAAACATTCTTATTAGAGGAGTAGTATCAGCAATAATAATAATAATAATAAGGGGCAGTGGTGGTCGAGTGGTATAGGGCGCTGGATCGCTGATCCAAAGGTTGGGGGTTCAAGTCCCACTCTGCACAAGGTTGTTACTGCCCAGTGTGCAGCTAACTGGGTTCTCAAAGGCCGGCCATGTCTCTCACTGTCTATGGTGTGAGGCATGTAAATGAACCATTGCTGACTTTCGACAAGAGGAGGCTGCAAAGCCGTCAGCGTGTTTCCGCCCTGCGATGGCCTGGCGAGCTGTCCAGGGTGTACTCTGCCCTCGCCCGAAGCTGGCTGGGATGGGCACCAGCCTAGCTGTGACCCAAATTAGGATTAAGCGGGTACAGAAAATGAACTGAATAATAATAATAATAAGGGCAGTGGTGGTCTAGTGGTATAGGGCGCTGGATCGCTCATCCAAAGGTTGGGGGTTCAAGTCCCACTCTGCACAAGGTTGTCACTGTCCCCCCCAGTGCAGCTAACTGGGTTATCAAAGGCCGGCCATGTCTCTCACTGTCTATGGTGAGAGGCATGTAAAAGAACCTTTGCTGACTTTCGTAAAGAGTAGCTGCAAAGCCGTTGGCGTGTTTCCGCCCTGCGATGGCCTGGCGAGCTGTCCAGGGTGTACTCTGCCCTCGCACGAAGTTGGCTGGGATGGGCGCCAGCCTCCCCACGACCCAAATTAGGATTAAGCGGGTACAGAAAATGAACTGAATAATAATAATAATAATAGGAGACATGGTAGAATAGTTTTTAGCACGTCTGCTTCACAGCAAGAAGGTCCTGGGTTCGATTCCCAGCTCAGGCGTTTCTGTGTAGAGTTTCCATGTTCTTCCAGTGCTTGAGTGGGTTTTCTCCAGATATCCCCGGTTTCCTCCCACCGTCCAAAAACATGCACAGTAAGCTGACTGGCTTTTCAAAATCCGCCCATATGTGTGAGTGTGAATGGTTGTGTGAGTGCTGGCTCTGCAATGGCCTAATGAGTTGTTATGGGTGTACCCTACCGTCTCCCTCCCAGAGTTGGCTGAGACGGACTCCAGCCTCCCCGTGACCCTAATTATGATTAAGCGGTGCAGAAAATGAATGAATTAATAATAATAATAATAATAACAAGTATAAATTATTCACATCCTAATATTGTATAGCCTGGTGTTAACCCTGTTGCCTGGCAACGTAATCCTCACTTATCCCATGAAGGAGATTTTGTTAGCACTGATGCATTCATAGTATCTTCCTCTTCAGTCCAAAAACTGCAATAAGCAGGATCATCTCATACATGGCTGGGGTTACACTGAAAGAGCACAAGATGGAAAAAGATCAAGAACGTGTCAAGACAATTAGCATTTCGCGACAAAAACGCCAAACACAGTGTAACTAGCGGTTGATAATAATTTGTATGTTTCAGCTGCAAAGCTGAGGAAAATCCATGTCAAATCCATAAAATAATGAAATATAAGACTGTATTGCATATATTTGTATAAACATTTGCAAACAATTATCATGCAGCAAATAATATGACAAGGGATGAAGCTGAATACTACAAATACTTATGCGTACATCATGGTTCTATGCGACTTATTAACCAGGCGTGAGGTCAATACAGTGAACTTCCAGGCAGAGACTTTTTTTTTTGTATTGAATGAATGAGAGCAAGAAGTGTTAGCTGATGCATGAATCCATCTGTGCATGTAATTTTCATTTGAAAAGAAGGCAACATGAATAACACAACACAATTTGGTTTCTACTCATTCATTCATTTTCTGAACCACTTAATCCTAATTAGGGTCACAGGGAGGCTGGAATCCCTCTCAGGTGACTCTTGGCGAGGGTAGAGTACACCCTGGACTATCTCGCCAGGCCATCACAGGGCAGAAACATGCTGACAGCCATGCAACTACTCTTGTCGAAAGTCATTAATGGTTCTTTTACATGAACCTCACACCATCGCCAGTGAGAGACATGGCTGGCCTTTGATAACCCAGTAAGATGCACTGGGGGGGAACAGCAGTGACAATCGTTGAGAGTGGGGCTTTGAACCCCCAACCTTGGGATCAGTGATCCAGCACTCATTAAGATTAGAAAGATTAAAATCATAAGATTAGATATACAGTGATCCCTCGCTACTTCTTGCTTCAGTTTCTGCGGTTTCAGTGCATCACGGGTTTTTCAAAAATATTTATCTTAAAATAAGGAAATTAAGTAAAAATAGTGGAAAAGTTAAGGAAAATGACACAAAACAAAGCCGATGATGCAAAAAAAAAAAAAAAACCCAACAAAACTACTCACATTTTTATGTGAGGTGCGCATCTGTGTGTGTGTGTGTGTGTGTGTGTGTGTGTGTGTGTGCGCGCACGTCTGTATGTGTGTATTTATATTTTATTTACATCTTGTGCATTATTTTTGAATGTTTAATTGTTATTATAAACATTTATAGCGTTGAATGTGTATTTATTGATATTATATACACATATGTACGTATACATCAGTCGGGGGTGGGGGGTGGGGCTTGATCCTATTTTGTGGAAATCAGCGATCACGAGGGGGTCTCGGTCCCCATTAAGCGCGGAAAGTCAGAGATCCCTGTAATATGTTTTCAAATACAGAGTAAAAAAGAAAATAAAATAAAATGAGAAAACACTGAATTTATTTAAAGTTAAAGCCAAAAAAAAAAGTTGCTGAACGATCCGTTTTGGGAAATTCTGGACTGCTGAACAGGCATCAGATTGTGCATTTTATAGTTACAAATTATTCAGAGTAAACGGACAACGAATTCTAAATGTAAACATGCAGGAAAGCATTGCACAGGTTCACGTCATTAATTGGTTCCAGGAGAGACGACTGAAGTTGAAAAAAACGACATAAATCGGATTAGCTTGTCTCCAGGCTGTGTGCTGTGTGGTGCCGGTGGCGTAGTGGTTAGCGTGCTGCGCTCATGATCGGGAGGTTGCGAGTTTGAATCCCACTGGGACCCTCCCTGTGCTAAGACCCCTGGGCAAGGTCTCAACCGCAAGTGTGCCTCTGTTCACCCAGCAGTATAAATGGGTACCAGTAAAATATACTGGGAAGGTAACCTGCGATGGACTAGCGTCCCATCCAGGGGGAGTCCAACTCCTGGTCACGTCACGCTATGGAAACCGGGCCACGCTATAAGCACCGGCCTGATGAGCCACAAGGCTCGGGTGTAAAAACCCAACAGACTACTACTTTTTGTCTCCAGGCTAGGCTAGGCTAGGCTAGGCTACACCAAATTTACTTGTCTATGCTAAACGGAAAATAACCATTCCTAGTTCTGTACTTTATTCATGAATGCAATTTTAAATAATATATGGTTAATAATAATCTACTTTAAGCTTACAAACAAATTGTATTTTTTAATACTGCATCGTAACGGAAAAAAGTACAGGGAATTACATTTACGAATACAGTACAAATTTGGTGATGTTCACCGTACATCGCAGACGCTTTATTTATGAATGTGGTTTGTGCTGATATGATAAAATAAAAGCTTGTTTTAACATTAAACACAAATACAGAAATTATTAATATTTCTTTGTGCCATGGGGCAAAATATAAGGTCACAGACGATTAAGAATGACAGCGGTTTCGCTGGAATGACGACTGACGACGCCTAAAGGTAGATATTGGAACTACTGTATTTATTTTTAAAAGATTTTATTTGCGTTTATTCTTAATTTGTTGTACAATAACATGATTTTATGTGCTTTTGTTTTTATTTATTGTACAGTAACATGATTTCATGTGATTTTAATGGTTTTCTAGTGATATTATGATTTCAATATTTGTAGCGGACAGATGAAAAGTTGATTATAATGAAGTAAGCTTTAATTTAAATTTTTTTTTTTTTTTTTTAATAATTTTTCCTTTTTTTTTGAAAACTGACATATAATCGGGAACGACCTAACTCGAAACTACTCAAGTCGAGGTATACCTGTATTTTAATTTTCTCTACTTTTTTTTTTTTTTTCCCACAAAGCTTAATGGCCTCTGGTTACTTTAAAACTAATAAAACTGCAGCGCTGTAGTTGAAGTAGAAGAACTGTCAGAGCCACCACATTCTCGATGCTACATTTGAACCTCTCAGACTTTTCCAGTGTCTTTCATTGCCTCACATCTCGGGCCTTTGGGTTTAAATCACGAACATTTGGAGCTCTAAACTGATACCGATACAGACAGTACCACTGATACGCCGCTACTGCCAACTCACCTACAGAAGCCAAAGATCCACCAGTACATGCTGCAGGTCCACTGCTCGAACATAAAGAAAAGGAGTGCGACAGCGCCGCTTGCATGACATGCTGTAGCTGGGTAATCATTGTCAGGAAACTAACTGAGCTTTGAAAATTTCCCAGTTACACTTCAACAATTACTCTGTAAATACAATATTTTAAATACCATCATTGTACCAATGGACCAAAATCATAGTCTTTATTAGCATGTGGTATCAGTCAGCCGTTAAATCGGCAACAAAACAGTGCAGCTAACTGGGTTATTGAAGGCCGGCCATGTCTCTCACTGTCTATGTTGAGAAGTTCATGTAAAAAAAAACATTGCTGACTTTTGTCAAGAGGAGCTACATAGCCGTCAGCGTGTTTCTGCCCTGCGATGGCCTGATGAGCTGTCCAGGGTGTACTCTGCTCTCGCTTGGAGTAAGCTAGGATGGGCACCAGCCTCCCCACGACCCTAATTAGGATTAAGTGGTTCATAAAATGAATGAATGGTGTTTGGGATGATGTACCGGAGAAGATTTTACCGAGGCTTTGCTGCTACTCTTGATGTTCTTGATTTTCAACAATGGTTCTTTTACATGAACTTCACACCATAGACAGTGAGACACATGGCCGGCCTTCGATAACCCAGTTAGCTGCACTGGGGGGGGGGGGGACAGTGACAACCCGTGGAGAGTGGGGCTTCAACCCCCAACCTTAGGATCAGTGGTCCAGCGCCCTTTACTGTAACCGCTTAATCCTAATTAGGGTTGCAGGGAGGCTGTCACCCATCCCAGCTAACGCCAAGCGAGAGCAGAGTACACCCTGAACACGCTGACAGCTATGTAGCTCCTCTTGTCGAAAGTCAGCAATGGTTCTTTTACATGAACCTCACACCATAGACAGTGAGAGACATGGCCGGCCTTTGATAACCCAGTCAGCTGCACTGGGGGAGAATCTGAAGTTGACTTTTTTTTTTTTTAGTCTCTGTGACATATACGTGTTCCCTGACTCTAAACCTGCCCAGATATTCAGCAGTGATGAAGATGGATAGAAGTGATAATGGTATAGGATACATAAAAGTCCTTGATTGTTGTCGAACATGGAAGCTCCGGAGAAAAATCCAGCAAGTTCAATAGCAAATAGACCCAGAGTCACAGACAAGGCCACCACCAGCCTGTACACAACAAAGAATACACAGAACATAAAGCAAAGATGAAGAATACAGCATGAATTTTAAAAAAATAAATAAAAAATTACAATGAAATCGCACGATAAATGTGTCTGTGAAGTTCTGTGCATGAGACTGATATTTTATGCTTGTTCAAGAAATTTAAGTTTAAAAATATCATTGCAGAATAAACGACTCGACTCGGCAGCCAATCAGAAGAGCGAGAGCGAGAGGAAAAGATATTGTCAATAAGAGCAACATGAAGCAGGTACAGTGGTAGCTCACCTTACGAAATTAATCCGTTCCAGAGCCTTTTTCTTAACCTGGATTTTTCGTAAATTGAACCGCAATTTACATGTAAAACGTGCGATTCGTTCTAAGGCCCCCAATACTACCCCTGTCTGTCTTCCTTTCGGCTTTTTCCCTTTTACTCGGGAGTCACCACAGCGAATCATCTGATTCGCACGCTTTGATTTGGCAGAGGTTTTTACGTCGGATGCCCTTGTGTGTGTGTGTGTGTGTGCGTGTGTTGACCATGTCTTCTTCGCAGAGTTATAATCTGACAAATGTTTATGGAAGGATAAAAGCCTGAGTCAAAAAATGAAGCAATGAGGACACTTCAAAAAACACATAAGACAACAGCAACTTTGTCCTTTACACGAAAAGCATTATGGGTATTATGGAGATACAACTCCATAATAGCCAATGGGATGGAGCTGCGTCATCCCTCCTAGCCAATGGAAGGCCAGCGGGGCGGGATGTTAGAAGATAGTCAATGGGAAAGCAGCTCATGCATTGATTGAATGTTGCGTTGCGTTTGAATGGCGCATTTGGCACGTTTCGTAAGTGAACTTGTTTCATATACAGAGACAAAAAATTTTGGAAAATGTTTTTCGTACCGTGAATTTTTTGTTTGCTGGGACTATCGTAAGGTGAGAGATACCACTGTACTTTTTTCTCTATAATTTGGTGACAAACTATTAAATTCTCTCTGAAATACACTGAATGTGTTATTGTTATCCAGCTGGGAAATTCTTTCAGATAAACTATCACTACACTGTCAGGACTTACTGTCCGTAAGCTAGACTGAACAGGTTAGCTTAATTAGCATTATTAGGTTAGGGCATGTCTATGTCATCATGTCCAGCGCAGGGGACATTGAGACTCGTGTACAGGAGTGAGCAAATTGTTTCAGAAAGACGTCATGGCATCGACAAGGTGTACAGCTATTAACCCGGAGATAGCAAGTTCAAAGCCGGTTTAATGCGCACAGCCATCCGTGGCCTGAAGCACACGGAAGGCAAGTGACTGAGCTCTGACGGGAGCGAGGGACAGCATACACTCACTTCCCTGTCACTCACAGCGATCGCCAGCCAATCGTGGACGACTGTAAGCTCATTCATACAAGGGAGCGTATAGCGCTTTCCCTCCAAGTGTGTTAGACCGCCCCAAATATGCAAGCTTGAAAAGAGGCAGGTGGCTAGCACTGCATGTCAGGGAGGGGGCGCGTGCATGCTTTTATAGTCGGTGGTGGTTCAGTGATAGGGAAGACAATACTTGATGGGTGGGAATGGGATATGAAAAAATTAGGGAGAAAAATGGGGGGAAATAATAAAAAAAAAAGAGGTCATGACTTTTATTTTCAAGCGATAACTGTAGGAGGAGAAGGATGATGATGATGATGATGATGATGATGATGATGATGATGCTGAATAATTATATTTTGTGGTTATTAAATATGCCTGGTAATTGGATAGGCCCCATTCAGGCCCTGAAAAGTCTGATTAGATATTTTTATCAACAAACTCTCACCTCATGTCTTCTATATTATATTCTTCTTCTGTGTAGGTCAGTGGCAGGCAGGCTCTCACGTTATTCTCCTGCGGGAAAAAAGTTATCACAGACACTCATAAATATACTACATAGAAGACTTTAATTCCGCAAACGTTCCAAAATAGTAAAAAATAAGAAACCACAGAATGTTTACTGAATGAAGAATTGGTCGTGGATCTAGTAAGTATGGAATATCTGCATATTACTGTGTGTCTTTCAGTAATAAATGGTGGTCAGTGGCAGTGGCGGCCTGGTGGTAAACGTGCTAGATCACTGATCCTAAGGTTGGGGGTTCAAGCCCAACTCTCCACGGGATGTTACTGTCCCCTCAGTGCCGCTCACTGGTTTATCAAAGGCCGACCATGTCTCTCACTGTCTATGGTGAGAGGCATGTAAAAGAACCATTGCTGACTTTCATCAAGAGTCGCTTCATGTTTCCACCCTGCGATGGCCTGGCGAGCCATCCACGATGCACTGTGCCCTCGCCCGGAGTCGGCTGGGACGGTCGCCAGCCTCCCCGCGACCCTAATTAGGATTAAGCGATTCAGAAAACGAATGAATGATTCTCGGTTCTACAACCGGAGACTCACCCTGGACGAGAATATGGTGATGACAATGACCAGGTGGGCAATAAGGGTGAGGAAACGGGCCGGTACCAGGCTGCTTATCTCCCACATAATGGCCTAAATGGAATAAAATCCAGATGATAGCACTTAATAAACTCATTCACTTTAACTGGATTCGTGATGAATTTAGCATTAGAAATCATCTGTATATAAACAAATGCGTTGAGATAATGTTACTGGAGCATGTATAGTAGACTGTAACATGAATAATTAATTATAATGCAGTTATGAAGCAGTGCTATAACCATGCAGTGGTATGATGATGGGTAGAGAGTTAGCAAAGAGCTACTAATGATATCATGTGATCTACCTGCGTGTATATCCGTCCAGATCTGCTCCTGGGATATAAAATTCGATTCAGGAATAAATTTTAATTGTTTTAAAAAGATCAGATTGCCGGGGAGTAGCTCAGCAATAGAACAAACCGGAAGTGAAGAGTGCATGAAAGCGTGGATGGTTTTGTCGTTGCTATGGGCTACAACATGGCGCCCTTGTATGGAAAGCCAAAGGGCTCACAATATTTTACAAAATAAAAGCGTTTAATTTTATCACAATGCTCAAAAAAATATGTGTTTCGAAAGTATTACGTCATAAATTACACCTGTATGACTATTTACTGATAAATTAGCTCAAGTGAAGGTGTACATACAAAGTATTAAATCTTTACTCTATAAAAAACAAGGAGAATCCAGCCAAAAATATAAAATTAAAAATATTTCAAAATAAATTAAAGATACAGTATGTAATATTGTGGAGGGCATATTAGCATAAATGATATCATTGGTAAATAGACTTTTCATTGATCTATAACCAGTTATAAAAATGTTTCTCAGTTTTCAGGTCCTTAGGATCCCCTGTTGATATATATCTTTCTGGGGCGGGTGGGGTCTTTTCTCAAGGAGGCGGCCATCTTGCACCACCAAGTTTCCTCAGTAGTTCAGAACTTCTCCACTGCAAGATACTTAAATCTTACACACTGTATACCTTTAAAGAGTTTTAACTGACAAAAAAAATGTTGGTCAGTGTTTTATGTTTAAAGTAACTTTAATATTTTTATCTGAACTGTTCATTTTTTTATTTGAAAACCATTGAAAACAATTTCCTGTCACCGCAATATTCCAGTATTTATCAAAATTATTCCTCTCGTACTCATCCTCAACGTTTCTACAGTACTCATTGACATTCTAATTGTAAGAATCATTCCGTTCATTTTCTGTAACTGCGTAATCCTAATTAGAGTCGCGGGGAGGCTGGCGCCCATCCCAGCCGAGGGAAGAGTAAACACTGGACATGCTCGCCAGGCCATTGCAGGGCGGAAAAACGCGCTGACGGCTGTACAGCTCCTCTTGTCGAAAGTCAGTAATTGTTCTTTTACATGAATATCACAAAGTAGACAGTGAGAGACATGGCCGGCCTTTGATAACCCAGTTAGCTGCACTGGGGGGGAGGGGACAGTGACAACCCGTGGTGAGTGGGGCTTGAACCCCCAACCTTAAGATCAGTGATCCAGGATCTTTACCACTAGACCACCACTGCCCTAATTATAGGAATATTTTGAACTAATTTTAATAACAAGTACATTGAATAAGAAAATTTTGTATGTACGCACAGAAAAAAAAAGTCACCTCCCACTAAGTCATGGCTGTAGGATTTTTAGAATAGTTTTACATAGATTTAAAATGTTAATGTGTTTTTAAAAAATATCTTAATAACACACATTTGTAAATGTTCACAAAAATTTATAACTATATAGAGACAATCACTGACTTGTCTGGACCTTGTTTCCTGATTGCAGGGATAATGATTAAAAATTCGCTGGCTGGCAAAAGTGACCTCTTACAAAACATTGATTCACAAAAAGTCAAATAGCGCATATAACAGTGTCAAAAAAACACGTGTTTTAAAGTTAAAAATGGTCTACGATCAGTTTAGGTGGAGGATTTTAAGTACTTCGGCTCAACAATCCAGAGCAATGGAGAGTGTGGAAAAGAGGTGAAGAAGCGCGTGCAGGCTGGTTGGAATGGTTGGAGAAAAGTGTCCGGTGTGATGTGTGATAGGAAGGTATCGGCAAGAATGAAAGGAAAAAGTGTACGAGACGGTGATGAGGCCAGCGATGTTGTATGGATTAGAAACAGTGGCGCTGCGGAAAAGGCAGGAGGCAGAGCTGGAGGTAGCAGAGATGAAAATGTTGAGGTTCTCTTTGGGAGTAACGAGGATGGATAGGATCAGAAATGAGCACATCAGAGGGACAGCACATGTAAGATGTTTTGGAGACAAAGTCAGAGAGGCTAGATTGAGATGGTTTGGACATGTGCAGAGGAGGGATAGTGAGTATATTGGCAGTAGGATGCTGAGGTTGGAACTACCAGGCAGAAGGCCTCAAGGAAGACCAAAGAAGAGATTTGTGGATGTGGTGAAGGAAGACATGAAGGTCACTGGAGTAAGAGAAGAAGATGCAGATGACAGGGTGAGATGGAGGAAGATGGTTTGCTGTGGCAACCTCTGAAGGGAACAATCGAAAGGAAAAGAAGTTTTCATGCTATAGCACAAATAATAGTCATATGTGAGCCTCTCCAGTGTAATACGGATTAAATCGCAAGGCCGTGTTTTGAATAAGAGCCGAAGTAAGTTGAAATTAGTGTATGTTGAAAATATTGTTGCACAACATAATTCCAGCAGGATTCCCCGAATCATACAACCACAAGCCTCATAACAGACATGACTCGGTTGTTGTAAGGAAGATGTAGGAAGATCGTGCTGATTGATCGAGAGCCGGGTTCATTTAGTTTATGGATGTTCAGGAGTTTCAGAAACTGCTTCTATAAGTATAATTACGATTTTCTCCGAATTTTCTGATTAGCGACATACGAAGTGATGTAACTCAGTCAATTATCATGCAATAATCAGGCGTTATACCTCATTTTAAAGTAGATTCAATTGTTTTTCCAAATACTGTGCATCAATACTTCCGTATGCCACATTTCGTACTTCGTCCCTATTACGCTGCAGAGCGTCACGTATATGGTTGTTATGGAAATATTTAACTCTTTTGGCTTGAGATCCATGGATTCTCATCTTTGAGGAAATGTGTGAATTGAATATGGATCTCTATAGAATGATCAGGGCTGTTAGACGTGTATCTAATGTGCACATCTCTTTGGGGTGACTATCTATTGCATTTGCCTGTAGCGCTCCCTACTGGTCAGATTGGCAAAATTCAACTGTACTAGCTACAGATAGGCTGAAAGTTCAGATCATTTGTTTACATTTTGATAAGTAAAAATGGTAAAGTTTCCAGTCAAAATGAGGTCAGGTGAAAGCAATTAAACTGTGAAATGTACTCGAGTATTAAAAGGTAAAAAAAAAAAAAAAGTTTTCGTATTCTAATATTGTTATAGCAGGGAGGGTACAGGGTGTTGTAGTGGGGGCAATGGTGGCCTGGTGGTAAAGTTTGTGGGTTCAAGTCCCACTCTCCACAAGGTTGTCACTGTCCCCCCCCCCCCCCCAGTGCAGCTAACTGGGTTATCAAAGGCCGTCCATGTCTCTCTTTGTCTATGGTGAGAGGTTCATGTAAAACAACCATTGCTGACTTTCGTAAAGAGGACCTGCAAAGCCATCAGCGTGTTTCCACCCATTGCTAAAGGGTTGTGTCAGGAAGGGCATCCGACGTAAAACCTACGGCAAATCAAACATGCGAATCAGATTCTTTGAAAAAGGGAAAAAGCTGAAAGGAAAAGAAGAAGACATGGTGGTGTAGTGATTAGCATGTCTGCCTCACATGAAGAACATCATGGTTTCCAGTCACGAGCTTGTTTCTTTCTTTTGGATATTTTTCTCCATTTTCACCATAATTTATTCATATCCAATTCCCACATATTAAGTATTGCCTTCCCGATCACATGACCACCACCGACCATGGAGGGACGAAAGCACATGCCCCCTCCGTGGCACCTCTACGAATGAGCTCACAGATGTCCACAATTGGTTGGCGATTGCTGCAAGTGACACTGAAATGAGCGCTTCCCATGAGAGCTCGGCTCATTGGCTCCCATGGACTCCAGGTTATGGACGGCTGTGGCATCAACCCGGATTCGGACTTGCGATCTCTGGGTTAATAGTTACACATCTTGTTGCTGCGCCACTTGGGAGCCCGGCGAGTGTGTTTCTACGTGGAGTTTGTATGTTCGCCCTGTGCTTCCTCTGGTTGTGCCAGGTTTCCTCCCATAGCCCAAATACATACACAGTAGGTTAATTGGCTGTTCCAAGTTGCCCCTACTTGGGAGTGTGAGTGGGTGGGTGTGTGTTGACCCTGCGATGGATCGCCTTGGCCTGTAGTTAGCTGAGATCAGCCCGAACATCTTCGCGGATCGTTCAGAGCATTTCACAGCTTACCTGTCCTGCCTGTCATGGTTAAAATGTGGGGGGGGAAATAATCTATAAAAATCTTAGTTTAGTTTGCGTTGGGCATTGATTTTTGCTCTGTGTGTAGGAATAGATCCCAAAATAGTCACCTTCGTTTTACCGAACATCAGCTAACTGGCTAGCTACCTCAGATCGATTTGTACATTCCCGTGAACGGTACCTGAGCTGCCAAAACAGCCCGAACCCAACACGTCAGGACCCTCACAAGACCTCAGAAGGTGTGCTGGGATATTTGGCACCAAGACTTTTAGCAGCACGTCCCACAAATTCTCGAGTGGAATGAGATCTGCAGGATTAGGAGCCCGAATCCACACCTTCAAACCTCTGCCTGCTTTTAAAGGATGACAGGCCGCATTATCCTTCTCAAATAAAAAGAGGGGGGGTGAGAGAGAGAGAGAGAGAGAGAGCATTACATCAGTGAGTACAGTTGCTTTAAAGTGGTGAACTTGTTCTGTAGTAATGTTTAAGTCGGTGGTTTGTGTTAAAGTAACATTCACATGAATCCAAGTTTCTCAGTCGGACATCTCACTGTGTCCGCTCTCCTGCCTTCTTCCTCTAATATATTCCAATTACTGTACATCTTTTCTCCAGATGTGTGATACACATACACCTGGAATGATGGGAAAATCGTCCCGGTATTTCCTTGGACCACTTGCATTCCAGGAAAACCAACAAGAATGTTCTGACCCAGTGTTCCAGCTCTCAGTGTTTCAAGAGCTGACGGGCCATGTTTCCTAATGTATCCCATTCCATAACAGGTGCCAATATAAAAAGATAGTTCATGTAATTTACTGCACCGTGGTGTGTTACGGCTGAACTATGTGCGCGAGAGAGAGGGGGAGAGAGGGCGGGGAGAGGGGAGTCGGAGAACGAGTATCCATCCATTCATCAATTTGCTGAACCGCTTAATCTGATTAAGTTTACGAGGATGCTGGAGCCCATCTCAGACAACTTAGAGTGAAAGTTGGGGCACACCCTTAACAGTCCGATGCAGGGCGATGTTTGGTTGTGTACAATTATATACAGTAGGCCCCCGTTTTTCGCGATGGTTCAGTTCCGGCCCTTCCCGCGGATCATAAAAATCCACGAGTTATTGACGCGGTTTTAAAACCCTATGTATGATATTCCATGCAATAAAATATACTCGTTCAACCCATTCTATAGCCAGTCTTATTCATTAATACAGTAATAATGTAATAAAATGTAGTAAAGATTAAGAAAAACTTTTTAATTTTGTACTGTGATAATATTTATTAATTAATAAAGTGCTTAGGCTCCTTACCAGAAGTTAGAGAAGATGCAGGACATTTGAGTGACATCATCGGGCTTATCATTAAAAACACATGAAAAAATGTGAATACGCAGTTCAAGCAATCACGTTGATGACATGTGTGCGAATGATAAAAATACAGAGGTGTACACATCATCTGCAACCAATCAGCTGGAGCGAGAAAGCCATTGGCTAAATTTGAATCACGTGCCAGTTACTCCAAGGTTTGTCTGCAATCCGAGAGTATGCGGGGGCACGAGCGCTGAACCGCGAATGGTCAAGGGCCTACTGGACGTACAAACAGGGCAGTGTAGTGGTTAGCTCGTCCACCTCAAGGCAAGAAGGTTCTGGGTTCGCGTTTGGCATGGCCGTTTCTATGTGTAGTTTGCATGTTCTCTTCATGCTTATTGAAAGGTTTCTACCAGGTTTCTCTGGTTTCCTCCCAGACTCCATAGACATTATCATTAGGACACTCGCGTGAGTTTACACCAGGTTATCAAATTCACCTCATGGTTAGCTTTGGTGGTTCATGTGTGAAGTTTGCATGCTTGTGTGGGTTTCCTCTGGGTATATTGGTTTCTTCGTACAGTCCAAACACATACACATTAAGCTAATTGGCTTTTATAAAGTGCCCCAGGTGTGTGTGTGTGTGTGTGTGTGTGTGTGTGTGTGTGTGTGTGTGTGTTCATGTTCACCCTGTGATTGGTGAGCTGTTCAGGGTGTACCCCGCCTACACCCTACACCACAACCCTACAGGTTGAAGTGAGTAATGATATATGTACATATTGTATATTGTATATTCATATTGTTATGGCTGATTGGTATATATTATGTAAACAAATCATATATATATATATATATATATATATATATATTTCAAATAAATATCTTACATTTCCCATATATATATATATATATATATATATATATATATATATATATATATATATATATATATATATATATATATATATATGGGAAATGTAAGATATTTATTTGAAATTATTTCAGGATTTTATTTTATTTACCGTATATATTTTGTTTTATGTAACATCTGTTAGTGGCTAGAGAAAACAAACGTGTGCTCTTTGTGACATCACAGGCGGATGTGCGTGCGTTGGAACGTACCCGCTTATGTCATCTTTACAGAACATATACCTCACAAGCACCAGCATCGCACACCTGAGACTTCTGCTGCAAACATCTCTCCAACTCTGAGATATTTATTTATTCTTCTTACACAACCTGTTTCCAGACTTTGCTCAGCTCTTTGTGAACCATCTCACCGTCTACGATGAGTCTCGTGGTACGAGAACGGGCCGTTTACTGCGGCAGGAATGAGACGTCCTCACACCACCCCTGGCACAGTGAGTTCTTCCACAGGACTTGCTTTGTATTGATTAGTTTTGGTACAAAGGTTTGATTGTGTACCTGAAGCTTATTAAAATATTACTGAAGTCAAATGAATGCTATGAGAAGAAATCCCCCTAATTAGGGTCTCGGGGAGGCCAGCGCCCATCTCCGCCTCAATATTTGGTGCTGCTTGTTTTAGTTCTAATCCATATTGTGGATTCAGGTCTAATCCAAGTGTATCATAAATGTTCGGCGTTCATGGTAAAGCTGGCCTTACAGGGGACGGTTTTGACAGTGGTTCATCACATGATGTTGTAAAGACGATGATGTCACACTGCCATCAGTTTTGTTGGAGGAGGTGGGGGTGTCCTGTGAGAGACCTGCTTTACAGTGATAGATAGCGCTTGTGGTACATATGTATTTGTGTAAAGGACTGTTCAGCGCAAGCCAGACAAAACAGATGCTCAGTTATAAATAAGTCTGATTGCGTTTACAGGATGTGACCTCACTGTCTGTTTATCTTCTTGCACACAGTGGGGTGGACAGATGAAAGACCATTCCAGCTTTCTGTGGAGACCAAGCAGCATACCTTTGTGAAGGATCAAAGAACTGGGGATGGATATGAGGTGATTTTGGCGAGCCCGTCGCTTTTATGGAGCCCATGGTCTGTGAGGAGCCCACCCCCTTTTTGGTGCCTGTTCCCAGTAAAGAGCCCATCCCATTCAAGAAGCTTGTCCCCTGTGAGGAGACCTTCCCCTGCAAAGAGCCTGTCCTGTTCAAGACGACGCCCACCTTCGTTGAGAAGGGAGTTCACTTCACTGAGCCAGTCACCTTTATGGTCCCTGTTCCCTTCACAGGACTCGTACCCTACAACGGCCTTCTACCTTACATGGACGTCATACACCACATATGGTCCTCATTTTGTATGGATCTCACAACCTACATGTGGACACATGCTACATCGACCTCACAACCTACATGTGCCCCGCATGCAACATGGAGTTCGCAAACTACACGCTCCCCGCACGCTACATGGAGTTCGCAAACTACACGCGCCCCGCACGCTACATGGAGTTCGCAAACTACACGTTTCCCGCATACTACATGGAATTCGCAACCTACAGATGACCCGCATGCTCCATCAACCTCACGGCCTACATGTGGTCCACATTCCACATGGAACTGGTGCCATACATGTGGCCTGCATGCGACAAGAAGTTCGCAAACTACACGTGGTCCACATGCTACATCGACCTCGCAACCTACATGTGGCCCGCATGGTACATGGAGTTCGCAACCTACATGTGGCCTGCATGGTACGCGGAGCTCGCAACCTACGTGTTGCTAGCATGCTGCATGGAGTTCGCAACCTACATGTGTCCCACGTGCTGCACAGAGTTCGCAAACTACAAGTGGCCCCATTGCTACATGGAGCTCGAAACCTACGTGTTGCTCGCATGCTGCATGGAGTTCGCAACCTACATGTGGCCTGCATGGTACGCGGAGCTCGCAACCTACGTGTTGCTCACATGCTGCATGGAGTTCGCAACCTACATGTGGCCGGCATGCTGCATGGAGCTCGCAACCTACATCTCCTGTGTTCTCTCCTGATGTACACTATCTAGAGGGTGACGCTTATGATATTATGTCTGGACTCCTGTCTGACAGCACAAGGGAAAAAAGAAGGGGAGGAGGGAAGAAGACAGTAATGATATGAAAGCTCCCTGTAAAAAGCAGCATTGCACGTGAGGCTTTATCATAAAGTCCATCACCTCATATTCCTTAGTTTTTTTAATAAAACGAGAAAAGAGTCCTTATTGTGCTATATGTATATATTGTGTGTATCTATATGTCTTTTTAAGATTAATTAGTTTAACATTAAGGAATAACACATTGTACACATTAATTGGTCCAATCATAATAAAGTATTCACATGAGCTCAGTCTTACTCGCTCACCTGCCGAGTCACTTAATCCTCACACCTAGGGGCAATTTCGACCCAATTAGCAAACACAACCACAGAATACAAAAAAAAAACATGAATGAAAAATTAGCTGCTCTTCCATGTTGATGTGCATGGAATCATTTAACTCAAGTTCATCGCCTCCGCCAGGATGGGGCGATGAGATTTCTTGATGATAACCAATTGGTAAAATGCCACGAAATTTTAAACTAATGTCGGTCTTGGGCCAAAAAAAAAAAAAAAAAAAAAAAAAGAACTGGTTAAATTTTGGGCGTGACCCAGAATCCTTGAAAGATATTCCCATGGTGGCCACTGTAATTCTAATCTGCAATTGTGAAAAGGAGAGGTAACACTGCCTTGGTGGAGGTCTGCACTCCCTGAGTACATTTCTATTTGTTCTTTCGGCATTTCCCATTACCGTGTGCCACAGCGAACCATCCTTAAGGGATCGCGTCACATGTTTGATCAGGCACAGGTTTTTCACCAGGTGGGCACTTCCTGATGCATCATCATCATCATCTTCTTCCGCTTAGTCCAGGGTCGGGTCGCGGGGGCAGCAACCTTAGCAAAGAGGTCCAGACATCCCTCTCCCGGGCCACTTCCTCCAACTCTCCCGGGGGGGACACCGAGGCGGTCCCAGACAAGCCGAGAGACATAGTCCCTCCAGCGTGTTCTAGGTCGATTCCGGGGTCTCTTCCCGGTTGGACATGCCCGAAACACCACACCAGGGAGGCGGCAGGGGAGGGGCTCGAAGGCAGGGGAGGGGCTCGAAGGCGAGCGCCTGGTGGTCGGGCTTATGCCCATGGAGCCTGGCCGGGCCCAGCCCGAAAAGGAGACATGGGTCCGCCCTCCCATGGACCCACCACCCGTGGGAGGAGTTTTAGGGGTCGGGTGCAGTGTGAGTTGGGTGGCAGCCAAAGGCATGGGTTCTGTCGGACTGATCCTCGGCTACTTACTCTGACCCTCGGGACACTTCCTGACGCAACCCTCCCTATTTACCCAGGCTTAGAGCAAGCTGGCTTGTGGGATTCCAGTGGCTGTAGAAAATGTTCCGAGGAAATTGGTGTTTGGTGATAATGATTGTAATTGAGAATTCAGCTTAATTTAACCACATACCCACCCACTTTTTTTGTTGCTTGAGAAAATTTCACCTCTCATCACTCATTTTGGCGACATTCATTGACTTTATTTGGATGGCTGCTTGTCACTCACGGTGACACGGTGGTGAAGTGGTTAGCACATCAGTCTCACAGCAAGACGGTCCAGGGTTTGAGTCGCAAGCTCGAGCATTTCCGTGTGGAGTTTTCATGTTCTCACGGTGCTTGCGTACCGGGTACTCTTGGTTTCCCCCACCACAGTCCAAAGACATGTGTTAGCTTGAATGGCTGTTTCAAATTGTCTCTTACTGAGTGTGGGTTCAAATGTCTGTGTGTTGCCCCGCAATGGTCTGGCAAGTTATGCAGGGTACCTCGCCTCTGCTTGGTGTCGGCTGAGATAGACTCCAGCCGACACCAAGCAGAGGCGGGGTACCCTGAATAACTCACCTCTGCTTGGTGTCAGCTGGAGCATATTTCACCCAAGCAGAGGTGGGGTACACTGAATAACTCGCCTCTGCTTGGTGTCAGCTGAGATAGGCTCTAGCCTCACCGCGACCCTAATACAGTCGTACCTTTACTTACGAGTGTCCCTTGTAATGAATTTTTCATGATACGGGCTTGAATCCCACCAAAAATCTGTTTCATCCAGCAAGCAAAATTTTAATTTCTGAGCTCTGCTGGGGAAATGGCTTTTCCGGGTCGTTTACCGTCATATTTTTCCACATGTATTCCTCTGCGCTCCAAGAACGCTTTGTGCAGTGCTTCTCAATTATTTTCTGTGACGTCTTTCTAGAAAGAAAGAAAAAACAAAAAATTCATGCTCCACCCCCCAGCACGCGACTATAAATAGTGTTTATTGTGCTTCATATCGTTTGCTTGGTGCTTTTTCCCTACACCATATAGCGCGACAATGAGAGCGCCACTGCCACCTACTGTAGTGGATGCACAATTAAACTTAATTCTAATACAGTATGGCAAAAAAGCATGTTCCCGAAGGGAGGCAGGCACGCCCCACTATTTGAGAAGCACTGGCCTTGTGGGAGCTCACCACGAGCCTTTCCTCGCTGGCATTGTGCACACGCACAAAATTCTCCTCCTCCTCCTGTTACACACCACCTCCTGCCTGCCCACATGACATCTTCGCCGCAGTCGATGATCGGAAGGGTTAGTTGACTTATTGTTTATTCTTGTTTTATTATTATTATTAATGTTAATGTACATGTATTATTATTATGAAATATTTGTTTTTACAATTTTATCTTTAATATACAGTATTAGGTCAAATATATGTGTTTGTGGCAGGTTATATGAATTTGGGAGGTGGTTGGAACAGATTACATGGATCCCGCACTTTCCACGGTTAATGGGGTCCGAGAGCCCTTCGTGACCGCTGATTTCCGTAATTGTCTGTCTTCCTTTCGGCTTTTTCCCTTTTACTTGGGAGTCGCCACAGCAAATCATCTTGATTCGCACGTTTGATTTGGCAGAGGTTTTTACGTCGGATGCCCTTCCTGTCACAACCCTTTTAGCAAGGGACAGAAACACGCTGACGACTTTGCAGCTACTCTTTACGAAAGTCAGCAATGGTTCTTTTACATGCCTCACACCATAGACAGTGAGAGACATGGCCCACCTTTGATAACCCAGTTAGCTGCACTGGGGGGGACAGTGACAACCTTGTGGAGAGTGGGACATATATATATATATATATATATATATATGTACATGTATATGTGTATAATATCCATAAATACATATTCAACGCTATAAATACTTATGCATTATTTTTGAACGTTTAATTGTTATATCATTTAATAAAACATAAATACACACACAGATGTTCACCGCACATAAAAATGTAAGTAGTTTTATTGGTTGCTTTTTTTTTTTTTGCATAATTGGTTTTGCGGCATTTTCCTAAACTTTTTCCATATTTTTCCTTAATTTCCGATGAATATTTTTGAAAAACCTGCGATGCACTGAAGCCACAGAAACTGAAGCAGAAAGTACGAGGGATCACTGTAATTGGTTTTGTTATTTCTTTTGGGAATAATTATTTCATCTAATGAATCTTTTGTCTTACGAGCTCGCCGGCACGGATTAAATTCGTAAATCGAGGTATCACTGTATTTAGATTAAAGTGGTTTGACAAATGAAAACGGTCCTTTATCAGTTCATGTGTGGACGCCTCAGTCAGCATTCATTTCTTTCTTTCTCTGACGACCTTCCAGGCCCAAGACTCAGAAATGTTGGTCAACATGAGCCTCGACAGGCCATTTAACACGAAGAAACAACTTAATTAAACGGCCGGTTCGGTTCAGAGTTCGGTTAAATTGCAGTTCCACCCTGTTGAACTAGTCGTTATGGCGCCACACAGAGAGCGAGGACGACCTCGCGACCGCTTCAGGCGCTTCGTCAGTGAGATATCGCGAGACATCCCGAGATTTACACAGTGCTTGGCTGCTGGAAAATGGTGAAGTTATACCGAGACGCGACGAGGTAAGTTGACGAAGATTCCTGTGTTTCTGTGAGCCCGAGACCGGTACCGTTTACTCCGAACGACCCGTAAAGGGCAGGGGCGTGGATACGGTGCTATCATAGCCACACAGACCGCTTTCTTAACGCGGGGGTTCTGGGTGGTACAAACGGCTGGACATTGTACTGTATAAACCGCCATTTTTAATATGAGGTTTGCCTCAGAGAGAGAGAGAGAGAGAGAGAGCGCGCGAGCGAGCGAGAGCGAGAGCAGGCAAGCGCGCGCTTGAGCTTGTGTGAACGCGCCAGCACGAGCGCAGTGGTGTCTGAGGTGATGTACGCTCTCCGTGCGCGCGCACGCTCAGTAGCCCAGTCTGATCACAGGAACCGGGTGGGTTTGTTTGATTTTTACGTAACCCGGTGGCTGCACTGCGGGGGGTCAGGAGGGGGCGAGTCCCGACTGGACAGACCGGCATTCACGCTTCGGGGATGTAATTTGAACCGCACGCGAGGAGGTCAGAATCACGTGCTCGTGGTATCCATGACTCATAATAATAATAATAATCTCTTGGCATGTATTTCAATAATATTATATTCCTGTACTGTATTTATTTTTAATTCTGCAAAAAAAGAGACATGTACTTATCACTCGCATAACAACATGCACTCTTCTCCACCCACCATCAGTCACGTGATCATGCGTTATGACAGTACGTACATATTATACTAGTATAAATATATAATACTGTAAACCAATATATGCTAATAGCCAGAGGGTCGTGCACATTTAATCTTCGCTCACCTTTTGTATTCTTCTCATGAGGTGTCCAAGCATCAGATTGCATTCATTCGTTCATCCTTTGAACTGCTTAATTAGGGTCGTTGGGAGGCCGGTGCCCATCTCAGCTGACTCTGTGCGAGGTCAGAGTACACCCTGGACACCTTACCAGGTCATCGCAGGGCAGAAACATGTAGACGGCTATACATCCTGATGAAAGTCCGTAATGGCAGTGAGAGACATGGCCTGTCTTTGATAACCCTACGGGGACAGTGACAACCCATTGATAGTGGGGCTTCGACCCCTGACCGTGGGGATCAGTCATCCAGCACCTTACCACCAGGCCAACACAGCCTCTTCCTTTTCTTTCGGCTGTTCCCTTCAGGGGTCGCCACAGCGAATCATCTTCCTCCATCTCACCCTGTCCTCTGCATCTTCTCTACCACCAGCAACCTTCATGTCCTCCTTCACCACATCCATAAATCTTCTCTTTGGTCTTCCTCTAGGCCTTCTGCCTGGTAATTCCAACCTCAGCATCCTACTACCAATATATTCAGTATCCATCCTCTGTACATGTCCAAACCATCTCAATCTACCAACACTGCCCAAGCATGGATGGTAAAAGGCAACTCTGTGACATCATCACAGCTTTCTTTGGTGATGCTATCTCTCTGTGACGACATTACTCCTTCCTCTTTAACACACCCCTTCATCATCCTCTTATGGACTGTTAACCCAAGCAATAGAATAGAACCGCAAGTACAGTCCACAATTGTTCAATAAACTAAACGACTTTTTCTTCCTCACCGCCGGTGCTCTTCATGAGCCTCTGTGCTCTGTGCTCTTCATTAGCTTGAAGCTATATTTGAACGGCCATTCCAGATTAATCAGCGCTTTTGATGTTGAGATAATTAGCGATGTTTGGAATACTAAAAGCCTAGACTGGACACACCCCCCATTAGTTGAATCACATAGAAATGTGCTGACCAGTAGGCCTGACTGGTTGATCTGAGATGTCACACAGCTGGTCCAGCATGCTGGGTTCTGTTGGTTGGAAAAACAAAAGATTCACTGTAGACACAGTGAGTGACATCACAAACATCTGTTCCAGTGAGCTGGAGACTTCTAGTACGCAAAGCAGAAGACAGGAATCATTTTTACGTTCAGGTTAAGTGTGAATGACAGAACGACATTCTTTACTGGTTTAACGCAGTAAAAATAGTTCGAAACAATCTGTTACCTTTTGTACCTCAGAGGGTACTCCGAACGTTTGGAAAAAGATTCACGTTCATGTTTACCCGTTTCTGAATGATAGCAACAGAAATCTAAACTGACATTTAAAGGGATCTCAAGTGAAGAACCTTGAATGAGCCGCAAAAGTTTCCAAACTCGGGTCATGACAGGTATGTGAAAAAAAACCCTCATATCTATTACTTGAGATATTTGACCACCAATTCATCTGTTTTCTTTTGTCTGGGTTTTTTTTTTTTTTTTTTTTTTTTTTTGTATCCAAGATAGATCTATCCAGGTTTGTGGGGTTTTAATGTGTAGTGTTTGCATGTTCTCCTCGTGCTTGCGTGAATTTCCTCCACATACTCTGGGTTCATACCACGGTCCAAAAACATGCAAAGTAGGTTAATAGGTATGAATGGTTGTGCATGTGTTACCCTACAATGGTCTGGCGAGCTGTCCAGTGCATACTCGGCTTTCTCCCAGAATCAGCACCACCCTCCTCAAAAAAGCCCAATTGGGATTAAGTGTGTTATAATTGAATGAATGGACGAACCTTTCACGAGATGTATCGCCTGTCTTGTTAGTTTAATTGTCCGTTTAATAAGTTCTTGTTCTGCGCTCCCAATCACGTTTGGTGTAGGTTTGCTCGGTGAAAGTTTGTCTGGTTACCCGAGTGAGATTGTCATCAATAATAAATCAGTTTTGTTAGTTAAGTGGGTGAATCATACACATTTCACACCCATGCATGTGTCGCTTAACAATATGATTTTAAAATGTTTTCATTCAGACATATGGGTCAGTCGGTGGCGTGCTTCAGTGTCCTCTGAACAAGACATCGTCTGCTTTGAAGTGTCCACTGCAGACCACCTCCCCATCTTTCGGGCTCTTATGAGAAATTCCCATTGCTTTCTTCTCTCAGAATCTCATGGAAATGTAAAGTAAAACTAAAAATGTTTGGAAACTGATACATTTCATCAAATTACAAATTTCAACCCATATTACAAATTAATAATGTGACGAATATAAAAACATTTATATCGTAATAAATAATACTATACATGATCAAGTCTGCACTGAAAAAGTACCCAAACCAGACTTGGTCCCATGCTAGCCGAATAACTGAAAGAAGTTTGTGAATTTTAATTTTTCAAATAACTTTAAAGTTTGTGAACCCAAAAGTCAACACAAGTATAAGATTCAATCAGATCATAGTCCATGTTGTGTCAAATAAAGCTTGAACACATTTTAATACTTTTGTTAATACCGTATGATTTAAAAAAAAAATTATATTAATTATTAGTATTTGTGAATGTCTTTTTTTCATTGACTCAGTGCTTGATTAATTGATAAATGTTTTATGATTTCATAATTACATTTACAGCATTTGGCAGATGCCCTTATCCATACTGGCTTACATTTTATACACCTGGACACTTTTGAGGGTTAAGGTCCTTGCTTAAGGGCTTCAGTACCAATAGCACCTCCATGGCATAGCACTGGGACTTGAACCCCCTAACCTGATCAGTAAGCCAGAGCTTTAACCTCCTGAGCCACCATTGCCCTCATATAAACTTGAGAGACACACCACATCAGTGTAGTCACTCCAGAATACTACTACTACAAAATACAATTTATAACTAGAGGGGGCACCCATAGAGTACAAGGCACCTCCACTCGGCACAAATAGATTATTGTAACTTGACATAGTTATAACGAAATGTCTCCCTCTAGTGGGTGGTGGATGAATTTTCTTTCACCCATGCAAAAGATTGGGATTTTTATTCAACATGATCCCACGCACGAATCACCACCAAAATGTATTGGGTTCTTTCCAGGCCCACACCCCATCTCTGAGTTGGAGGGTGACTGAAGAATTGTTCTCAATTTGCCGCAAAGAAAGGTCAGGTTAAAGAGATGTGGGGTACCTTCAGTGTTCCAGTTCATCCCGAAAGTGCTGCGTGTTAAATATTTTTTTTTATTTATTTTTATTTTTTTTATTTAAGGGACAATGTACAGGAACATTAAGCTCATAGAGACAGAGATGTACTGTACCAGATTATAGCTTAATAGCTAGTTTCCATCTGTAGTCCCTAATTTAGAACGGCCATTTATTAACCTACAGTGCATGTCTTTTGGATTGTGGGAGGAAACCGGAGCACCCGGAGGAAACCCACACAAGCACGGGGAGAACATGCAAACTCCACACATTCAGTGCTGTGTGCATGAGGACAAATAAGATCTTTCTCGTCGGAAAACACTTTGTGTTTACAGACTGCTTTATGCACGGAGCCTTGTCATGCCGAAGATCTAAATATATGACCTATGGAAATCCATGCGATCGAGCGTGCCTGCTTTATTCATGCTGTCAGAGTTAATGTTTGTTACAGATGAACGTAACCCTTGCATAGATGACTGGTTACCTTTTTATTCATAATTTCACAAGTCAGGATTTGCATTACCATAAAAGGCTTGAAATATGATGTGTTCGGAGTTGTAATTTTCTGCATGTTTATATCCAGTTTTAATAGAGGAGGACAACCATTTTAAAGCGCTGATCATCATTAAAGCAATTTTATTTAAATAAAAATATCCCATATAGTTGTGATGCTCACTTTGTTTGAAACTCTGTGTATGTTTGTACGGATTTAATAACACGATTTAAAACCTGTCTTGTGTCTGGATGAAAGCAAATCTAAGATGTAGTGCAGCTTCATATTTTACTGGACGCTTAACTGCAATCAGTAACTTGAGGAATGTTTGGTGTCTGGAATTCAATTCCTGAGAAACAGTTGACATGTTTTTATAAATTGTCAGATAAGTAAAAAAAAAATTGAATAGATGGATACAGGACAGACTTTTTACACAATGGCTGGTTGTTGTTGTTGTTGTTGTTGTTGTTTTGGGCAGTTGGCACTACATGGCCAACTCGTCCGTTATTACTGACCAGAATTAGATGAAACTTTGCAGGCTTGTACTGGGTGGTCTGGTAAAGAATTTGGTGGTGTCAGAGTATTGATTTTTTTTTTTTTTTTTTGCACCAGAAATGGAATTATTGGTATTAATGAATGGGTCACAAATATATATCTGGTGTGTGGGTCAATTGAGATTTTTAAAGATGGACAGTGCTTTGGATACTTATGTGGACTATTCTCTCTCTCTATCTGTGCGTGTTCACTATTGATTTATTTGTTGGGGACTAAATTATTGGAATATCAATAAGTGAAATGTTTCTCTTTTGATTTCTGAGATGGAGGTTATGGTTTATAGTTAACGTGGTATTGATTAATTATTATCAAAGTTTGGCCCTCAGGACTGCAGGACTCTCTCTGCCCCCCCCCCCCCCCCCCCCCGGTGTGTGTGTGTGTGTGTGTGTGTGTGTGTGTGTGAGTGAGATTGCTCAGGCCTCTGTGCGGAATGATTCAGCGAGATATTCTTGTTTCTCACTCGAATCGACCAGCAGAGCAGAGCGGCGCGAGCGCGCATGTCGGAAACCCGGTCTACGAGCATCTTCTCTCTGGCGAATTTCCCCACAAATTAGTCGCAAGATTCTCACCTCCACACGCAGCCTTCTTTCGTTGAGTAGGTACCGCGAATACACCCTTTACCGTTTTGGACGCTCGGGATTGATGGATTTATGAACGTGTTGTGTGTGTTTGGGACAAATGAATTTCTTGTGCTCGCAGGCTTTGGTAGGCCTCAGTGGAAAGCCGGCCGCTTGAGTTACACCGCAAGCGCGTGTTGCTGACACGGAAACGGCTTTTTGTCTCTAACGAAGTATCGGAGGGTTTTTTAATGATGTTTTGTCACAGAAATTGCAGCTCTTTTGTTTGTTTGTTTTTTTTAAACTGCTTGGTTAACGTTAAGGGGGAAACCGCGTGTGTATGTACATGTTTACGCGGGATCCTGAGGAATTTTTGTGGTTGTGTTGACATCCTGGATATCAATTTTCGGCTGCACTTTTGGCTCGCAGGCTAGCATGCTAAGCTAACGTTCCAATCGCTAGCTAGAGTTATATTCGTTCGCTTATTCAGTGACTATGTTAAACATAATTATCGAGTCTGTGTTTGTATGTGTTGTTTGTCTTTCATATGATGGGTTTTTGTTTGTTAATGGTTATGTTTAAAGTCAGTGTGCGTGTCATTTAAGTCTAGCTACCACTAAATGACACCGTATTCTGTAGCATTGAGTGCTAGTTGTTGCTATTGAAATTCAATGGTTTAATGGGTATCGTGTGTGTGTGTGTGTGTGTGTGTGTTTTGCTCTCACAATAATTTTGTCTTTTGTCTTCCAAAACCACATGAGATTGTTGGTAAACTTTAAATGTCGAATGCTAGAGTGATATGGTAACAATGCTAAGCTAGCTAAGCTAACAGCGCACGTCAGTGCATTTTTTTGCTGTTGCATTGCAGTTACGTTAGCTGCAGTGGCGTGAACAGCTAGCATGAAAGCCATTGTGTTGCTCTCAAGATTGACTAGAAGAGTTTCTTTCAGTCTGGTCCATTCACTTCTGCTAGTCGTACATTGAGAATAGTTACTCAAAACGGTGCATTGTTCATGTAAACATTGAAGGTAATCTTTTGGAGTTTTGGTTATTTATAGTGGTTTGCTCTGTATCCGGTGGTCAACAAGATATTAGTTGTAGCCAAACGCCAATCGGACTATACAGATCAAATGTGATTGAAACAAATCAAATGTAGATATTTACCTCTTTAAATGGTGCACAACGTTACATGTTTATCTAAATTTGCCGGGAAAAAGACGTCACTGTCCGCCGGTGTGTTTGTTGCCCGACTTCCGGTGCAAAGGTAAAAGTTTGTATGGAGGATCCTTGTCCACACACACACACACAATACACACACATGCTCATTGTTTTGTAGAACAAGATAATGATTACAAAAAGCTCATTTTTATTTCATTATGTGCAAATAATTGGGCAAGTGGGTTCAAAAATACAATTTAAAATTTCATATTTTTATTGCGCATGATTTAGATTTGTTTTAATTAGCTGCAATTATTTTACTTATTGATTTATTTTTTTCATAATTCATTCATCATTTGTATTAATCACATTTTTTATTTAATAACTCCACCAAGAAAAACTATGCTACAAGTTTCTTTGTCTTAGGCTTGAGAAAATGTTTTTTATTTAATTTTTCCTAATTTTTTATTGACCCAAATCAGTAAATATTCCTGAAGGAGTTGATGTTATACTTATGAATTAATATTGTTGGGGATGGTGGATGTAGACCTGTGATACTAGTGAAGGGGAAGGATCACTGTTTCATTACTTAATTTGGTTTTAATTTAAATTTCATAATCGAAAAAAAATCAAGTGGCTAATATCAATAAGTGGGGCCGGTTAGGATGCTGCGCTCATGATTGGGAGGTTGTGTGTTCAAATCCCAGTTAGACCCCCACTGTGCTAAGACAGTATTTCTTTCTTCCTTTTGGCTTTTTCCCTTTTCTCGGGAGTCGCCACAGCGAATCATCTGATTTGCACATTTGATTTGGCATAGGTTTTTACGTCAGATGCCCTTCCTGTCACAACTCTTTTAGCAAGGGACAGAAACACGCTGACGGTGTTGCAGCCTACTCTTTTACGAAAGTCAGCAATGGTTCTTTTACATGCCTCGCACCATAGACAGTGAGAGACATGGCCCGCCTTTGATAATCCAGTTAGCTGAAGCAGTATAAATGGGCACCAGTAAAAATATACTGGGAAGGTAACCTGTGATGGACTAGTGTCCCATCCAGGAGGAGTTGAACTCCTGGTCGCTTCACGCTGTGGAAACCGTTGATAAGTACCGGCCTGATGAGCCACTAGGCTCAGGTGTAAAATGCCCAACAAAATATCAGTAAGATCAACTTGGACTTGAAGTGCTTGATGGGGGAAACAGAAAGAACAATGCTGTACATATTTAAAATAATGAGTCTTAAGATCTGGATAGTGTTTATTATACTGTCCCTGTATACCGATGGCAGTAATTGAAATTTATGTTGCCATTAAACTGCAAGTTCAAGAAGCCTCGATGTGAAGTGTCGAATGGTTATGGCGTAATAACAGCACAGCTAATCCAAGCCCCTTTCATGTGACTCTGAAGTGTTGTGAAATGAAACTGAAAACAGGATGAGTGTTGATGCTTAAACAAGAGTAAGATTTTTGTGTTGTTGTTGTTGTCTTTAACGAACACACTCTGTGAAGATAGATTCGTGTCCAGTACCACAATGTTCCGTAAAAGGGTTCAGTATCATTTTTATAATACATCGTACATTTGTGATCATTTCCATTAGAATTATTAGGATTGGTGTGAATTTTTAAAATGATCCTTTAAAACTAGAAAATGTTCCCTGTCTTCATTTATTTTTATTTATTTTTTTTTGTTTTGTTTAATTATTGGCAGCTTGTAAGGAGACCCATTCAAGCTTAGAATGTTCTGTGTCATAGAAACACCTCCAACTATTGTAGTGATCTGATGCTCTGTATGGTCAAAAATATAAGAACACTGGTGTGTCATGGTTAAACATCATTCAAGATTTGGTTATAATCACCTCAACTTCACTGGGAAGGCTTCAGGCAGCTCTGGACTGAAATGTTATTCTGGGACTGTGTCATTTCGTCTTCAAGAGCAGAAGTGAGTTCAGAGCTGGGGTGTTTTCATTACTGAACTAGTATTGCCAGAACTGTGGGTTCTAGATCAGCCCAAAAGGTGTTCTGCAGGGTTGGAGTCAGGGCTCTGTGCAGAACGAGTTCTTTTGTTCCTGTTGGCCTCTTGGCAGGTCTTGTCTTCATGGTGTTCGGTTTGTGGAGGGGTGCACTATTATTCTGGGACGGGTGCGGGTCACTTAGCTCTGGTGTCGTTTAATGCTCCATCAAACAGAGACATATTCTCTCTCTCGCTCTCTCTCCCTCTCCCTTTCTCTCTGTCATATCCAATTCACACTTGTCATGTGTTGCCTGCCTGTCACATACAACCACCACCAATCAAGGAAGGGTGCAAGTATGCACATGCCCCCTCCATGACATGCGATGCTGTCACCTGTGTCTTTACCAACTGCTGCGCATGCGCATTTGGAGGCGACCTAACGCACTTGGAAGGAAAGTGCTATTTGCCCTTACATATACATATATAACCCCCCCCCCCCCCCAATAATTTAGATGTACCCAGTTCCCACCCATCAGGCATTTCCTTCTCTATCACAGGGCCACCACCATCCAGTGAAGGGAGAAAGCATGCACACACCCACTCTGTGACATGCACTTCTACCACCCATCTTTTTGAACTGTGCTCATGTGTATCTGGGGACTCGGAGGGAAAGCGCTATTCATCCCATTTGTACCAATGAGTTCACAGATGCCCATGGATTGGCTGCTGATCACTGAACGACAGAAGCATATGCCTTCCCTCTCATGACAGCATAGCCGATTAGTTCCCGAGGGCTCCCGGTCACGGATGGCTGTGGCATCAACCCATATTCGAACCTGTCGATGCGCCACTCTGCAGCTCATAAGGCGATATTTCCTAGAATTGTGCACTTTGCAGTAGGCATCAAGTGTCCACAAACTTTTGGCTGTGGTGTGTTTTTATTATTATTGTTCCCCCAAACATAATTTTTCACTTGTTGTGTTGGGTTATTTGTTTTTGTGTGAAGGATTGACTGGATTTTAAAACACATGATTGATAGCCGAAACATATTTATTATTATTTTTTTTTAGCTCCCATCCATTGGCTGCTATAGGAATCGGTTCTGTTTGTCTATCCACTTTAGTTTCTGAACATTTACTTGTCATGCGCTGAAGCTGGGCAGTCAAAAATGGTATGCTGGCTCTTTTGAGTGCCACAGTGAGTTTGGGTACGAGTGACCTTGACCTCCTTTTCAAGGTCACAGAGGCAAAATGGTATATTAGGTTTCTGGATGTTTACTTGCTGCACTCTGAAGTTGAAGCTTTCAAACTTGTGCTGCTTCTGTGTTGGCTTACAATGAAATGGTAGAGAGGCATTAGCGTCTGCACCCCTGTGGTCTGTTTTTTATTCTTGTTTTTTTTTTTTTTTTTTTTTTATGTTGGCTGCTGTATTCACATTTGTTGTTTGGGGGGACCGTAGCACTACAATCTAAAATGGGTTTCCTTTAATGGCCTGGTTTGGAGATTCAGAACCGGATGGTGGTTCTTTTGAATTCAAACGCGCTGCTCGTTCTCAGTTCAGTTCATTTTCTGTAACCACTTCATCCTAATTAGGGTCGCGGGGAGGCTAGTGCCCATCCCAGCCAACTCGGGGCGAGGGCAGAGTACACCCTGGACAGTTCGCCAGGCCATCGCAGGGCGGAAACACGCGGACGGCTTTGCAGCCTACTCTTGTCGAAAGTCAGCAATGGTTCTTTTACATGCCTCACACCATAGACAGTGAGAAACATGGCCCACCTTTGATAACCCAGTTAGCTGCACTGGGGGGGGGGGACAGTGACAACCTTGTGGAGAGTGGGACTCGAACCCCCAACCTTTGGATCAGCGATCCGGCGCCTTATACCACTAGACCACCACATGCCCTTCTGTTTGTTCTCACCGTCAGTAATTTGCGCAAAATATAGAATTCTCATTTTCTTCTTAATAGTCTACCATATTTCATCATCTGTATCCTTTCCTATCGAAGGGAATCCGAGCGATGTAAACAAAACAGAAATGAAAAGATGCAATAAATTAACTGTTATAATGCGTCATAGATTTTAGAGCTGAAGATATTTTCCGAGAGAGAGAGAAAATAAACAACATTCATTTACATTTGGGTGAGCGCTGTTATCCAGCATGACTTGCCTGAGCTTCTTCTGACATCACTCTCGCATCATGAACAAGCAGATTTGCTCTGGCCCTCGGACAGCAGATTTACAGATTCACAGCTGAATGTTTTTTGGGTTTGACTGTCGCTGTTTGTGCTTGGAGAAGGAATGTATTTTACTTTATTTTATTTTCTTGTAATCCAAAAACTAAATAAATAAAAAGAAAATAATACAATGCCACAGCAGCGTCTTATTGTGACTGTCTTTCGTTCTAGGTATTACATTTGAAAGATGCTGTTAAGTTGGAATTGCCAAAATAATTACCGTGAGTAACTTTTTTTTTTCTTCTTCTTCTTCTGTTGTACGTGATTGTGTAAGTGTACGATTCACGATAAGTAGTTTATACATATGAACGTTGTGGGTTTTTAAAAATTTATTTATTTTTTTTAAATTTATTTTAGTACACTTGAGTATTAACTCAGATGTAAATTGTTTTCTGCAGGAACAGAGTATAGAAACTAGTAACCATGAAGGTCGACAGAAGCAAGTTGAAGAAAACCCCCACCGAAGCGGTCAGTACTCCGAAATATCCGGATCCTTTAATCCCCGAGTGACATTTATCTCCGAACTGCTCGTATGGACAGAAGTAACATGTTGTGATATGACTATAAATTTCAGGGTGTAGCTTAAGATGGACTCAGTCCACCCCCCAACGCACTTGTTATTCTATAAATACTGATAAACTTGTTGAGAGCCCTTGAGCGCTGCCATGTAGCGCTTAAAGAATGCTTGTAATTCTTAAATAAATTCATGTCTGTCTCCGCCCCTCAGCCTGCCGATTGCAGAGCGCTCATTGAGAAGCTGAAGGGATGCAGTGACGAGCAGCTGCTCTCAGAGTTGCAGCACATCAAAACATGGAACATCGGAAAGGTGAACGCCGAATCCAGTGCCCGTGCGCGTGACATGTGTGCCGTGATTATCGTGTTCTTACACTCGTTTCTTCTTCGCCGCAGTGTGAGCTCTACCACTGGGTAGATCTGTTGGACCGTTTTGACGGGATCCTATGTGACGCGGGCCAGACAGTGGAGAACATGTCCTGGATGCTGGTATGTGACCGACCAGATAACGGACAGCTCAAAGCCTTGCTGCTGGCGGTGCTCAACTTCACAGCTCTACTGATCGAGTACAGCTTTTCCCGCCACCTGTACAGCTCCATAGAGGTACCTGTAGGATTTATGTGCCCTGGAGCAGTGTCGTGCATCAGTGTCATGAGTTAATATAATGCCTGTGGTTGTGTTTGCAGCACTTGACCACACTTTTAGCATCATGCGACATGCAGGTGGTGCTGTCTGTGCTCAACCTCTTGTATGTGTTCAGCAAGCGCTCCAACTATATCACCAGGTTAGGTTCGGATAAGAGGAGTCCTCTGCTCGCTCGTCTGCAGCATCTGGCTGAGGTAGGGTCATTGCAAGGCCTCTGTAGAATGCCATTTAAAATATCTCTGGTGTTTACATTTAACAAAGGTGAAATTGGCTCGAGGGGGTTTAGTTAAAATGCCCCCCCCCCCGGGGGGGGGGGTTTAGTTCATTGTTTCATTGTGGCTGGAGGTTGTTTTTCTTCTGTCCATGAAATTCCTTCCGTTCATGATTTACCCAACACCTTCACAGAGTTGGGGCGGGAAGGAGAATGGCTTCGGCCTGGCCGAGTGCTGTAGAGATCTGCCCATGACGGTAAGCCACGATTGCACTGGAATGAGTGATGGATGTACTTTTTTTTTTTGCTCTAAACATAATTATTCTGATTAAAAATGTGTAGTGCAGGAGGATTGGGATTTTTTTTTTTGACAGTAGTATAAGGAATCTGTGGTAAATTCTAGCTGGCATACAACTAAATGCAACTGTGGTCACTGGGAGACTGCTGCCGATCTCACCTGACTTCTGGTAAAGCTGGGGGTACACCCTGAACTATTAGCTAGACCATCATAGGGCCAACACACACACAACCTTTCACAGTCATGGGCAAGGATAATTTGGAACAGCCAATTAGCTTAATATGTCTGCCCTTTGGATTGATGGAGGAAACCTACATGTAAACTCCACACAGAAACATCACTGCCCAGCCTGGGACTCAAACCTAGAACCATCTTGGTGTGAGGCAGACTGGCTAATCAGGACGTCCCCGTGGTATCTGCTATCAAGTGAGACGATTTAAATATATAGAGAAAATTTACCTGTTGGAGCATCGAGAAACGTCCCGAACACCGAGACGCTTTTAATAGTTTTCTACTTATTTTGTGTCCTCAGTGAAATTTATGTCTTTCTTTCTTAGAGTAGAATCACACTTTCCCTTCACTGACCGTATCTGACGTCTGTGTGCATTTCCTCAGTGATTGGACTTACTTTACTGGACACTGTTCAGACTATTGAATCCACGTGACCCTTTTTGTGTACCTGTACTGGCCATCTTGTTAAGAGCTTCCAACATGAAGTGTGTGTATGTACAGGGATCCCTCACTTTCTGCGGTTAATTGGGACCGAGCTCCCCCGCGACTACCGAATTCCTCGAAGTAGGATCAACCCCCCCCCCCCACTGACGTATACATACATGTATATGTGTATATAATATCAATAAATACATATTCAATGCTATAAATGATTATAATAAACATTCAAAAATGATGCATAAGATGTAAATAAAATATAAATACACACGCATACAGACACGCACCTCACACAAAAATCCAAGTAGTTTTATTGGGTTGTTTTTTTTGTTTTGTTTTGGGTTTTTTTTTGCATAATTGGTCTTGTTTTTGTGGCATGTTCCTTAACTTTTCGCCTATTCTTCCTTAATTTCCTTATTTTTTTAATTCGATGACTATTTAAAAAAAAAAAAAACCCCACAATGCACCGAAGCCACATGAATTGAAGTCCGAAATTGCGAGGGATCACTGTATATATGCAATATGCAATGCATGCTAAAAATTGCAATACAGGGATCTCTCGCAACTTTGCGCTTCAATTCATGTGGCTTCAGTACATCGTGTTTTTTTTTCTCAAAATATTTATCGAATTAAAAAATAAGGAAATTAAGGAAGAATAGGGGGAAAAGTTAAAGAAAATGCCACAAAAACAAGGCCAATTATGCAAAAAAAAGACCCTAAACCAACAAAAAACAACCCAAAATCTATCAAAACTAGTTACATTTTTATGTGAGGTGCGCATCTGTTTGTATTTACATTTTATTTACATTGTATGCATTATTTTTGAATGTTTAATTGTTATTATAAGCACTTAAAGCGTTGAATATGTATTTATTGACATTATATACATGTACGTATCCTTCAGTCGGGGGGGGGGGGGTGTGTGGTTTGATCCTACTTTGCAGAATTCGGCGGTTGCGAGGGGATCTCTGTCGCAATTAACCGTGGAAAGTGAGGGATCACTGTATATATGTTGGTGTCTTCTGATTGGCTCAGTGGTCCGTAGATTAGGATATGGAGACCTGTTTATATGATTCTTATAGGCTTGTGTGAAAAATGGGATGGCGTACGTTAGCATGGTGGGTATTGTCGACACTCGAGGCTTCCAGACAGTAACTTGCACTCAAATGGTCAGGTTTAAATGAAATGTTTGCAGTTTTTTCTTCAGGCCGTAGTACAGAATCCTATTGAAAATGAGGTCATAGGGTCAGGGTCACGATGACCTTGTATGTGTTTTCATTGGATATTGGGTTTCTGGACGATAGTACAGTAGTAATACAGTATTATGTATGAACCAGACATGTCTTGCTCCCTCTGGGGTCTCCACCCCTCTTCTTGTTCACCTCATGATATTCTTGATATCTGTAGAAGTATCCGCCCAGTGCCACCACTCTGCACTTTGAGTTCTACACTGAGCCCAGCTCTGAGGTCAAAGTAGAGAAAAAGGTATGAAATACATTGACATATTCTGATCATTCAGATTTTTTTTTTTTTTTTATATGCAAAAATGCAAATTTAGTTTTAATTGGTGTTCTCTATCTCAAGATATAATATTTTAATATCTCTGTTTTAACAGTCTAGCAGCAACACTCTACACTACATCCACATTGAACAACTTGATAAGGTGAGGCTCCCACCTCCATAGTGCCAGAAGCCTTGACTCCCTTTTCAATTCCACTGAATGTCGATCATCTCTCTCTCTCTGCTGTTTAGATTTCAGAAAGTCCGTCTGAGATCATGGAGTCGCTGACGGTCATGTACAACATACCTAAAGACAAGCAGACCCTGCTGTTCACACACATCCGTTTGGCGCACGGCTTCTCTAACCACAAGAAGCGCCTGCAGGCCGTCCAGGCCAGACTGCATGCCATCTCCATACTAGGTGGGTTCCTTGGCTTTCGGACTCTCGCGTACATAAGGCTGGCATTCATTTCCATCAAAGTGGTGTCAGGCTCCTGTGCCCACAGATGCCCTGATGGGGTTGTTTTGTGTTGGTGTTTTTGTAGTGTACTCCAACGCCCTCCAGGAATCAGCCAACAGTATACTGTACAACGGGCTGATCGAGGAGCTGGTGGATGTTCTTCAGATCACAGACAAACAGCTTGTGGTGAGACACAACTCCATTCCTCACTCGCTGTCTCAGAGAATGCCAGCTGTCACATTATCACTGTATAATCCCAAAAGAGCTGTGATTAAATACCCTTAAGGGCAGCATGCGCTGACGACCGAACCATGTGACCCGAGAGTCAGGATGTGATAAATAAAAGGAAAGAGTGTGAGAATTCCGTCATGTCGGTGTTGATAGTTAATGAGCTCTGAAGGTCAGCAGATTTTGGTCCCACCCCACTCTTTTTTTTTTTTTTTTTTTTTTTTTTTTTTAATAGGGTGGAAAAATTATTTACATTATTCAGTGGTTAAGGCTCAGGGTTACTGATCTGTAGGTTGCAGTTCATGACCCAGTCCCACCAAGCTGCCGCTGTTGTGCCTATGAGCAAAGCCCCGATTTTAACCCTGAACTGCTCAGTTGTACTGTATCAGGGCGTCTGCAAAATGCTGTAACTAACATTATTTTTGCTCTGGTTTGTCAGCATTACTTCGTATTTAATTATGCATATCTAAGCTTACATGAGCTAAACTGCACAGTCGTTAATACTGTCAAGCAAATCATCTTTGTTGACAGAATTTAGATGTCGTTACACAGAGTGACTTATTATTATTATTATTATTATTATTTTAACTGTAACTTCCATATCAAATTAAGTTATTTAGTTTTATCCCAGAAGCCCAGGCTGATGAATTGTGTCCTGGTCATTTTGTAATAATAGGAAATGGATTACAGGTGTGTGTGTGTATTATAATATACATACATACACACACACACACACACACACACACACACACCGTATTCGACATGATAAGCATCCAGGGCGCTTTAAAAATTGGAGTGGGTGGGCGCTTATTAAAATGTTACCATTGGAGTGGAACAGTAAGTGCTTATTACCATCGAGGTGGAAAACATGAATAATAACTGAACAATAAAATAGTTTTACTGGTATTTGTGTTATTCATTTTGTGATATCAACCAAATTACTTAACATGAAAGCTGAAAATAAACAGAAAATGGCATAAATTTTTAATATAAGACCCCTTACTTTTCCCTCCCGGTGCTGTTCCTTTAAACATTTTCCCGGAAGTAAAATGGAGCCAATTAACACGAATGTCAACTTTAGCACATGGCATGTTGAACCAATCAACACGAACATAAACAAAAGCACATGGCCAGGAACGTGCTTAAATTTATGAAGTTAGTGATCAGGAGAATCGGGTGAAAAATACTCATCACTTTCTGATAGGTCCATATCTGGCTCATTGCTCCATTCATTCAGAGCATCCTATAGTTTTGCTGTAGCAGTTTCTAATGGTTCATCTTGTTGGACATTTACCAAGAGAACACAGCAAAATATTTTCCTGTTTTTGAAAGCACGGCGGAACAACCAAATGTGTTGTTACTGATGAACATTATAGACATTCCCCAGTGGCAGGGGGGTCTTGAAATACCATCTAAACTCACTTTTACAGGCAGTGAACGCCTCATTTTACACTTACAGAGACTGATCCAATAAAATTGGTAAGTTTGATCTAAGATTTTGCTCCCAGTACACATGGGCGGTTATTAGACGCAAAATCAAAAACGTGTGCGTGCTTATTACGTCGAATACGGTGTGTGGGTGTGCGCGTGCTCTCGAATGGCACATCGACAAGCTATATGACTATAAACCCAGAGATCGCAAGTTCAAATTCAGGTTAATGTCACAGCTGTACGTAACCAGGAGTTTGTGAGAGCTGACTGGTCAAGCTCTCACAGGAGGGAGGGATGCCATTCGCTCACTCCTCTGTCACTCACAGCGATAGCTAGCCAATTATTGACGTCTGTATAACTCGTTCGTACGAGGGGGCGGTTACTTTCAAGTGTATTAGACCCATTTCAAATAAATGAGGGTGGCTAGCATTGCATATCATGGATGCGATGTGTGCATGTTTTTGCCCCTCTCTGGTTAGTGGTGGGTGTGTGATAGGGAAGGCCATGCCTGATGGGTGGTAATTGGATACGACTAAATTAGGGATAAAATAATATATATATTTATCCTGCTTGTCCTCTGTTGTTGTTGTTGGGTTTTTTCTTTTATGCTCCGTTACTAGCAGTAATGCAGTGCTTCTCAATTATTTTCTGTGACGCCCCTCTCGGAAGAAAAATAGTTTCATTGCCCCGCGTGCGAATATGAATAGTATTATTAGTCTATAAAATTATTAGTACACCTCTGCATAATATTATATCTTTATTATCATTAAAGTCACATTGAAGCCGAGTGCTACACGGGCTTTGTCATATTTCCTCGTCTTGGCTTTTGGGTGACTTTCTTTTGTCTCAATATCTCCGTTTCTCTCCACTTTTTGTTCATTCCTGTTAGAAATTTCTCCATGATGTTTATTGAGTTGTTTACCGCACTTCATATTGTTTGCTCGGAGCGAAAAACCCCAACACCATAGCTCAACAATGAGAGCGCCACTGCCAACTACTGTAGTGGATGTGTAATTACACTTAATTCTACCACAGTATGGCAAGAAAAGCATGTTCCCCAGCATCACACCGTGCCCCACTATTTGAGAAGCACTGTAGTAATGTGACCGGTTTGTAATATGTTCACTCTCGCTCAGATTTCCAAGATGCTCTGCTTCAGTGTGTGCTGGTGTTGGAAAGTGTGCGAGTCCAGCTGAGGCTGTAATAAGGGGGGTTTATTGTTGCGTTGACATTTATATTTGTCGTCTGTGGATTATCTGTTAGATCGATGCTCCTCCTCATGATGCCAAAGTTTAAAAAAAAAAAAAAAAGTGCAGTCTGAGGGTGCTGTATGTAGTATTAATGTGATGTGTTTAAAAAAAAAAAAGATACGATATGGTTCTTGATGTGCTCTGCTGCTAGTTTTTGCCCCCAAAAATGTTACTTTCCAAACGTATGACTGCGTTCGTGCGGAATAATGATTCAAGTGAAACGTGTTTGCATTCTGTGTTTTTAAATGTTTTCTGTAATGAGATCAAGTCTTGCGTTCTTGTTTCTAATCAGAGAACTTGCTGCTTTGGGGAAGTCTTTCCTTGGATGATTTTCTTTGTGTTCAAGTGTTTGGTATCCGGGTTTGGAAGTGTGTGGAACACACTGTATACTTCCTTCTCCTTCTTCTTGTCAGTCGTGCTCATTAGAAGCCCGGGTGACTTTTATAGTTGAGCGCTCACCCTGCTTGTTTTTTTTTTTTTTTTTTTTTTTTTTTTCCCCCCTCTCCTTTTTCTTTTTTTTTTTGGCTGCTCATTAGTGTGTTCTTTTTGCAGTTGTTCGAAGAGAAATATCACAGGCTGCAGAGTTTGATTTGTTCAGAAGAGACTATCAAAGCGACGGAGTGTCTCGGATGTTTTTCTCGCATTAGGATAGTGTTTCACAGCTGTAGTTTCAGTGTGCCGTCGGAGTGAGGACGTTGGTTATTATTCTGTCCCTTGCAGTGATGAACTGTTATGTTCGAGTACATGTCATGATTTTTGGAGTTTTGAGTTTGAAGACTCAACAAAAACAATTCTCTAATTACATAAATACTGCACACTTTAGAAATTTTTGATGGAAAAATCTGGTATTTGAACGCGTGTGTGTGTATATGTGGGAATCACAGCTTTATCATGATATTATTATTATCTGGTGTGCTCACGTGGTTAGTTTCACTGATTGATGATGTATTTGGTAAAATGCTTGAGCAAGACCGGATTATCGATGCTATGGTTTTTTTCCTGCATCGAGTTTCACATGTTCTCGACCTGGTTGGTTGTTGTGAATATGAAATTGTCATGTGATCACCTGAACTTACCCTTCTTGTAAAGCAGTATGCACTGCGAGCTGTCATTTAAGAGTTGGGTCCGGTGTTCTGGTAATTAAGTTGCAGGGCTCATGATGGAAAAGTCATGATTTCGTATCACTGTTAAACCCCTGCCATGCTAAGCCCCCTGGGCAAACTCACAACACACATGTGCCTCTGTCTACGCAGCAGTATAAATGGATACCAATGAAAATACTGGAACGGTAACTTGCAGTGTACTAGGGTGCCATCTGGGAAAAGGTAAACACGTAGTTGCTTCACGCTCCTGAAACCGAGACACACTCTGACCCTGATGAGCCAGTCGGCTAAGCTGTAACAAGCCCCAACAGTGTTTTTTTTTTTTTATCCCCCAGGGATACACTGGTAATTTATTGTACTCCAAGAAAGATTTAGTACCGAAGATGATCTGTGATGATCGATAATTGTGTCGTGGGAGTCGATCCTGGATTGATTATACTCGTGGGTACTAGGCTCGTGTTTGCTCGCTGCCAAGCATTTGCATGATGTGATGTGAAATTAACAGAGAACCTGTACAGCGTTGTGATGAATGTGTGTGCTCTTCATGACAGGACATAAAGGCCGCCTCCTTGCGAACTTTGACGTCTATCGTCCACTTGGAGCGGACTCCTAAACTTTCAAATATCATTGACTGCACCGGCACAGCTTCCTACCACGGATTCTTACCGGTGCTGGTGCGCAACTGTATCCAAGCCATGATCGGTGAGGAAGAGCTCGGCAGTTTTTTTTATTTATTTATTTATTTATTTTTAAATTAATTATTTTTTTTAAATGACACTGGACATAAATCATTCTACTTCTTCACCTGATCACCTTTTCTTTATCAGACCCGCTGATGGAGCCGTACCCGCACCAGTTTGCCACGGCTCTCTTTTCCTTCCTGTACCACTTGGCTAGTTATGATGCCGGTGGAGAGGCCTTGGTCTCCTGTGGCATGATGGAGGCCTTGTTGAAGGTTTGTGTTTGTTATGCTTTCTCTCTCTCTCTCTCTCTCTCTCTCTCTCTCTCTCTCTCTCTCTCTCTCTCTCAGGTTTATTTTATTCATTGCATCATGCCACCAGCTCTCTGACAAGCAGTGCTTTTTTATTTTAATTATTTCTATTAAAGGTGATCAAATTCCTGGGGGACGAACAGGACCAGATCACATTTGTGACTCGGGCGGTGCGTGTCGTGGACCTCATCTCCAATCTGGACATGCCTGGCTTTCAATCCCATAGCGGCCTTTCGATCTTCATCTGCAGGCTCGAGGTACTCTTCGACCCCTTGGTTGAATGTAATTATCAATCATGGAAACCTCAGGACAGGGCAGTGGTGGCCTGGTGGTAAAAGTGCTGGATCACTGATCCTAAGGTTGCGGGTTCAAGCCCCACTCTCCACGGGTTGTCACTGTCCCCCCCCCCCCCCCCCCATCCCAGTGCAGCTAACTGGGTTATCAAAGGCCGGCCATGTCTCTCACTGTCTACGGTGTGAGGTTCATGTAAAAGAACCATTTCTGACTTTCATCAAGAGTAGCTGCATAGCTGTCAGCATGTTTCTGCCCTGCGATGGCCCTGCGAGCTGTCCAGGGTGTACTCTGCCCTTGCCAGGAGTCGGCTGGGATGGGCGCTAGTCTCTCCGCGACCCTAATTAGGATTAAGCAGTTACAGAAAATGAACGGTGAATGGAAACCCCCAGGACGAGATACAGTTTGCTTGTATTCTGGTTATGTCTGTCGAGGTTCACTATTTTTAATTTAAAAATTCTACTGTTAATTTTAAAAGGCTTTAAAGTTTGTATTAGGTCTGTCTTCCTTTCGGCTTTTTCCCTTTTTACTCGGGAGTCGCCACAGTGAATCATCTGATTTGCACGTTTGATTTGGCAGAGGTTTTTACGTCGGATGCCCTTCCTGTCACAACCCTTTTTTAGCAAGGGACAGAAACACGCTGACGACTTTGCAGCCTACTCTTTACGAAAGTCAGCAATGGTTCTTTTACATGCCTCTCACCATAGACAGTGACAGACATGGCCCGCCAAAAGTTTGTATTAGGTAATATTAAATAATTTTGTTCAGTATTACGGCTGTGTACGGGTTAAGTATTTAAGTTTGACATTTCACTTAAACTCCTCGAGGTTGCTCGCACTGTTCCTTTCCTCGTTCACAAAAGCACTGCACCCTGGATTTATGGACTCTATAAAATGACCAACAGGAGGCCCATCTGAACACAAACAAGCATTCTGTCAGTTTTCCAAACAGACTTTTTTCACCCGTTTTATGTCCTTGAACCATTTGTTCTGTGCTTATGGTTTAAAGAGGTACTGCACGCTGAAATATACTCTCAGCAGCAGTGAGAATGGTTCGGCTCCACTGCGATAAAACTCATAAAATTCTGATTTTCAGAAAAACGGCAGAAAGCTTTTATTTTGATGAGTCTGAAAATAGCACGAAGTGCTTCGGTTAAAATCATCCTGAACCTCACAAAGTTAGTGCTGATTTGTAGTTGACTACTTGGTACTTGGTCAGGAATATAAACACCTTCCCATTCGAAGCAGGTGGCCCATTTTCCTCCAGCTCCACCCCTTCAGTGAGCCTGGGATGATGTCACAGCTTAAACAATTTTTTTTTTTCTGGTGTTTTACTTGTTCAAATAAGCAAACAGACTTTTACACCACCATCCGGATTTAAATGGGTCGGACGGTATCTTCAGATTTTAGATGCTAAAAAACCCATTTATATAAATCATTGCCGTCTCAACTTATCTAAATAAATGATTTATTAAGGTTTTGCAGTCCCCAATACCTTCATGCACCATCTTGGACGGCAAGCGTTATCCAGAACTCACACATGATTCACTAAGCATGGCTACAGCAACAACCGATAATGACAGTGAAAGCAAACTATGCGAGAGTGTCGAAGGCAAAAGCAATGACACTATATTGTCAGACGTTGTCAATCATCTGACAGGTGACCAGAGGGTGGGGTATCTGAGTAAAATAAAGCAGCCGGGGATTGCCGATCCATATCTAATGCCGCAGTCGATATTTAGGAATGTGTTAGAATCCGACCGTTCTTCCCTTCCTGCTTTTGCTTACTTAGATCTTTGTACATATCTTGTCCACGGCCCGTCTCCATTTACTGGCAAAGAGTTAAAAGCTTACAAATCAATGGAAGCTTACAAGTATTTTGTTGCCGGATTTGTAAGCTGTATGCAACAATGGGAGCCAGAAACCGGGAAGAGAGACAACCACCTCATAACGGCTAAGATGCGTGTTCTATCCCCAAATAGACCGACACAAACAAGCGCTTATGCATTGTATTGTATTGTATTAGATTTATATAGCGCTCCATCCACATTGAATAGCATGCTCAAAGCGCTCCCTCCACTCCGGGTACCCGTCTCCACTGTACGGCGCCAGTTATTGCGTTGTTCTATCCTTTTGATGCTGAACGCCAAGCAGGAAGCAACAACTCCCAAATTTTAACGTCTTATGGTATGACGCGGCCAGAACTCCGACCTTCTGGGGGATAAAGCGGACGCTCTACCAACTGAGCGAAATCCCCGGTAATAATAAATTAAAATTATCAGTGCTTATAATGGTTGTATAAATTCACATATTTTATTTATATATAAGCCTAATAATGTATATTTACCTGATACAAAGTGTTCGCTGCATATTCTACTGTATTCTGTAGGATTATAGACTTTCCTATTTACCGCTGCGATCCACTTGGCTTTTCTCTCCGGGTCAGATGGAAAATGATAAAATGACAGTGCAGGCTTTACTCCTGTCTTTTTGCACAGCCAACAGCGCAACACGATATAACCATACTCACTGGTTGTTTTGTATCACTCCGGGGACGTAACCGACAAACAACATCCAGTGTGGTGATGTTGAACCACTATTACTTATTTTAAAATGTTTAACTGTTGAATGAGCGAGCGCCTTCCGGATCATGCCGTCCAATATGGCATATAAACATAAGTCATGTGACGTCACGTGCAAAACCTCAATAAACGTAGTAACATCATAATGCTTAAATAAAAAAAATGTGTTAAAGTAGCACTATCCTCATCCACATTTATTTTTTATATTTAAAATGCTGGAGTTTGTTTCCATCAAACATTCTGGGAAACAAACAGTGCGTAACGTAGGAAATTTCAATGTGAAATTATGAGGAACTTAAGAGTCGTTACCACTGCTGGCTCTTTGTAAACGTGACGCTTTTGCTCTCATGTGTCTCTGTGTCTGTGCAGCATGAAGTGGATCTGTCCAGGAAAGAGTGCCCTTTTGTCATCAAGCCAAAGATCCAGAGACCCAGCACAACCGCTGAAACAGAGGACATGGACACCGATATGGACAGTCAGTGCCTGCTTTATTAATTTTAATGTATAACCCAGAATGCTCTCCATAGCCATTTTGACATCACTTTCGTCATGACTCATCCAGTGTAAAATCCAGTCTGTTGATTTTGACGGACCAATGTCATCTGATATGTTCGTAATCTAACATGACCCGTCTGTTACGCAGTGTCTGAGGTTGCCATGGAAAGCAGCCCAGGACCCTCGACCTCTACAGGCTCTAAGACCGACTCTGATCCTCGCGCACCGAGCAGCACAGTGAGCGCGCCCAGAGCAGGTGAAGGAACTCGTCACAGCCAGTGACTCATGAACGATAGTGAACAGCTGAGTAAATAACTAATTTTACCGTTGCTGTATCACAGGCGTGCAGTGCATCCCTCAGAGGGCGGCGCTGCTCAAATCCATGTTGAACTTTTTGAAGAAAGCCATTGCGGACCCGACGTTTTCTGACGGCATACGCCATGGTGAGTGGCTTATATATTTATAGATATTCTCTTTTGTCTTTGATGGGTCAAGTTTACAGGATAGAAGAGCCATCTTTGCTTATTAAAGTGTGATTAAAATATTTAGTAATTTGTGAAATGTTTTTGGGTTCAGAGTGGAGAATCTCATTATCTGGCTGCTTTCACGCAATTTCTCGCAATTTTTTGCTCCTGCCCACAAAGTGACTGGAAATGAGGGTCTGTCCATCTGTCAGTCACATTTTAGTTTTACTTTATGATGCCACTCGAACGCTGTGCGTCTTCTTTAGCTAAGTGATAGAAAACGCTGGCTGTCTCTTCTGAAGAAATAAGACTTTCTGAAGAAATGATGAAATATAAACATTATACAGTATATACTGTTGTAAAACACTAGTATTAAAGTCTTTTTCAATTATGATTCCAGTACAGTATCTAAGTTAATGTTTAGAATGTTTGTGCGTGAGAGTTTATGTTCTATAGCATGTTTAACAAATGATACCAAAAGGAAAAACTTTATTACGCTTCAGGTCCTTTTACATTGAACTTGGGGTGACGTCTCCAAGATGGCACTGCCTAGAGAGCGATGTCATCAAATTGTTTTTGTTTTTTAATTTGTTTTATTTGTTGTTTTGTTTGTTCATGTTTTGCACTATGCTCATCTATGAACGGTCAACCCTACTACAGCTATGAGATCGGAGAGTTCGGGCAACTGAGAACGCTCAACTTCTTTCCTGAGCTAATATGCTATGGTGGCTCAATGTTAGCTGCACCCAGGCTAACAATAAGCCCAGGCGGAGTTCTCAGAGTCTCCCGCGCTTGGTTAAAAGTGGAAGGTTAGCACTTTTGGTCATACTGCTTGAAAATATTCAGTCCCTGCGAAACAAGATGGACGAGCTTCATGCTCAGACTGCAGCGCAGAGGGATCTACAGGACTGCTCCATGCTGTGTTTCTGTGAAACACTGCTCGAGGAGAGTACAACCGACGAGGCGATTGCACCAGTCGGCTACACGGCCTTCATCCCCTGCGATCCCAAGCGCCGGAGTCGTCGTTCAGCCACTTCCCACCTGGGCTTATTGTTAGCTGGGGCGTGGCTAGCATTGAGCTACCATAGCATATTAGATTAGGATAGAAGTTGAGCATTCTCCGTTGCCAGAAAACTCCGATCTCATAGCTGTAGTAGGGTCGACCGGTCATAGACGAGCATAGTGCAAAACATGAACAAACAGATTGAAAGAAACAATTTGACTCTGAGAACTCCGTGACGTCGCCCTCTAGGCAGCGCTATCTTGGAGACGTCACGTTCAATGTAAAAGGACATGAAACGTAATAAAGTTTATCCTTTAGATATTGTTTGTTAAACATGCTACAGAACATAAAATCTCACGCACAAACATTCTAAACATTAACTTAGGTACTGTACTGGAATAATAATTGAAAAAGACTTTAATACTAGTGTTTTACAACAGTATATGCTGTATAATGTTTATCATCAATAAATATGATAGTAAGACTTAAAGTTTTTCTTAATCATTACTACATTAATACTGTATTAAGGGGTAAGACTGTTTATAGAATGTGTTTAAGAAGCATATTTTAGCACATGTAATAGATACACAGTATTTCACTTCCGGTTGCTCATTCGTGCATGTAATATGATACATGGGGCTTTACTTCCGGGTACAGAACTCGCAGATTATCTTCATTTGCGGGAGGGGCTGGAACCGAACCCCCCACGAACATCGAGGGCTGACTGTATTATTATTTATTGTTTTTACATGTTTATCTTTAATATATTAGGTGAAATATATTAGTTTTTCGGTTTCTGTCAGGTTATGAGTTTGGGAGTGGGCTGGAACGGATTTATGTTTTCTATTATTTCCTATGGGAAATTTTTTTTATCTAACGAACATTTTGACTTAGGAGCTCACCCTCAGAATGGATTAATTTCGTAAGTCAAGGTACCACTGTACAGTCATCCCTTGAATATCGCGGATAATGTAGACCAGACTTGGCTGCGATATTCAAAAAACTGCGAAGTAGGAACGCCCCTCTCATTTCTACAATGTTGTCTCATTTCTATGTTTTTGCCTCTATATAATATCAAGAAGTGTATATTAAATTTTAGTTATATGCATACGTAAATACTGTAATGTATTAATATTTAAATAGGATTTATATATAAATAGGTGAAGGAGAACATGAAGGCAGTTGATTCGCTGTGGCGACCCCTGAAGGGAAAAGCCGAAAGGACAAGAAGAAGATCTAAATACTTTTAAGTACTGTACTCACCTCTGACGATAGCTCTTCTCCACGGTGCAGGACATTCAAAAACAATATAAGATCACAAAAATTCCCACGGGAATGTGTGAGGCAACAGCATCTAAGCCAATCAGCTTGCAAGATTGAGTTGAGTGGGCGGTCCCTGCCTGAACTGAGGAGGAGGGGCACTTCAGTCTGTCGTTTGTAAACAATGGATGCAGCCTGCCTTGGGTCCCTGCCTTCCACTTGCTTACATGCGAGTTTCAGCGCGAATTTTGAATTTTTTATTAAAATACCTTGATGTACCATGACCGCGATGCTCAAATCACGAAGTGGCAAGGTATGACTGTATTAGGTTTCTGCCCATTTACTTGCCGTGTGCTGAAGCTCAGGCTTTTTAAACTTGTTATGCTTTTTCTATGTTGGTATGTTCTGAAATGGGCCTTTAGTCAGGAGTGGCTGGATACCCACCCCACAACCTGGATTTTTATATGATGGCTGGTTTAGAGTTGTACTCCAGGCGTTTACTCCAGTGACGTACACCTTGTATTTTTCTCGTCTGGTAACTAAAACTACATGGCTCATGTTTCAGTTAATGTTGAACAGCAATTACTTCTCCTGAAATAATTATATAGCTTCTAGTAAAGAGAGATGGTGGGATGGTGGTGTAGGACTTCCTCAGTTAACGCCACCTCACATCAGTCTCTGTTCAAGTTGGAAAATCGGTGGAGACGAAGAAGCAGCTGGAAATGTGTAGGGGGAAATTCAGTGCTACCAAACAGACCAGTCACGTTGGGTGTTCGTCTGCATTGATGTGATGTATGGTAACGTTTCATGGGGCCGATGATGTTGTGGTCAGGATGCTGGACTCATGATCGGGAGGTTGTGGGTTTGAGTCCCCATTAGACTCCCACCATGCTAAGACAAGGTCTTAACCACAATTCTGCCTCTGTCCGCACAGAGCAGTGGATAGTCTTTTTTTGTTTATTTGTTTGTTTTTCTTTTCTAATTTTACTCTCATCCTATCCCCACCCATCAAGTATTGCCTCCCTATCATGTACAACCACCACCTGCCTACGCTCAACCTACTTACAACAGCCTGTTTACGAACCGCTGCATACACACATTTTGTGGTGGCCTAACGCACTCGGAGGGAAAGTGCAATCCACCAGTTTTGGATGAATGAGCGCACGCAGATTGGATTGGCTGGTGAGTCACAGAAGCAGCTGTGACCCCTCCCTCCAGTGAGAGACCGGCTAGTTCGCGGCTATGGACTCCAGGTTGCGGAAGGCTGCATCATCGAGCTGGATTTCTTACTTGCGATGTTCAGGTTGACAGTCATGCACCTTGTCGGCTCGCCTTCGTATTATATAGGACAGGATTTTATTACATTTTTAGGATTTCAGTGTCTGTGAGTGTCAGCCATATTAATTCAAGTGTTATCCACTTGGGATAATGTCTATTATTCAGCAACCAATGAGTTTGTACCAGTGTGTATATTAATAAGTTATGATGTGAGATTGAACCTAACATCTCCTGTCTCCACAGTGATGGACGGGTCCCTTCCTACCTCTCTGAAACACATCATCAGTAATGCCGAGTATTATGGCCCTTCACTCTTCCTCTTGGGTGAGCAAACCGAGCAAGATTTTCTCGATTCAGCACAAGTACACCAACACACTCTGTGACTAACGAGGAATGAACTTAAGTTATTTTTAGCGATGATATAATGTACTGAATTCAGTCTTCTCGTTCGGTCTCAGCGACGGAGGTGGTGACGGTGTTCGTGTTCCAGGAGCCATCTCTCCTGTCCTCCCTGCAGGACAACGGCCTCACCGATGTCATGCTTCATGCATTGCTTATCAAAGATGTGAGTCCGAACCCTCTGCAATCAATCGACCTCTCCCCTCCCTCCCCATCATACGCTGCTTCTTCCGTTCCTTTCTTTTTTTTTTTCCCTTTCTTTTTTTCTTTCCCTCCTCTATTGTGTTCTGTTTAACTTACACGTTTTGCCTGTTCTGTGTGTTCGAGTATAACAGAGGCTCTGTTTGCGAGTCTCGGGCGAACGGACATCTTGTCTCTCCACCCACTCGTCCCCTTTTGTTTGTTGTTTATATTTTTTTCACAGTCTGTCACTCTCTCTCTCTCGCTCTTTTTTTTTTTTCCCCCTTCCTCTTCTTCTTTGCCAGCTTTCTCTAATTAACTTCTCAAAACCTTAAACTCCAGCAGCTCGCACCACACCTGTTGGACGGTTTTGTTCCTGGCATCTTCCCACAGTCCTCTCTCTCATGTTCCTCCCCTACTCTGCTTTTTTTTCCTCTTCGATTCTCTCTCTCACAGTTTCTGTCTCTGCAGGTCCCTGCCACCCGAGAGGTGCTGGGTTCCTTGCCCAATGTCTTCAGTGCCCTGTGCCTAAACGCCCGTGGCCTGCACTCGTTCGTCCAGTGCCAGCCCTTCGAGCGTCTGTTCAAGGTTTTACTGTCACCTGACTACCTGCCGGCCATGCGACGCCGCCGCAGCTCTGACCCACTGGGTGAGTGACGCAGCAGGAGAGCACTGTGAGATGATTTTAGATCACAAGGACAAGTGATGTCATGCAGCTGCAGCTATGGGGGAGATTTTAGAGAGATGACAATTGTAGAGTGAATACAGATACTGTGTGTAAGAGGGTAAAACTATTCAACTCTTGAGTTTACAGTCAGTGTGGGGCCGGTGGTGTAGTAGTTCGGGTGTTTGGCTTGTGATCAGGAGGTTGTGTGTTCGAATCCCAGATAAACCCCCATTGTGCTAAGACCCCTGGGCAAAGTCTTAACCACAAGTGTGCCTCTGTTCACCCAGCAGTATAAATGGTACCAGTAAAAATATACTGGGAAGGTAACCTGCAATGGACTAGCGTCTCATCCAGGAGGAGTTGAACTCCTGGTTGCTTCTCGCTACAGGAACCGGGAATAAGCACCGGCCTGATGAGCCACAAGGCTCGGGTGTAAAAAGCCCAACAGACTGCCTACCTTTTGCCACTCATTTAAAATTTGATATGCACCATGGAAGGTCAGAAGTCTCCTGCGCAACGAGTGATGGCGGGATAAATTTTCTCAAGGGAAGCTATATATGCAAGCTTGGCGTTTGACTGAGCTGACCATTCACATGAAAGGTTTGGGCGATAACCAATCAGAGCTTAAAGGTACCACGGATTGACCGATGTCGTTAACACAGACCTCCGCAAACCCTTTTCTGTTAATTCCTCCGACTGGGCAACGTGATATTTTTTTTTTTTTTTACATTGAGTTCATCATCAAAGCGATTTGTGTGCTGCTCCTCACTCGCTATGTGAATGTGGCTTTATTCGATTTAAATATTCTGGATTTAGCATTTTGTTTACATTAGCATGTTGTTAATCTGGCAATTATTCATGTGTTTAGAGAAATCTTTGTACATGTAAACTGTGCATATGGAACCTCCTGTCCCATTCGGTGTTTTTAGGGTAAAATTGCGACATAAAACTTCCTGCCTGTTTACTTTTAGCTTTATGCTTGTACGTAAATGAAGTAGACGACATGGTATGAGGCATGAAAACAGAAATACATTTATTTATGAACCATGTAAACCGATCATTAGGAGTATTGTGTGAAGGTTTTTTTTTTTTTTAAGCTAGTCATGCAGTGGCGAATGCTGAAAAATGCAGAGAATTTGGGGTTTCGTCGTTGTATAGGAAGTATTTGGGGTTGCAACAAAATTTTGAACAGATTCAAAAAATTATTTTTCTGTAAGTGGTGGTTTCATGCGTCATTAAAGTTTGTTTTGGTTTGTCACATGATGAACATAATGCTGGCGAGACTTTGCTCACCTTGATAATCGTCACTAACAGCTGCTAATGCTTGCTAACTCAGTTTTGTCAAACTATTTACATGAATGTTGCGAATCGTCACGAAGTAAACTTGGATTTTTCGTACTATCAGAAAAGTCTCAGCATGTGCCGCTGTGTGAAAGAGAAGCGTTAATAAAAAAAAAAAAAAAAAAACAATTTTGTGCATATAAACATAACCGGCAGCTGAATAATAGCCTCCGGAAATCAGTCTTTTTTTTTTTTAGTAGAGGCTGTGATTTACAGTGACTGGAGGAGTTTTAATGCTGAATGGTGCAGCTGAATTTAATATGAAGTGTGTTTTTTCTGAGCAAGAAATGAAAGCTTTATTCTGCCCATTGCAAAATTAAGTGAGGTATGTCTACCAGGTACAGACACGCCTCCCCCTAACAGATGCTCTGTTCAACAAGCCATCATTGAGTGGTTGTACACCGAACATAGATAATAGAGCGAACGTCGACTCGGGGATGATACCGGCATTAAGAACCCGACGTGTGATCATAGCTGTGAGAGATGAAAGTCAGGTATGAAGGGTGTGTGTGTTTTTCAGGCGATACAGCGTCCAACTTGGGTAGTGCTGTGGATGAACTCATGAGACATCAACCCACATTGAAAACCGATGCGACGACTGCGATCATCAAGGTATGGTGTGGATTCCTTCATCCTTCATCTACTGTGTTTTGGACTTTATATTGAACTTTGTAAACGTCGCTACATAACGTAATCTGCTCATCAGTTGCTGGAGGAGATCTGTAACTTGGGCAGAGCTCCCGAGTACATCTGTCAGAAGCCCTCCATCCAGAAGGCAGACGGGACAGTCACGGTACCTCCGGCCCGCTCGAACCACGCGGCAGAGGAAGCCTCCAGTGAAGACGAGGAGGAGGAAGAGGCTCTCCACACCTTCACCCCACAGCAAGGGGAACCAGAAAGCAACAGGCAGTGAGTGTTTTAACCTGATGACTTGTTTGATTGCAAGTTCAATGTTGATTCATGGCATGTGGGCAGGGCTTATGGAGCTGCCACGGTCTCAGAGAATAATATAGATTTGTGCTTTTAGAGTGGTTGGCACGGAAGAACGGATTCCGATTCCTCTTATGGATTACATCCTCAATGTGGTAAGTGCCGAGTCAGCTAACAGTAAAATGGCTGATAAAACAGGCCGAGCCTACTTTCAGGGTTTAATACAAGTTGCATGTGGAATCAAGTACAGTGATACCTCAGCTAACGAATTTGATCTGTTCTGAGGGTGAGCCTGTAAACCGCAAAGTTCATCAGATACGTCCATAAGAAATAAGAGAAAACCAATGAATCCGTTCAAACCGCATCCCAAACTCAAATAACCTGCCACAAAAACGTATATTTGACCTAATATATTAAAGATAAATATGTAAAAAATTTAAAAAATAAAAAAAATTTCATAACACGTGCATTAACATTAATAATAAATAATAATAAAACAAGAATAAACAATAAATCAACTCACCCTTCTGATCATCGACTGCAGTGAAGATGTCACATGGGCGGGCAAGAAGTGGTGCACAACAGAGGAGGAGCTGAATTTTGTGCGCGTGCATGCTATGAATGCCAGTGAGGAAAGGCTCGTGGAGAGCTCCCATAAGGCCAGTGCTTCTCAAATAGTGGGGGGCATGTGTGACCCTGGGGAACATGCTTTTTTGCCACACTGTACTAGAATTAAGTGTAATTATGCTTCCACTACTGTAGTTGGCAGTGGCGTTCTCATTGTCACGGTATGGTGTAGTAAAAAAAAAGCACAGAGAAAACGATATGAAGTGTAGTAAACACTATTTGTAATTGCTCTGTGGGGTGTGTGAAATGCCACCCTCCCGTTCCTAGAGGGGGCATCACAAAAAATAACTGATAAGCACTACAGAAGGTGTTCTCGGAGCGTGGAGGAATACACGCGGAAGAATATGAGGCTCATCGGCCCGGAAAAGCCAGTTCGAGGAGAGCTCGTCAAGTGAATTTTTGCTTTTTGGATGGAACAGATTTTTGGTGCGTTCGAAGCTCGTATCATGGAAAACTCGTTATAAGGGACACTTGTTAGACGAGGTACCACTGTATGTAGAAGCTACTTTTATTAATTTAAAGGTCACAGTTATCCCTTTCAGAAGCTGATTGTGTGTGTGGTGGTTTTTTCTCTCTCTTTCTGTTTCTTGATTTAAGATGAAGTTTGTGGAGTCCATTTTGAGTAACAACACAACAGACGATCACTGTCAGGAGTTTGTGAACCAGAAAGGACTTCTACCCTTGGTGTCGATCTTGGGGCTTCCCAATCTTCCCATCGACTTCCCTACGTCAGCTGCGTGCCAGGCGGTCGCTGGTGTATGCAAATCTATTTTGGTGAGATGATTTAGTGTCTAATATTTACCACAATATGTTTCTCAGAGTGTTCGTCGTTGGCACTAGGCCTGTGAAGTTCCACGTTTAACTCAAACGGGATTAATGGGTTAACTCTCCTTGGGTGGCTGATTCTGGGTTTATAGATTTGGCATTTGAGTTAAATGTCAATCAATGTAATATACGCTACGAAGCCTCACAAGTCAGGCATAATAATGGCTCAATAAGGAAAAGATGGAGTGGCGTTCGGATCTGTACTGATATTCTAAGAATTGTAAATATTACAGGGTTGATGGGCAGTGATTGGAAATTCAGTGCTTTTCATTTTAAACGTCTGCGTGCGGAAATTCCCAGTAATATGAATCAGTTCTCTTTACACATTCCTGCCCCATGTTAGCGGCTAATCTTTTTGTTTTTCGACTTCACAATAGTTACTGACCTTTAAAAGTAAACTGAACATGAAGTTTGGAGGCAATAAAAAACAAATCATTCAGAAAAAAATATTGGAGTCAAAAGGGCTGGGATTTTATTTATTTGTTTATTTATCTATTTTATTTTCTTTCCTGAATAAAAGGCAAGAAGCCTGGATTATATATTTTTTATTCTGCGTAGGTTTTGCTTATTGCAATTTCACAAATCGTGTACTCGGGGCACTTCAGAAAGTCTCATGTCTAATTCTTTTGCTCATGTCTGAATGTTTCCTTCCGTTTGTGGCTCAGACTTTATCGCACGAGCCGAAGGTTTTGCAGGAAGGGCTCTGCCAGTTGGACAGCATCCTTTCCGCTCTGGAGCCACTTCATCGTCCCATAGAGGAGCCGGGCGGTTCGGTTCTACTGAGAGAACTGGCCAGTGCTGGCCATGTCACTGATGCCACTCTGTCAGCCCGCGCAACACCCCTGCTCCATGCGCTCACTGCAGCACACGCCTACATCCTTATGTTCGTCCACACGTGCAGAGTCGGACAGGTGAGGAAATAAATCACGCTCTTGGCTCAATGGGTTCATTATCTTTAAGGATTATTAAATGAGGATTATTCCTTATTATAAATGTCTCTCTCTTTCTCTCTCTCTCATCCTCAGAGTGAAATCCGGGCGATTTCCGTGAACCAATGGGGCTCCCAGCTAGGGCTGAGTGTACTCAATAAGTTGAGTCAGCTCTACTGTTCGCTGGTGTGGGAGAGCACCGTGCTGTTGTCTCTGTGCACGCCCAACAGGTCTGCAACCCCCCCCCCCCACACACACACACACACACACACACACACACACACACACCCCACTCAGCTTACACTCCACTCAGGCTCAACAATCCTTCTGCCATGCTTTTGTAGCTGAAACTATAACTGTACTGGTACCATGCCATGGATCGAAATCTGAAACCAGTAAACTTTTAAAACAGCTGAACCTGTATCCAGAACCTCAAATACCAACCCGGTGTTCTGTCCTTGAGATTGGTCTCGGTTCATCTGTATGTAATCGTTCATTTATGTAATTTACCGTTCTGGGATTATCCTGAGAATGTGTAAAAATAACTCCATGCACTTCACTCTGATTTATTTCCAAGCCTGAAACTAATTTTTGGATCAAATGTTCACTGATTTTAAAAACGTTTTACTTTGGCACATGGGCCAGTGTCACCTCATTTACATACTTTGGTTTCGAATCTAAAGACATGAAACAAAAGAGATGCTCAGCAACCTGCACTCATGCATGTGACTTAGCTTCAGTCAGTTGGAAGGATAAAAAAAATTCCACTTTATTGAGTCGTAATTAGAAAACCAAGCCCATGTGACAGTCTCGTTTTTTGGGCCCTTGACATACGATCGTGGCATTTTGTTCTGGTGTAGAAATGGCAGGGATTTCAGTGCTTTTTGTTTGTTTATTTGTGTGTGCAGTCTCCCTCCTGGCTGTGAGTTCGGCCAAGCGGACATGCAGAAGCTGGTGCCTAAAGAAGAAAAACCGTCCAGCAGCAACTCGACGAGCGGAGGCCGGAGAACCGGTAAAAAAACACTGTCCCATGGTGATTCTGCATAAATCCTTCTCTATAAACCTCTGCTTGTCTGTCTAGCCTGCTTTTTTCCTCGACATTACATCACTGTAGTCGGTACTTTCTCCTTGTTTGGCATTACTTTTTCTTTCCTGCCTTTTTTTTTTTTTTTAAATTGTAGAGCGTCTTATTTCCTCACGCTAAAGTAAACTCACTCCGCCGATCTTTCTTGTAGCCGAGGCCGAAACTCTGTCTGCAGCCGTGGACCCGTCGGCACAGGGGTTGCTAGAGGGTATGGGCCTCGACGGGGACACCCTCGCTCCAATGGAGACGGATGAGCCAGCAACGGCTGACCCGAAAGCCAAATCCAAACTCACTCCTGCCATGGCAACACGCATCAAACAGATCAAACCTCTGCTGTCTGGTCAGTTGTTATATCCAGCTGAGCTTATTTATCCCTGCATGCCTTTATTTGTATAGTTTGGAACTTGAAGAGAAGAAAGTGCAGAAACCCCTCCCTCCACGCACATTTTTTCACCAGTATAAGTTCAGTGTTACGGTGTCGCTTTTCCGTGTGCGATATTTATTTAAAAAGTATTAAGTGCACAGATTATTTGCTGAGATACTAAATTTTTTCTTCTCTGCAGCTTCATCCCGTTTAGGACGGGCTCTGGCTGAACTGTTTGGTTTGCTGGTGAAGCTTTGCGTCGGCTCACCTGTCCGTCAGCGCCGCTCCCACCACACAACAAACTCGGGCACCGCCCCGACACCAGCTGCCCGGGCAACCGCTTCCTCGCTGACCAAACTGCTCACCAAGGGCCTGAGCTGGCAGCCCCCGGCATATACCCCCACCCCTCGCTTCAGGTACAGTGTAAACAGGCGGCGCTCGGCACGTCCTCAGCCTCCGTTTGTCTCCTGCTTGATGTGTATTTTGTGTCGATGTATAAAGTACGCTGTCGTGTCTCTGATTGTATCCAGGCTGACGTTTTTCATCTGTTCTGTCGGATTCACGTCACCCATGCTGTTTGACGAGAGGAAGTACCCCTACCACCTGATGCTGCAGAAGTTTTTCTGTTCAGGAGGCCATGATGCTCTGTTCGAGTGAGAAGAAGAATTGTCTTATCGCTAAGCCGACACCAACCTTTATCACGATGTTCCGCTAACATTTAATCCTGTTCCTGTGTGCTCTGCTGTTTTAGGACTTTTAACTGGGCGTTGTCCATGGGAGGTAAGGTGCCGGTGTCTGAGGGTCTGGAGCATTCTGAACTGCCTGACGGGACCGGGGAGTTTTTAGATGCATGGCTGATGCTAGTGGAGAAGATGGTGAACCCAAGCACGGTTCTGGACTCTCCCCACTCTCTACCTGCCAAGGTGCCTGGAACAACCACCACCAGCATGCCACAGTTCAGCGCCCTGCGGTTCCTCATCGTCACCCAGAAAGTGAGGATCTTTTTTGGCATCCATATATAGTAGGAATTAGAACAGGTACTTGTAAGTGACGGCACAAAAAAAATCTGGACAATCGAGATCTTCAGAATGATGGATCAGCCTGTTTATTTTATTGGCACCTGTATATAAATCAAAAAGATCCAAGAATAGTAATTAAAAAAGTTGTCTGTTTTCATTCTGATGCCTGTTTATGTTCTCGCCACCCAAAATTCATGGGTCTGGAGTGAGACCGACAGAAATAAACATCTGCTAATATTACAGTTTCAAGACATGTGTGTCATCTTTCGTCTCTGTATAACATCCAGGCCGCCTTTAGCTGCATCCGCAGCCTGTGGAACCGTAAGCCGCTGAAGGTGTATGGCGGTCGCATGGCCGAATCCATGCTGGCCATCCTATGCCACATACTGCGCGGCGAGCCGGTCATTCAAGAGCGGCTTTCAAAGGAAAAGGAAGGCACCTCTCGCACCGATGAGGACGGAAGCTCCGGGACTGCAGGATCTAGCGGAGGAACAGGAACTGGGACAGTGGGAGAAGGTGCGTCCGGGTCCGGAGCGAATACTGGAACAGGAGGAGGCACTACAGACGATGCGAACAGCTCGACGACACGCAGGGAACCCCAGGTCAACCAGGCGCAACTTACTCAGGTAACAGATGGCTCAGGATTTCTGCACGGTGCTTTTTTTTTTTTTTTTTTTTTTTTTTTTTTTAAACTTTGTATCAAACCGATATAGTAAAGTAATGGATGTCTGTCTTTTGTGTTTGTTACAGCTGATAGACATGGGCTTCTCCAGAGAACATGCAATGGAGGCTTTGCTCAACACGACCACCATGGAGCAGGCCACCGAGTACCTCCTCACACATCCGCCACCATTACTCAGTGCTGCTATTCGGGTAAGACATCGTCACGTCTTCAAAGAAAACGGTTTATTTTCCTTTTTTACACACTAATCCGCGAGCAAGACACACACGTCAGGCTTTAATATGAGTCACTGTGGCTTGTGTCACTTAAGGAATTCACCATGTCTGAAGAGGACCAGATGATGAGGGCCATTGCCATGTCTCTGGGTCAGGAAGTCAGCATGGAGCAGCGCTCCGACTCGCCTGAGGTGGGCAGACTGACACACAGACATATCAATAAAGCTCTGTTTCAAATGGTGTACTGTGGATGATTTGTAATGTGTGCGTACATAAATGCATCCAATTTCAGAAAGTGTGCTTGATTCTTCGGGGATATATATATATATATATATATATATATATATATATATATACACACAAAAATAAAAGGACAGGACAAAGACTTTCTATTGAAACTCCATTTATCACTACAGATCTGTTTCGAGGGGTGGTGAAACCATCCTCTCTCTTCAGGTGATTATAGAATATATTAATATATTATATAGAATATATTCTTCTATAATCACCTGAAGAGAGAGGATGGTTTCACCACCCCTCGAAACAGATCTGTAGTGATAAATGGAGTTTCAATGGAAAGTCTTTGTCCTGTCCTTTTATTTTTGTTTATTTGCTCTACCAAAAAGTATTGAGCACTCTCCTACGGAAGGATCTACTCAGAAAATCCTATATATATATATATATATATATATATATATATATATATATATATATATATATATATATATGTATATAAAATAAATTGTGGGGCTGTGTGTGGTTGTACTTGATTTCATGTAGACATCCCAATAAAAATAGCTTCAAGCCATCTGTGACCGAGAGTCTCTTGGAGCCCATTGGTCGGGCGCTCAAGGGAGATGGGGAATGGCATGTTCTCACTTCCCTGTCAATCCCTCATAGCGATCGCCAGCCAGTCATGGGCGACTGTGAGCTCATTCGTGCCAGGGGGCAGATAGTGCTTCCCCTTAGAATGTGTTGGTCCATCCCCAAAATACACATAGCACTGCAGTTCAAAAAGAGGCGGGTGGCTAGTGTTGCACGACACTCAGTGGGCGTTTGCATGCTTTTGCCCCTCCCTGATTGGTGGTGATTGTGTGACAGAGAAGGTAATACTTTATGGGTGGGAATTGGATACATCTAAATTAAAGAGGAAGGGGGGGGGGTGTTGTATATAGAACGTGGGTAATGCCACTTCAAACACAATCTTACGCAGAACTATTCAGGTTTATTTATTAAAATCCGAGGGCTCAATGCCCGTTGGTGTCTGCAGCTTGCTTAACAATCGCTTTCCACTTGGCCCGGTATTGGGCAGCGTGGTATAGATGTGCGATATTGTCGCGGCACCATTCTTTGATGTCATCCAGTCACTCATTTCTTGGGAAGCCTCTTCTGTTGTTCCCTCCGATTGATCCAAAGACCACTTGCCTGATTAACCTGTTGTCGGTCATGCGGTCATACAGTTCTATACATATATGTGGCCAAACAGTTCTAGCTTTCTGTGGATGATTTTTTGGACGATGTTCTGTGGGCAGTTGATCCTTTTCCTTATGTTCTCATTGATGACTCTATGGTACGAGTGGATGTTAGGTGTCCTGCGATAACATTTCATCTCAAAAGCGAGAAGTCTTTGGCGGTCGCTCAGCTTTAATGTCCATGCCTCTTCCGCATAGAGGAGGATGCTGAATACGCAGATTCTCAGAATTTGTAGCTTGGTGTTGATGCTGATTATTCTGCTATTCCATATCCTGTTAAAATTCCATATACTGTTAAGTTCTAGATGAGCCTCTAGACACAGCATGAAAATACACACAAGCAGGACTTTGCTGATATTTCAGGTCTTATGAAAGACAGGGTGGTTGTAATTGTGTGTGTGTGTGTGTTCATTCATTCTCTCAGGAGGCAGCACGCAGGCGTGAGGAGGAAGAGAGAAGAGCACGAGAGCGAGCCGAGGAAGAGGAGGCTCGCTGTCTGGAGCGTTTTCTGGAGGCCGAACCCCTGGACAGCACTGAGCTCCATGCCTTTACTGACACGATGCTGCCTGGCTGCTTCCACCTGCTGGACGAGCTTCCAGACACTGTCTACCGCCTCTGCGACCTGCTGATGACCGCCATTAAGAGGAATGGCCCAGAGTACAGAGACCTCATCCTGCGACAGGTCGTTAGCCAGGTCAGTAATATACGCAAGGTAATCTCTGAATATTACATAACACTTGGCACGAGCCAGTCTATGTAATGCTTTATACTGTAATTAAATCTACCGAAGCCTGGACATTGAGTGTCGAATTATTAAAGATCTGATTACACAGAGCTCTCAGGCTGCCTGGAAACCTCCCGGACTCTGAGAATAAAATGTTTGAAGGTTGCGGGAAGTGGGAAAACTAGGCTGTCGAGTCCGAGAGGTGGCACATCGCCTCCTAAACATGTCATTTCGGTGTGTAGGTGAATTTTAAGATCTAGAAAATCAGGCGTGACCAGCACAGTTTTAATTTCTGAAAATATATGAACAGGTTTGGGAAGCTTTCTTACATTCATTTTCTATAACCACTTAATCTTAATTAGGATCACGGAGAGGCTGGCGCCTATCGCAGCCGACTCCGGGCGGGGCAGAGTACACCCTGAACGGCTCGCCAGGCCATCGCAGGGTGGAATCATGCTGACAGCTATGTGGCTACTCTTGTTGTAAGTCAGCAATGGTTCTTTTACATGAGCCTCTCACCATAGACAGTGAGAGACATGGCCGGCCTTTGATAACCCAGTTTGCTGCACCAGGGGCATTGACAACCCGTGAAGAGTGGGGCTTGAACCCCCGACCTTAGTATCAGTGATCCAGCACCTTACCAACACGCCACTACTGCCCGGCTTTCCTGCATGATTATACATAATATAATACAGGGATCCCACACTTTCTGCCATTTATTGGGACCGAGATCCCCACACGGCCACCGAATTCCGTGAAGTCGGATCACCCCCCTGACTGACGTATATGTGTATATAATATCAATAAATACATATTCAATGTTATAAATGCTTACGATAACAATTAAACATTAAAAAGTAATGAGTAAGATGTAAATAAAATATAAATACACACACATCCAGACGTGCAAGCACGCAGATGCACAGCATGCAATGTAAGTAGTTTTGATGGGTGGTTTTGTTTGTTTTGGTTTTTGTTGTTGCATAATTGGCTTTGTTTTTGTGGCATTTTTCTTAACTTTTCCCCCTATTCTTAATTTCCTTATTTTTTATTCGATGAATATTAAAAAAAAAACAAAAAACCAAAAAACACGCAGCATGAATTGAAGCGCGAAGTAGTGAGGGCTCCCTGAATTATTGTTGTTGTTGTTGTTATTATTATTATTCCATGATTGGTGGATTTCTCTATGCAAACCCAAGACGGGGGGAAAAAAAATCATTTTCGGAACAGTGCTGAAACAAGTTTGTGAAAAAGGTCATTGTAGGGTCAGGCCTGATTTCATCGAAATGGCTGCCACTTGTTTTATATGGGTGGTGCTCTTCCCCCATTGGAGCCCTCTAGTTTAAATTTTATTACATTGTTTTTATTTTTGATTTAGTTATTTTAACAAGAACATGAGTAATGTATTTATTTATTGAGGAAGAGATTAAATTTAGCGTATTTTATTGATCTAGTTTTCGTTCTGATTTCTCCCTTTTGTGCTCCCGACATTCACCATCAACATTTAATGTCTTTGCCCGGTCTCTAAATCAGAAGAAAACTGTTCCCGAGTTCCGTCTGATTGGTTTTAAGAGCGGTGACCCAGTGACTTTATCACCTGAACACAACCTGATGGTTTCATATGTGAGTTATCACCTGCCTTCATCGCTCTGTCTCTGTGTGGTAGGTGTGGGAGGCTGCCGACGTGCTAATAAAAGCCGCTGTGCCACTCACCACCAGTGACACGAAGACGGTGTCCGAGTGGACCAAACAGATGGCGACGCTGCCCCAGGCCTCCAACCTGGCCACACGTATTCTCCTCCTAACCCTGCTCTTTGAGGTACATGCCAATACAATTTTTTTCCCGTTCTCTAGCTTGGCTAAAGATTTATAAGAACCTGAACACCTTGTTAAATGTTTTGAGTCCGCTTGTTCGTACCGTGTATAGGCATCAGGTGGATGTAAGTGTACTCAAATTTGTGTTGCAGGAGCTGAAGCTGTCCTGTGCTAGGATCGTGGAGAGTAGTGGGGTCCTGACGGTGCTCATTAAGCTGCTCGAGGTGGTTCAGCCTTGCCTGCAGGCAGCCAAGGAACAGAAAGACATCCAGACACCTAAGTGAGTGTCAGCCGTCATGTTGGATAGAAGCAGTCCCTGAGAGGACACAAGTTTTAATGGTGTTTCCAAAATTCCTAGCAACAAGCATAGAGTCCGAAAGGAAATATACATTTATTACATATCCACAGCAACCCTGCGCTCACCGGATTGCTTAATCATTTCAAATGTCTGCAATTATTTATTCTTATTTACGTTTCACCATCTTCATTCAGATGGATCACCCCAGTGCTCCTGCTCATTGATTTCTATGAGAAAATGGCCGTTTCATCCAAACGAAGAGCCCAAATGAATAAGGTGTGTGTGTGTGTGTGCGCACATGCAGTATCAGGGTTCTGTGTTTATTGTAGAATTGAGAATGATGGGATTCTCTAAACCTTTTAAAACATTTTCTCTCATTAGTACCTTCAGCCCAATGGAAATAACTGGCGGTGGTTTGATGACCGTTCAGGCCGCTGGTGCAGCTACAGTGCGAGTAACAACAGCACCATAGACTCGGCGTGGAGAGCGGGCGAGACCAGTGTACGTTTTACCGCTGGCCGTAGGAGATACACTGTACAGTTCAACACCATGGTTCAGGTGAGTGAAGCTGAAAACAATGTTGTTGTAATAGTAGTAATATTAATTACTTCTTGTTAATGATTTCAAATCTAAATCAAATGTATTTATTTAATAAATTATTGGAGTATATTGTTGCAATCAATGTTTTTTACTGTGTGGGACTGTAGAAGTTCTGTGGTATAATTTAATGTTTTTTTTTTTTTTTAAATTTGGGTAAATATATTTCAGCTTGGGGTTCCAGTCTGACCCCCCACCACACACACACACACACACACACACACACCCTCACCACAGTACAGCTAACTGGGGTATCAAAGATAATCCATATCTCTCACTGACTGTGGTGAGAGGTGTGGAAGAACTACTGCTCATTTTTGTCCAGAGTAGCTGCAGAGTCATCACCATGTTTCTGCCCTGCTGTGACCCGACGTGCTGTCCAGGGTGTATTCTGCCCTCACCCAGAGTCGGCTGAGATGGTCGCCAGCCTCCCCATAACCCTTATTAGGATTAATCGGTTTAGAGAGTGAATGAATACATTTCAACTTTTTTTACTAAAAAAAAAAAGCCAGATTTGAAGTACCGTATTCAACGTGATAAGCACCCATGGTGTTTAAAAAAAAAAAAAAAAAAGCGTAGGGCACTTATTAAAATGGTTGCCAGCGGAGTGGAACGGTAAGTGCTAGCATAGAGGTGGAAAACATGAATAATAACAGAACAATAAAAGAATTTTACTGGTATTTGTGTTATTAATTTTGTGGATCAACCAAATTACTTACATGAGGGCTGAAAATAAACAGAAAAGAGTATCATTTAAAAAAAAAAAAAGACCTCTTACTTTTCCCTCCCGGTGCTGTTTCTTTAAATATTTACCCCAATGTAAAATCGAGCCAATCAACACAAAGGCCAACTTTAGCACATGGCACTTTGAAAAGCACATGGCCAGGAACGTGCTTAAATTTATGAAGTTAGTGAGCAGCAGAGTCGGGTGCAAAATCCTCATCACTTTCTGATAGGTCCATATCTGGCTCATCGCTCCATTCATTCAGAGCATCCCATAGTTTTGCTGTAGCAGTTTCTAATGGTTCATCGGTTGTTGGACATTTCCCAAGAGAACACAGCAAAATATTTTCCACGGAGGAACAATCAAATGTGTTGTTACTGATGAACATTATAGACATTCCCCAGTGGCAGGGGGTCTTGAAATACCATGTAAACTCACTTTTACAGGCAGTGAACGCCTCATTTTTACCATTGCAGAGACTGATCCAATAAAATTGATAAGTTTGATCTACAGTTTTGCTCCCAGTACACATGGGGGGGGGGGCATATTGGAGCAGGGTGCTTATTACATCGAATACAGTAAATTTAAGTAATTAATACTACTAATGATGATGGTAAAGCACAGAATTAAAATGCAGCTGAAAAAAATAGACTCCACTGGGGGCTCAAGTCAGAGACATTTACTGAATAATAGCTTCATGTTATAGATTGGATAACACACACACACACACACACATATATTTATATGTATATATTATATATTTATATTATATATTATATATTTATATGTATATATTATATATTTATATTATATATTTATTTTATATATTATATATTTTATTTATATATATATATATATATATATATATATATATATATATATACACACACAGGCCTTGAATTTTTCGAAAGTTTGCGCAACCTATTTTTTGTTCACGAGTAAATGGTTCTGGTAACCTATAGTTTGTTCACCTATAATAATTTGCGTAACCCATCGGTTATGCAAAATGGTTGCCTGAAATTTCAAGTTCTAAAAGAATCGAACATTTGGATTTTTCACAGGGAAAGACCACTATTACGTGTAACTGGAAATGAGGAACAAAACAGTGATAAGTTAGCAACTATGAAAAATCTTTAATGAAGTTAAATATTACAAATTAAATGTCATACATAAAATAAAACAATTTTACTGAATTTGACTTATTTAAAGAACTTTAAATTTAATAATATTGAAAGCAAAAAAACGCAAATATTAATACAATCCAAGTCAGTCTATTCCTGATAGCATTCTGCATATCGACTACTCACTCGATATAGCACCTTAATCTCATACAATAAAAACTCAAAAACATTTTAACAACTATAGCACCAATCTGTGATGACTGTGTAACCAATTTAAAATTTAGGCATTTTTAGACACTGTCATAATGGAGTATTATAAAAATACTACTATGGAGAGAGATTAAAAATAACTAAACTATAATGACTATCTGTTCTGCTTGTATGAACATTTAAGACTCCTCCATGGTGACATCACCATCATCATCAGTTACTAGGCAAACTTACTAGGTTAGTCGAGTCGGAGACGATTTACGGCAATCCGGCCATTTGCGGCATTACCAGTTTACAACATGCTAGGACCATATGCTTTATATGTGCAAACTATTTAAGTTTGATTATAGTTTTTATCTTTCCTGGAGAAGTCTACAAGTTGTGCCGAAAGCGAACGTCCACCCGTTTTTTTTATTTCTATTTTACTAGAAAATGAGTGTCCCGAGTTGTCGAAGGTTGTTTGTTGTGAACTCTGATATTAACTTCCTATGCGACCGTATTGTCGTTCGGGTGTTTTAATAAAGTGCCGACTGGTCTGCCGACCGAACGATTGGTCGCCTGAATTTTTGAGGTGTGTGTGTGTGTGTGTGTGGTGTGTGTGTGAGGGGGTGGGGACACATACATACACACACACACACACACACACACACACACACACACACAGAGACACAGACACTAGTCCTTCTCAGGTGGTCTAGTGGTATAGGGCCGCTGGATCGCTGATCCAAAGGTTGCGGGTTCGAGTCCCACTCTCCACAAGGTTGTCACTGCCCCCCCCCCATTGCAGCTAACTGGGTTATCAAAGGCGTGCCATGTCTCTCACTGTCTATGGTGAGAGGTTCATGTAAAAGAACCATTGCTGACTTTCGTAAAGAGTAGCTGCAAAGTCGTCAGCGTGTTTCTGTCCCTTGCTAAAAAGGGTTGTGACAGGAAGGGCATCCGACGTAAAAACCTCTGCCAAATCAAACGTGCGAATCAGATGATTCACTGTGGCGACTCCCGAGAAAAAGGGAAAAAATCGAAAGGAAGACAGACATACACTAGTCCTTCTCAAAAAAATTAGCATATTGTGATTAAAGTTCATTATTTTCTGTAATGTACTGATAAAAATTAAACTTTCATATATTTTAGATTCATTGCACACCAACTGAAATATTTCAGGTCTTTTATTGGTTTAATACTGATGATTTTGGCATACAGCTCATGAAAACCAAAAATCCCTATGTCAAAAAATTAGCATATTTCATTCGACCAATAAAAAAAAAATTTTTTTTAATACAAAAAGTCAACCTTCAAATAATTATGTTCAGTTATGTACTCAATACTTGCTCAGGAATCCTTTTGCAGAAATGACGGTAAGAAATGGCGGTAACTCTACCTTACGAACATTTGTTTTACGAACATGCGGACATACAAACAGGGCTGATAGTGAAATTAATTTGAAGAACAAATAGAAATTGAGTAAAATCTATGGAAAGATATATCATGTAAGTATGAAATATGATTTAACATTGTCATGACGTATAATTAATATTCGATTAGGCTCCGGTAGAGGAGCGTGGCTGACATACGCCCCACTCTCAACAGGTTGCCCATGTCCCCCAGTGCAGCTAACTGGGTTAGCAAAGGCCGGCCATGTCTCTCACTGTCTATGGTGTGAGGTTCATGTAAGAGAACCATTGTTAACTCTCAACAAGAGTAGCTGCATAGCCGTCAGTGTCTTTCCGCCCTGTGATGGTCTCGTGAGCTGTGTACTCCGCTCTCGCTCCGAGTCGGCTGAGATGGGCGCCAGCCTGCCCACAACCCTAATTAGGATTAAGCAGTTCAGAAAATGAACGAATGAATATCTATCTATCTATCTGTCTGTCTGTCTGTCTGTCTGTCTGTCTGTCTATCTATCTATCTATATAGTTTAGTGTTTGTTGATAAAATAAATCATTTTGCATGATTACAGAATGTAAAATGGATGAAGTGCAGGTCGGATCATGATCATCTTTCAGAAGTTTATTTTCATTTGATCTTATGCAGGTAAACGAGGAGACAGGAAACCGGCGGCCAGTCATGCTGACGGTGCAAAGAGTACCTCGGATGGCGAAACCCAGCAAATCAGGCAACGCCCCCGACTCTGAGCGAGAGGAGGAGCAGAGAGGGAAGAGTGAGGAGACTCAGACTGATTCAGGTTCGAACCAAACCATGACTCGTGTGTTTTTCTCTTGACATGCAGCAGCTGTGGAAATAACTTTAAATGTGGATAAAATAAAACCTTATGACTTCTCATGCTGATGTTTTCACGAATCCTTTTAGACTCTGACACGGTGATTGTAGCTATCGAGTTGGCATCGCCAAAAGAAGAACTTGAGCAGAAGGAGTCCTCCTCTTCATCCGGTTCTACCATCCCTGCTGTTTCTCAGGACTCCACATCTGCATCCACTGGTATTGTAGTGCAGGGCTTGACCGAGGAGATGACCACACTCCTGATTCGTGCCTGCGTCAGTATGATTAGCGTACCTGTGGACCCAGACACTCTGCACGCCACGCTTCGCCTGTGCCTGCGCCTCACGCGTGTCCACAACTATGCCATGATGTTCGCTGAACTCAAGAGTACACGCATGATCTTAGGCCTGACCCAAAGCTCCGGCTTCAATGGCTTCACGCCACTCGTAACTCTGCTTTTCCGCCACATCATCGAGGACCCGGCGACGCTGCGCCACACCATGGAGAAGGTGCGGTATACATTTATATCGCTTTAATATTCCTGTGTTCAGGAGTATTTGAACATGGAGAATTTTCTGTAAATGGTGTGTTTACACTTTTTTTCAATGAGGTGCAGGTGTTAATTTTAACTTGTATCTCTAAGCAGTCTCATTCAGGGTATTTAAACAGGTTTTTTTTTGTTTGTTTTTAGGTAGTTCGTTCTGCAGTGACTAGTGGAGCGGGGAGCACCACATCTGGTGTGGTGTCTGGTAGTTTAGGCTCCAGAGAGATTAATTACATTCTGCGAGTGCTGGGCCCAGCAGCCTGCCGGAACCCTGAAGTTTTCACGGAAACAGCCAACAGCTGTGTCCGCATCGCTCTTCCAGCTCCAAGAGGGGCTGGTACAGGTACGAGACACCTTCATGAGGGCTATGTGTGTGTGTTTTTTTTTTTTTTTTAATATATAAACCCCGCCCATGTGTTTCAGTGTCTGATTTGATTCTTATAATAGGACTAAGAAGCCTCAGTCTCTGTACTGGTAATATTTACTGCTAACACTGTAGCACGTTGGAGGTCAAGAGTGACGTCAGTCCAGTGTTGGATGATACTGGGGTGTATATGGATGAACAGTGTTGCTTTATAGAACAACAGTATAATGTTCACTTTTTATTTGTTATGTTTAATTATATATATATATATATATATATATATATATATATATATATATATATATATATATATATATTTTTTTTTTTTTTTTTTTAACTTGACCACACCAGGGAGTGTTTTTTATTTTTTATTTATTTATTTTTTTTTGCCTCTCTGTCCGTTTGTTTTGTGTATTACGTGGTAATTTTGAGAATTGTTCACCACTGCAGGATACGGCAAGTTTAACAAATCGGCTTTCAACTTAATAACTAAACACTCTGCTGTTTCCACATAAATTACAAAACAGCATCTACATCAGATCGATCATCAACCAGTTTAGTCAGGATCCAAGTAACTTTTGGAATCTGATGATTTGTAATGTTGACATATACACTGCACAGTCAAAAAAGAAAGTTGCAAACTAATAGCTTGGTCTCGGCTTGTGATCTCCATGGCATTGTTGCTCCAGTCCTGTCTAGGCTCAGCAACATTAATGTCTCAATACAGTCAGTCATCCCTTGAATATCGCAGATAATCTAGACCAGACCTGGCCGCGATATTTGAAAAACCGCAAAGTCGGAACGCCTCTCTCATTTCTATATGTTTTCGCGTCTATACAATATCAAGAAGTGTATATTAAACGTTACAGTTATATGCATATGTAAATACCGTAATGTATTCATATTTAAATAGAATTTATATATAAATACTTTAAGTACTGTACTCACCTCTGACAATAGCTCTTCTCCGCGGTACAGGACGTTCACAAACACTAAGATCACAAAAACTCCCACGGGAATGTGCGAGGCAACAGCGTCACGCGTCTAAGCCAATCAGCTTGCGAGATTGAGTTTAGTGGGCAGTCCCTGCCTGAGGAGGGGCACGTCAGTCTGTCGTTTGTAAACAATGGACGCAGCCTGCCTTCCGCTTGCTTACATGAGAGTTTCAGTGCGAATTTTGAATTTTTTATGAATATTTTTATTTTATTTTTTATTAAAACACCGCGATGTACCAAGACTGCGATGCTCAAATCGCGAAGTGGCAAAGGATGACTAAACCGAAGCAGCTGATGATCTAAATGTCCTGAAGGAGAAAGGTATCGCATCAATGTGCCTTTTCTTCCCTGATGGCTCGGCTATAAAATGGGGACTCGAATAATGAAAGAGTGGTTCAGGAAGCACGAGGAATCATTTTCACATATGTTTTGGCAACCCAGAGTCCTGACCTTAACTTTATTGAAAGTTTTCGGGCTGTGCCGGAGAAGACTTTATGGAGTGGTTCAGTCTTTCCTTCATCAATTCAAGACGTCGGTGAGAAATGAACCCGACACTGGATGGGAATAATTGTCAAGTTGCTTGTTAAAACGGTGGCATGATGTTTAGATTCTGAGAACAGGACTCAAGTCTCTCCAATAAAATATTAGTGTGTGACTTTCTTTTGTTTTTGTGGCCAGGCAGTGTATAAGGATTGTTGAGGGAAAAAATTGTAAAAATATTTAGCAGAAATTTAGATAACAAGGTGTATGGGGTTATTGTTTTGTTTAGTAATCTTTATCCATTTATTATATATGTACTAATCTGTCTCATCTCCTTAGCTTCAGATGATGAATTTGAGAACTTCAGAATTAAGGGTCCAAACGCTGTACAGTTGGTGAAGACGACGCCTCTGAAGTTGTCGCCACTTCCCCAAATCCCAGAAACCATTAAAGAGGTCATCTTCGACATGCTTAATGCCTTGGCAGCTTATCATGCTCCTGAGGAAGGTAACAAAATATATTGTTTTTTGAACAATTTTTCCTCTCCTAGATATACAGTGATCCCTCGCTACTTTACAATTTTTACAATGATAGGTTTTGGTATTTTGTGTTTTTCTGATTCCCCTTCATTACTCCGTGCAGCGGAGAGGGGAGAGGAACGACTGGTGACGGTCCCCGGCAGTCAGGACCTCTGCCAGATCCTGCAAGATGTCGGGGACGACGTTTACCAGCAGTACAGACTCACACGGCAAGGGAGTGACTTCGACTCTCAGTCAGCTTTCCACATCAATGTGAGTGAAGAGATTTGACTTATTACTGTAAAGAGCATGCGCTGTACTCCTGGTTGTGTCCAACAGTACGATGGGCATCAGACCCATCCATCATAGGTATAGGATACAACACATCAGGGCTTTTACTGGTCAGGAATTTCAGGTCACGGTTGGGCAAAACCCGCGGAGACAGTCTTTAAATGCTGCGGAAGAATGAAAAACTTGTATGTTTCGGTCCTTCTTTGTTTTTGCGCCTTTTTTTTTTTTTTTTTTTTAATTGTACTACAAATTTGAAACACATTTCTTTGAAATTCTCTTACCAAGAATCAGTTAAAAAAAAAAAAAAAATGCTCTGTCCTTTGTGGCAGGGCTTCAGTTCAGTAATCATGAGTTTTGGGGTGTGAATTAAAGGGGTGTGGATTATTATTATTTTTTTTTTTGTATGGATGGACAGTTTCATAATCTGTACAGCTAATTTTTTTTTCCAAAATGATATTCATTATCAGGTGGTTCTTATTTACATCTGTGAAGTTACGGTCGAATAAAATGTTTGTTACTCTGTTTAAAAAGGCTGCAATTTTTGTCATCTTGCCCAAATCTAGCTGTTATTGCATTTGAACGATTACACAAATAAGTGAAGTATTTTTATTTATTTTTAACACCCCCTTCCCCCAGACTCAGGTATTCGGTGCAGATGGTGCGGTTGCAGAGTCCTCCCAGTCTGGAACACCCCAGGGGGAAGGTAAAGACACTTCTCATGTACATTTAAAGACGTCTGTGATACATCCCTTCAATACATATAACATCTTTTTTAAAATGAGTGTGTGTGACTTTTTTTTTTTTTTTTTTTTTTTCCCTTCTTCTTCTATTTTTCTTATTTTAGATTGGATTTTGAATCTGATCTTTTTTTTTTAATGACCACTAATATAATGTGATGCTTGATCTGTCTCTTAAAACTTTCTTTTCTAGCCTCAACTCCTGAGGAGATGCGAGAGGAGAAGAAGGAGCAGGAAGGAGACCGTGGAAGCTCGTCAGAAGAAAGCAAGGCGGCGAAGGCCAAGGCCAGCAAACCCCTGATGCCCACCTCCACTATACTGCGGCTGCTCGCGGAGCTGGTGCGCTCCTACGTGGGCATCGCCACACTTATCACCACTTATAACTACACGGCTGGCCAGTCTGAGCTCATTAAAGAGGTGAGTGGATGAAGGGTTAATTTAATAAAATGTGTCTTTTCAAACCTCTTTAAGTTTTTAAGTGTATCGGTGTAATTTTAAATAACGTACCTGCCGAGTTTTGAAAGGATTCTCAAATAATTGGCAGATTATTATCCTGTTGAAAGCACTGAAAAAAAATTTGTGTGGAAACCCCTCCCACCGTTATACTAATGTGGTGTGGCTGTTTTTGATTGCAGGACTGCAGTGTGTTGGCATTTGTGTTGGATCATCTGCTCCCGCACACGCAGAACGCTGAGGATAAAGACACCCCTGCTCTCGCACGCCTCTTTCTGGCCAGCCTGGCAGCAGCAGGCACTGGCACAGAAGCCCAGGTCACTTTGGTCAATGAGGTGAAGGCTGCTCTGAGCCGAGCTTTAGCAATGGCTGAGGGCACGGAGAAACATGCCCGGTGAGTCTAAATGGATTTATTGGTGTTTTGTAATGTGTATTAAAGGTCAAGGGAGTCGATGATTGGTTAAAGTAGTTTAACTCCAAAGCCATAATGGTCTGAAGCTCCCATTGAGCGTCTCATGCTCAAATTGTTTATCTTTTATGAATGTGATCTAATATATATGTTTGTTTATTTTACATATAACAGTGGTGCCGTTAATGTTGTTTTTATCCTGCTGAAGCATCATAAATCTCGACCTTTAAATTAAAACCTTGAATTGGTGCTGTTAAGCAAAAAACCTTTGAAATAATGTAATTAATCATTTGTGTGTGCGTGTTATATACATACAGAGGGTCCCCGACTTGCGTTTTTAGTTGGTTCCGGATGACCGAACGCAAGTTGAAAGTGAACGCAAGTTGTTGCAGTGACGTGTGACGTATGACGCTCGTACTGTACTATACATCCATAAATACCATTACCGTATCTCATAAAACACCCCTAAATCAGTTATTATAAACATAACATTGTAAAATAATATAAAATATGTCAAATAATATCAACATTAGGGGGAATAATAAAAAGTTATTTGAACTAACCTACTTGGGCCAGCCTAATGCTCTCATGGTGGCCCAGTTTCTTCAAAGGCAGATATGGACTGATAATGATTCTAGTCCTCGTTGGCCACTGATCAGGCCGGGTTACTTCAATGAGTATGTGTTTCGGTGACTTCCGGTGGCACCCCCCCTTTAAAACACATTCTATAGCCAGTCTTACTCATTAATACAGTAATAATGCAGTAAAATGTAGTAATGATTAAGTAAAAACTTTAATTTTGAACTGTGATAATATTTCTGAATAAATAAAGCGCTTAGGCTCCTTACCAGAAGCTAGAGAAGATGCAGGATGTTTGAGTGACACCATAGGGCTGAAATAATCATTAAAAACACATGAAAAAAATGTACTTCGCAATTCAAGCAATCATGTTGATGACGTGTGTGCAAAGGAGAAAAAAAAAGAGGTGTACATATCATCTGCAACCAATCAGCAGGAGGGAAAAACAAAAGCTCTCAGCCCATTGGCTAAATTTGAATCACGTGCCAGTAACTTCAGGGGCTGCCACTAATCTGCGAGTATGTGGGGCCGCGACTGGTGAACCGCGAATGAGCAGGGGCCTAACTGTGTGTGTGCGCATATATATATATATATATATATATATATATATATATATATATATATATATATATATATATATATATATATGTATGTATGTGTGTGTGTGTGTGTGTGTGTATAGTATTAGTATTGTATTTTGTGTGTGTGTGTGTATATGTATGTATATATATATATATATATATATATATATATATATATATATATATATATCGGGGTAGTGGTGGTCTAGTGGATAGGGCGCAGGATCACTGATCCTAAGGTTGGGGGTTTGAGTCCCCACGGGCTTGTCACTGTCCCCTCAGTGCAGCTAACTGGGTTATCAAAGGCTGGCCATGTCTCTCACTGTCTATGGTGAGAGGCATGTAAAAGAACCATTGCTGACTTTTGTAAAGAGCAGACTGCAAAGTCATCAGCGTGTTTTTGTCCCTTGCTAAAAGGGTTGTGACAGGAAGGGCATCCGACGTTAAAACCTCTGCCAAATCAAACGTGCGAATCAGATGTTTGGCGACTCCCGAGTAAAAGGGGAAAAAGCCAAAAGGAACACAGACATACATATACAATAGGCCCTCGACATTCGCGGGATTTCGGTTCCGACCCCTCCCGCGAATTGAGATAATCCGCAAGTTCTGTACCCGGAAGTAAAACCCCATGTATCACGTCACATGCGCAAATGAGCAGCCGAAAGTGAAATACTATGTATCTATTACATGCACTAAAATTTGCTTCTTAAACACATTCTATAGACAGTCTTACTCATTAATTCAGTATTAATGTAGTAAAATGTATTAATGATTAAGAAAAACTTAATTTTTTTACTGTGATATTGATTGATAGTGTAAAATAAACATTATACAGCATATATATAAAAACACATTTACATGCATTCTCTGAAAAACATACAGCAGTGCAGTTTTCAAAAATGCCCACTCGAGGAACGTACTGTATTGCATTAGGCATGAGTGCTAGCAGCTCAGCCATGCCCTTCAGCTGGTGACACCAGTTAATCCTCTGGTGCAGAGCTGAGCATGCTTTTGTTTATTGGGAGTAAATGAGAATAGTGAATTCAGGTGTGTGCTATCCAGCAGCTCAGCCGCGCCCCTCAGCCGAAGCAGAGCGTGAACAGTTAGAGGCACAGTGCCCCAAAACACAGACCATAACAAAAAGGACATGAAACAACAAGAAATGTAATAAATTGGATAAACAAAATAAGAAACATGCTACACCACAGTAAATAAAATGTAACACAAACATTTTAAGCATTACATTAGGTCATGTACTGGAATAATAATTGAAAAAGACTAATAGTGGAGTGTTTTACAACAGTTCAGGTGATTATTCCTCTTCAGGCAATGACACTTCAGAGGAAACTGTCGTTTCTTCTGGAGAAAGTCTTATTTCTTCAGAAGAGACATCCAACGTCATTACCATTTTCTGGTGCTTGGCAGGAGTGACATCATAGAACTTAACTGGTAATTAAAACACACTAAAAAAAAGGCTCATTGCCAATTTGTGTGCGAATGAGGAAAAAGGGGCATTACATCATCTCAAGCAATCAGCAGGAAAGAGGACAGCCATTGGCTGAATTTGAATCCTGTGCGAGCTGCTCGGCAGTCAGCGAATACTCAAACCGTGAGTGCAAAACCGCGAATAGTCAAGGGCCTACTGTATATAAAGTAGATAAATGTAGTATGTACATTATATGAAGACAGGTGGGTGTTTTTTTTTTTTTTTTTTTTTTGCTTTTTTTAATCTTTTAGAATGTCTGCTCAGCATTTTTATTCATGTAGCTAAATTTGCTGCTTTTTTCCCCCCCACCCCTTTAGACTTCAAGCTGTGATGTGCATCATCAGCACCATCATGGAGTCATGCCCCTCCACCTCCAGCTTTTACAGCACAGCTACTGCCAAGACGCAGCACAATGGCATGAACAACATCATCCGACTCTTCCTGAAGAAAGGCCTAGTTAACGACCTCGCACGTGTGCCCCACAGCCTCGATCTGTCGAGGTGCTGCTAGTCTCACACAAAAAGCATTGTGTCACCCAGTGCTTCTCAATTATTTTGTGACGCCCCCTCTAGGAAGGAAGGAAAAAAATATTTCACACCCCGTGCAAGACTATAAATAGTATTATTTGTCTATAAAATTATTAGTACACCTCTGCATAACACTGTAGTTTTAATAACATTAAAGTCACAGTGAAGCCGAGTGTAACACAGGTTTTGTCATATTTCCACCTCTTGGCTTTTGGGTGACTTTCTTTTGCCTCAATATTTCTGTCTCTCCACCTTTCTCTTCGTTTGTGTTAGAAATTTTTCCATGTTGTTTGTTGAGGTGGTTTTAACTGCACTTCATATTGTTTGCTTGGTACAAAAAATCCCGACACCATAGCATGACAGTGAGAGTGCCACTGCCACCTACTGTAGTGGATGTGCAAGTGCAGTTAATCCTACTACAGTATGGCAAAAAAGCATGTTCTCCAGGATCCCCTGGCATCACATCACGCCCCACTATTTGAGAAGCACTGGTATAACCTGACTTCTGTTACACCGTCACGATTTGGATGTCTCACCCAGGAAGTAATGTGTTTTTTAGTTTTGTGTAAGTAATGTTTTAATGTGTTTTTTTTTTTTTTTTTTTTTTTTTTCTCTCCCCTGACTAGTCCAAACATGGCAAACACGGTCAACGCTGCTCTTAAACCATTAGAGACGTTATCACGCATTGTCAACCAGCCCAGCAGCCTGTTTGGAGGGAAAGGAGGCTCCAGCAAGAGTAAGACTGAGCATGACAATGTGGGCACAGCCAGGGACAGCAACAGTAACACACAGGATCAAGGTATTAGCTCCAGTGGACTTTGCAGACGATGTCTGCATTATGAAGGTCTTTTAGTTGTGACCTCTGAAAACATTTTTAGGGACAGAGTGTACTATTTTGGAAGATCTGTTTGTGGTAATTGAGTGTATCATCAATAAATAAGTCTTTCAGTTGTTTTTTTTTTTTTAACCTTAGAGTCAGCTCTTATTTATGTTAGGGGTCTCCTCTCATGGAGACGTCAATCTTGCACCACCACGTTCCATATGTAGCCCAAAACCAGAGGCTTCTGAGTGGTGAAGGTTGGGAATTAGTCTAGTTGATTGTAATCTGGATCCTCACCACTAGATGCCACTAGATCTCGCTAAATATTTTTAACATGGCTTGTGTTGCCAGGAGAGGCAGGTGAGGCAGAGCCAGTGGAAAATAGTCACAGAGGTCAGGCTACAGATGGGGATCTGATGGATGGAGAGACAGAAGGGGACACTGTGGTCATTGCTGGCCAGCCAGAGGTGCTCAGCACCCAGGCTATGCAAGTATGTTCATCTTTATTATCCAGTGTTGATTTGTTCGGTTCATTCAGAAGCTGGAGACAGCTTTAGCCGACTCTTTCTCCCGAAATGAGTTATGTCATTCATTTAATTGTTGTTGTTGTTGTTGTTATTATTATTATTTATACTCTTATATATACTCTTTTGCCCTTTCAGGTGGAGAATGAACTGGTAGATTTGATAGATGAACTTTTAGAAAGGGATGGAGGAACTGTGAATAGTACCATCATCGGTAAGCACTTCAGGTTTTGTTCGTGTATAAAGGTTCTCCAAGTACATGGACAGTTTTCACCAAATATGGGCTTTTTTTTTTTTTTTTGGTATCTTGCATAAAGTTGGCCGCTCCGGAGATGAAGAATCTCAGGAAGATGTGCTGATGGATGAAGCTCCTTCCAACATGAGCCAAGCCTCTACTTTGCAGGCCAATAGAGAAGGTAGAGCAGGTTTTTGGGGTCGGAGCCCATATGCTCACTTCAGCATTGCAGGGCTGCCAACTTGTACGAATTTATCCGTATTCATATGAAAAATAACATGAACTACGGCATATGTACAGCATATATGAAATGTAAACACGTTGACCTTCCTGGCAAAGCCAAGTACAGTGGTACCTCACCTTTCGAAATGAATCCATTCCAGAGCTTTCTTCGTAACCTGCATTTTTTCGTTATAGTTGAACCGCATTTTACATGCGTGATTCGTTGCAAGGCTCCCAATACTACCCCCTAAACCCTTTAAAAATTTTCAAAAGCATACCTTTTAAGACCTCCTTCTTCTTCAATATCGTACCGATGGTAGATGGGTTTGGCCATATTCCTTTGTGATATCACTCGAGCCCGTTTCTTCTTCTCACTGTGTGTGCGCATGCACGTGTGTGTTCATGCACGCGGGCACGTGTGTGTGTGTGTTCGCACATGTGCGTGTTGACCATGTCGTCTTAGCAGCGTTATAATCTTACAAATGTTTATGGAACGTAAAAGGCCTGAGTCAAAAAATAAAGCATAAAACAACAGTAACTCTGTCCTTTACACGAAAAGCATCATGGTGGATTCAGCTCTATAATAGACAACGGGAGGTAGATGTGTCATTCTTCCTAGGCAATGATGTCCAAGATAGCGTGGACCCCTAAAAGATGGTGCTGGAGTGAAGGCGACACGAACGACAGCTCAGTTGTTAGCCAATGGGAGGCCAGCGGGGCGGGATGCTTGAACATCATTGATGGGAGAGCAGCTCGTGCGTTGTTTGAATGGCGCGTTTCAATGTTTGAATGGTGCGTTTGAATTGTTAAGATGGCGCTTTCGTAACGTGAACTTGTTTTGTATCCTGAGACAAAAATTTTAGGAAAATGCTTTTGGTAACCTGAATTTTTCATTTGGTGGGACTTTCGTAAGGTGAGGTACCATTGTATTGTGGTAATCTCACGGGATGTTACTGTTGTTTTTTAACACATGATTCGTTAATTGGCAGCAAGGTAGGTCGATTTCCACGAATCAGCGGCTATCTTACATACACTCCGTGGTAACCAGAGCCAATCATTGAACGGTTGGCAGGAAACCTAAAATGGCGACGAAAAGAATTTTTATTGGAATATTCAACAACTTATCTATTTATTAAGAGGCATGACAGATACACAGCCTTTTGCATAATGTGCAAGGCGAAATTTTGCATCGCGCATTCGGGCGTTTTTGATATTAAAACGCCTGTAAACGCAGGCAGACGTAGCCAGCTAGCGACCGGTTTGATTACATTATAACTTTGTTCTTGTCCTGAACTCTCTTGTTATTTGTAAATGCTGATATCAAATATCATTCAGGGTCACGCATAATATAATAATATGCACTACATAATAATAATTGACATTATATTCTATATTCTAACACCAGTAGAATTATGTAAAATAAACCTTGTTTTCTCAAATATGCTATTGTTTCATTATTAATCCAAAATGCAGTAAATTTTTACAAAGATAACCTTGTATGTCCATGTATGGAATTTTGTGAAATCCTAATTTGAGTTCTAATTTTGTCTATTACGAATACTAATTTCCAGCTCAAAATACTAACTTTTGGTTTATCGACTACAAAATGGTGCTTTCCTGGGTTGGCAGCCCCGGCATTGGTGTTTTATTTATTAATTCATTCTTTGTCCAAGTGAAAGGAAATGAAAACTGAACTTGGCATTTATTGTTCTTTTGTTCTTTTTAAACTCGGTGCTTTTTGCAATTGGTTGGTTGAAAGGAAATAATTATGAAATGTTTCTCCAGATTTTCTGAATATAATTTATTTTTTGATACTGTATTAATCCTGAAAGGGGAATTTGATGTTGCATTTAACCCGTACAAAGTGAGCCCACGGTAGTGGGCAGCCACCCCGCAGCGCCTGGAGAGCACGTAGTGGCATAGGTACCTTGCTCAAGGGCACATGAGCCATTGAGGTGGTGGAAGGGGAGGTGCCTCTCCCAGTATTACAGACATGGTTGTGATGGGATTCAGGATGCAGTGTGAAAATTTTCGGCCCTTTTGATGCTCCGTTCTTTAAATATTATCATTATAATCAAAAGCATTGTTTATCCCTTCTGTCCTTTAGACTCCATGAACATCCTGGAACCAGAGGATGAGGAGCACACCCAGGAAGAAGACTCGAGCGGCAGTAATGAAGATGAAGATAGTCAGGATGAAGAGGAGGAGGAAGAGGAGGAGGAGGAGGAAGATCCGGTACGAGTTTGGCAGAAATGAAATTAAGAGTTGTGTGTGTGTTTGGGTTTCGTTTACTTCTGATCTTTACTGTATTTCAGGAGGATGATGAGGGTGATGAGGATGATGATGATGAAGGCTCTGAGATGGAATTGGATGAAGATTTTCCAGACATCAATGCAGCCCCTCATATACGTTTTGAGAGATTTGATCGAGATGATGACCTCATCATAGAGTTTGACAACATGTACTCCAATTCAGGTATGAAATAATACCGCTGTTCTAAAGACAGTCCTTAATACAGGTGTTCAAACTGTGCACAAACCCAGCCCTGGTTACATCTCTCTCTCTCTCTCTCTCTCTCTCTCTCTCTCTCACTCTCACTATCCCCTCCTCTCTAGCTGACATCCCACCCTCCCCAGGGAACATCCCAAGTTCACACCCCCTGATGGTTCGGCATGCGGACCACGGATCCCTCACCCTGGGGGGATCGAGCACCAGTAGCCGCTTGACTCAGGGCATGGGTCGCAGTCAGCGTACACTCCGCCAGCTTACTGCCAACACAGGCCACACTATTCATGTGCACTATCCAGGAAACCGCCAGCCCAACCCGCCACTCATTTTGCAGAGGTGAGATGGGTTTCTGTGCTGATGGACCTTACCTTCAAATTCAGTGTTTTTTTTTTTTTTTTTTTTTAAGTCTCCTTGAAATGTATACAGCTGTTTAAATGATCACTGTGTGGAGAACCGGTTTCAGCGTCAGTTTGTTGTTTTTCAATATTGTGTCCCAAAGTGTTTTTTGTTTTTGAAATGTAGCTTGTGACGGAGCGAAACCACAGAGTCATCCATGCTGAAGAACATTTGAAAAAGAAAAGCTTCATATGCGTTAGGTTTAAGAGCTGACACTGGTTTATTCTTCCAAAAATACTTTTTTTTCCCTTTTCGGCTTTTCCCCGTTCTCGAGTCGCCTCAGCGAATCATTTGATTTGGCATGGGTTTTTACGTCAGATTCCCTTCTTGTCACAACCCTTTAGCAAGGGACAGAAATATGCTGACGGCTTTGTAGCTGCTCTTTACGAAAGTCAGCAATGGGTCTTTTACATGCCTCTCACCATAGACAGTGAGAGACATGGTCTGCCTTTGATAACCCAGTTAGCTGCACTGGGGGGTACAGTGACAACCCAGTGGGGACTCGAACCCCCAACCTTAGGATCAGCGATCCAGCGCCCTATCCACTAGACCATCACTGCCCTCTTCCAAAAATACTATAAACATCTCAAACAAAACTGCACTATATCAGTTAGGGGTCGGTCCAAACGGGTCTTAATTGTCAAAATAGTTAAATTATACATAACGTTAGTTCACATGATTTGTTCTATATTACCGTATTTTCCGAACGAACTCCTAGCATATCATAAATCTCTATTTAGTTTTAAGCGTGTGTATGTGTGTCAGGAGGTGCAATCTTCAATGAACTGTTAAATTTTCCAGTGTCTTTCTGATAGCATCCTTGCTAATATTTTATAATTGTTATTTTTTGTTGTGGAGGACAAATGGGGTTTAAACAAATGCATCACAAATTTCAGTATTTTTCCCGAAAGTCCTCATTAGGCAATATTCTCATAGTATTTGTGTTTCACTAGTCTGCAAGTTTTAAACACTTCACATAATCAGAACACAGATGATTAATGTGGACTTCATGGCGCTCTATTCAGTTTTATCTGTCGTTTTAGCCAGCACACTGTTTTCTGAACGGGTAAATTGCGTTGCAGGTTGCTCGGCCCCAGTGCGGCAGCAGACATCCTGCAGCTGTCAAGCTCCTTGCCCATGCAGTCCCGCGGACGTGCCCGCCTACTAGTCGGCAACGAGGACGTGCACATCATCGCCCGCTCCGACGACGAGCTCCTGGATGATTTCTTCCATGAGCAGAGTAGTGCTGGTGGCCAGGCTGGTGAGTCGCTACAGAGCAGTATCAAAACATGCTGAATTAGTTCTGCAGTGTCACTTTAAAATTGAATTCACCACAACCCCCATGTTTCTCAGGCACCCTTTCCAGTATTCCTACAGCCTTAACCAGATGGACGGATGAATGTAAAGTGCTGGATGCAGAAAGCATGCACGATTGTGTTGCAGGTAAGAGAACTGATCAGGCTTCCCTGTGTGACGCGGTTCTGGAAACATCTAGAAAACCCCAGGTCAGGCAGAGCTGGTCTGGAGAACAGTTTATTGTAGTTGAGAGATAGAGGAGAGTACAGCAAGATGGGGTAGCGAGGGTCTGAGGGAGTGGACGAAGGTCTGCGATAGTTGGTGATGTATAGAAAATCACGACGTTGTGTTTTGCTTGTCGAGGGTTCGGACCGGAAAGAATCACTCCAACAGAACACTCTTCTCGTTTGTGTTATCGCTTATGTCACAACGGGCATGTATCTCGTCGTTGGTTTGTCTTACAGGCACATCACCCTGGGATTGGTGCATGTCAAAATTGTATGCATAATTAATGAGCCGGCTGAGCTTGATTTGTTTATCACAACAATTTTGGTTCAGGGAAAATTTCATGGGGTTCACTTTTAAATTAACATAAATTTATGTCCGGTATTAAAAAAAGAACGCCGGGAGATGATGTATGTGTGTGTGTGTGTGTGTGTGTGTGTGTGTGTGTGTGCGCGTCTGGGTTGAGGCATAATGGCAGCTTATTGGCATTGGTGCTTGAACCCCTGACCTTCTGATCTGTAACCCAGAGCCATAAGCACTGAGCCACCATGACTCTATTCATGCTTGCAGGTTTATTATACAGTGAACAAACATGTTTATTATTTTGACCACTGTGGGGAATAACATAGTTCTTAAGGCATTTAATTCCTTAATTGCTTGATTTTTCCGAAGTTATCGTTTCTTCTACATTCACAGAGCAGTACAGAATAAATTCCGTGCTCGACTCAGAAATAGAATCCGTTCCATGATCTGTGTGCAAAATAGTCCCGATCTGTGACATTCATCTCATTAATCTGATCCATTTTTTTTCCCCCTTCTTGCATCAGTGGTGAAGGTCCCCATCTTGCAACACCTAGAGAGCCTGCGTGACGAGGAGCTGGAGGAGCGCAGGGAGAAAAGGAGGCGGCAACTAGCGGAGGAAGAAGAAGCCAAGCAAAACGAGAGAAGCACTTCAGCCGGGGAAGAGAACAGAGAGCAAACGCTGCAGGTACGAGGGGAAAAGGGAAACGGGGGCGTGTCTTCCAACCAGGCCCTGTTATTACTGGCACAGACAGGATGTGACTCACACTGATAAAGTAGATCAATATTTAATGAGAGCGGAATGATGGGCTTCAGCCAGATCTTGGCTCCATGTGTGAAGTGTGTGTGTGTGTGTGTGTGTGTGTGTGTGTGTGTGTGTGTGTGTGTGTTTTCCAGGGCACTACTGCAGGAAGTGTAAACGGAACAGGAGAAAACACAGCAGGTATTCTAATTATTTTTACATTCATGCTATGAGGTCAGGATTGGCAGGTTGCTCTTTGTGTTCCGGAGAGTGGATCACATGCGCAGCGTTATTTAGAAATCTAAAGCCTGTATTTAAACTTGAGTGCCGCACACGGACGGAACAAGCGTTGTTTTGGACCAGCTTTCAGTGCGAGTCCTTGTGATGGCTGTGGGATGAGGTAGTAGTTTGTATAGTTTTAGGATCACACCAGATCTGGGAGATAACTATACAGCCTACTGTCTTTCTCACGGCATTCGCATGTCACCAGAACGGACCGTCCTCACACCAATCGTCCGAGCTCGAAGCCTGCGATCTTTCTTTCTTTATTTTATGTGTTCACATGATTTTTTTGGATCGTTTGATGTTCTTTGCTTCTGTTTTGTGACTTGTTATTAGCAGGTTGTTCAGACTGTGCTGGGGTGAGGTAGTAAGTTGTGTTGTTGGGGATCAGGATAGCGCAGCCCTTGAAGGAGATAACTATACAACTTACTGCCTTCCTCATTGCGGCGCTTGAGCCACACCAAACGATGCATGACGCGTCCGATTTGATTAAAATGTTCAGCCGTAGGTAAAGCACTACTTATACAGTCTTTGTCATGAATAGCAGAAGGAGAACGAGCCCAGGGCGGGGTGTCCACGTGTCTGGAGCCACCTCGCTCCCCAGAGGGGTTCCTGACAGCACCACCTTCAGGAGACGTCACCCCGACTGCTCCTCACGAACAGGCTTTGGTTTCGCTAGAGACAGCCATCAGTCAGCAGGTGCATCAGCCAATCGCAGAGCTACTGCTGGCTGACCCGCATACCGATTCTCTCGGGGCACTGGCAGGTGCTGTACCTCAGCTCACGGCTCCTGATAGGCCAAACTGTGAAGTGGAATCCTCGCAGATGGAAATGTCACCTGCCTCCACTGGGGGGGAGAGGGGAGGAGGAGCGGCCTTGGACACAGTCCGAGAAGGTAAATAAACGTAACGTTTTTATAATTCTCGAAGATCTCATTTGTCTTTTTTTTTTAACTTGGATTTCGAAAGATAAAAGTTTTTTTTTTGTAATAATCGTTATATCCTGTTATGTAACACGCAATGTTGTTGGTGCTCAGCCTCACTGAGCCCTGATATACCAGGGGGTTCTGACCCAGTACCGGTGGTATCGCAGCTAGAGGGGTCGCCAATGGATACAAGCAGCCCCGCCTCTGCGACACAAGAGGAGCCTGCCCCCAGTTTGGCACAGCCCAATCACATGTCTCAAGAATTGTCAGGAAGTGGTGAAAGCGGACTCACTGACCGGCAGACGGATGCAGACACAGGGTATGTAACCCACGTGCATTTACACGATGCTTACAGCCGACATTCCAATTATGGACTGGCGAGAATTTGAAATTTTTTTCCATCATCCCAGCTCAACTTCGGTGTCTTCTCCTGGTGAGACCATGCCTCGGAGTGAAAGCGCTGACAGCCACTCCCAGGCCATCCAGGAAGAACCCCTCCCATCCACCAGCAACGTGGAGGATGATCCTCTTGCAGGTACGTGTTGTAGAGACTGGAAAAATGTTTTGGAAGTGGTACAATTGCTGGCAATAGAGAAAAGTATATGGGATGTGCAACTTGGATCAAGAACCACGTGTTGGAACACGCCGTCACGTTCAACGCCTTTTTGATGGGTTGTGTGAAATAGGTATCAGTCTGCCTGAAGGTGTGGATCCCTCTTTCTTGGCTGCTTTACCAGAAGACATCCGTCGAGAGGTGCTGCAGAACCAGCTGGGGATCAGACCCCCCTCTCGCCCCTCTGTATCATCTTCCATGTCCTCCTCAGCAAACACTGTGCTCGGAGGAAGCCCTGGGGTGACCGAAGTCAGCCGCGAATTTCTGGCTGCACTGCCACTTGCCATTCAGGAGGAGGTGAGATATTCTGAGTGAGATTGTTTTTGATTGACACTTTGTTCTCCTTAAAAAATAATAATGGAAAAATAGACAAACCTTAAATAAAAATAACATTGATTTGATTAATATCTCCATATCTGGTTTGTCTGTTTATCCAGAGGTGTATCATACATTTCTTTGTGTGTGATCAGGTTTTAGCTCAGCAGAGGGCGGAGCAGCAGCGACGTGACCAATCCCAGCAGCCCCCTCAGGGAGATCAACCCCTTGACCCGGTCACATTCATCCAAACGCTGCCGTCCGAGCTGCGGCGGTCCGTTCTGGAGGACATGGAGGACAGTGTGCTGGCTGTCATGCCTCCAGACATCGCGGCCGAAGCGGCGGCGCTGCGTCGGGAACAGGAAGCTCGTCAGAGGCAGCTGATGCACGAACGCTTGTTCGGCCACAGTTCCTCCTCAGCCCTCTCGGCCATTCTGCGCTCTCCCGCCTTCACTAGCCGTCTAGGCGGGAACCGTGGCGTGCAGTACACCCGTTTGGCTGTGCAAAGAGGCGGAACCTTCCAGATGGGTGGAAGCTCCAACCACAATCGGTCAGTGTGTTGGGGTCGTGGATCAGAGTAAATAATGATGACAATTATTTCTTTGTTGGTTTTTATTCTGTTTACTAATCCGTGAACTTTAATTGCAGCCCATCCAGTTCCAACGTGGATTCCCTGTTGAGACTTCGAGGACGTCTTCTCCTGGACCACGAAGCTCTGTCATGCCTCCTGGTGCTTCTGTTTGTGGATGAACCCAAACTGAATACGAGTAGACTGCACCGTGTGCTCAGGAACCTCTGTTACCACTCCCAGACCCGCGGCTGGGTGATCCGCAGCCTGCTATCCATCCTTCAGCGCAGCAGCGAGAGCGAGCTCTGTCTGGAAACAGCCCGTCTTGACGAGGCCAGAGGCAAACGCACACAAGGTCAGGGGTCATCTGGTGCCACCAAGGGCTCTTCCTCAGCGCCCTCATCCTCTTCCTCCCTGGAGCTGCTGAACCGAGTTGAATCACGCAGCTCGAGCCAACTCTCTTGGTTGTCTGTGTCCATGGATGCGGCACTGGGCTGCAGGACCAACATCTTTCAGATCCAGCGAGCCTCAGGCCGGAAACATGCAGACAGGCATTCAGCAGGAGGAGCTGTGGGCTCAGCGGGCCTGGGCGGGGGAGTTGCAGGAACTGGAGCAGGTGTCAGCTGCTCAGGGGGTGGTGGTTCTACAGTGCATATTCACCCACAAGCTGCTCCTGTTGTCTGTCGACATGTACTGGATACCCTTATTCAACTGGCCAAGGTGAGTGAGTACGGGCTTAGAATTTCAGTTCCTGATGCTGAGGGTGTAACAAACCCAGAGTCCAGTCGAAATAATATTGATCAGAAAATAAGCTCATTAAATATAAATGATCTGTCATCCGAATTCATTTCTGGGGAAAAGTTTGTTTTTCATCTGTATTTTATTACAGAAATTGTTTTATTGTGGTACCTCGTCTAATGAGTGTCCCTTACGAGTTTTCCTTGATGCGAGCTTTGATCCCAGCAAAAATCTGCTCCATCCAATGAGCAAAAATTCACTTCACAAGCTCTCCTTGAAATTGCTTTTGTGGGCCGATTAGCCTCGTATTCTTCCACATGTATTCCTCCGCGGTCCGAGAATGCCTTGTGCAGTGTTTCTCTATTATTTTCCGTGGTGCCCCCTCAAGGAAGGAAAATAAATTCACACCCCCGCCCCGCATGCGTCTATAAATAGTGTTTGCTGTACTTCATATTGTTTGCTCAGTGCTTTTTCCCTACACCATAGCGCAACAATGAGAGCGCCACTGCCAACTACTGTAGTGGATGTGCAATTTCACTTAATTCTAGTACAGTATGGCAAAAAAAAGCATGTTCTCCAAGGTCATACATGCATGGCATCACACTATGCCCCTTGGGGGGGGGGGGGTGAAATCTCATCATGAGCCTTTCCTTGCTGGCATTCTTAGACTGCACATGCACAAAATTCTCTTTCTCTGTTACACATCACCTCGTGCCTACTCGCGTGACATCTTCGCCGCAGTCGATGATCAGAAGGGTTAGTTGACTTGTTTATTATTATTTGTTTTTAATGCTAATGTACATGTATTATGAAATATTTATTGTTTTTACATGTTTATCTTTAATATATTAGGTCAAATATGTGTTTGTGGCAGGTTCTATGAGTTTGGGAGGGGGTTGGAATGGATTAATTGGTTTTCTGTTATTTCTTATGGGAATAATTGTTTCATTTAAAGAACTTTTCTGATTACGAGCTCGCTCTCGCAACGGATTAAATTTGTTAGACAAGATACCACTGTACGTAATTTTATTTATTTGTTTCAAGCTCTTGGTTTCCTAAAATGTTAATTTTTTCATCTCTCCAGGTTTTCCCGAGCCACTTCACACAGCAGCGCTGCAAGGACCCTCAGTCGTCCTCTTCCTCCTCCGAGATGGACTCTCGCCTGTGTAGTAGTTCTGCCTCCATAGCCGTAGGAGGCTGCAGATCTGGCGCGGGTAACCAGACAAATATCTCGGCGACCCCCAACACCCCATCCTCTACCCATAACTCCCTCAGCTCCTGTACGGGCACCCCACAGTCTTTGGGCATCTCCACCGACTTTTGGGACCTACTAGTCAAGTTGGACAACATGAATGTGAGTCGTAAAGGCAAGGCTTCCATGAAGACGGTGCCCCTGGGGGCATCTGGTGAGGCTGAAGGGGCTCAGTTGAGTTTGGAGGCGTCACCGCTGGGCCAACTGATGAACATGTTGTCTCACCCTGTAATCCGCCGCAGTTCTCTGCTCACTGAGAAACTCCTCCGGCTGCTCTCTCTCATCTCTATCGCTCTGCCTGATAACAAGGCCACTGAAGTGCCAGCTGGCCACCCTGTGCCTCAGGCATCCTCTACTGTCTCTGCAGTCCCCATGGCTCAGGCCACTACCGGATCGGTGGGTACGGCGCCTAGTCAGGTGGCTGCAGCAGGACCGGTGCCTACATCTCAACCAGTCTGCCCCGCTACTACAGCCACAACCACAGTGACAACAGCTACAGGCACAACCACTGGTACAAGCTGTGTGTTTTTTTTCTAAAATCACGATTTCTATTGTATGTGTATGATGAGTTTGTAATTGTACAGCCCACGACTTCCTTTATATGGTCATAGTTAGTATGAATAGCTTTATTTTTATGTTCCACAATATATTTACTGGCGACACGCAAAGCAAGACTGGATGTTAAGTCTGAGGCGATGTAGTTGAGGTTGTGGTCTGGATAGCTGAGATAAATGAAACTGTTCTTGATGCAGGCAAACAAAAAGCAAACACAGACACCGACACCAAGTTGGCCTCCACTGGATTGACAGAGAAACAACTTCAACTCTCTGTAGAGGTTTGGGACATTTCGCATACGCCGGCATACACGCACCTCCACGTCTAGCTTACTATACTCCTCTGACCCAACAACATCAGTTTGATTAAGCACCCCCTGGTGTGTGTGTGCGTGTGTGTGTGTGTGTGTGTGTGTGTGTGTGTGTGTGTGTGTGTGTGTGTGTGTGTGTGTGTGCGTGCGTGCGTGCGTGCGTGTGTTCCACCAGGTGCTGACTTCCCACTCGTGTTCAGAGGAGGGCTTGGAGGATGCAGCCAACATCCTCCTGCAGCTCTCGAGGGGAGACAGTCAGACCAGGGACACTGTGCTCAGACTCCTGCTCACCGGAGCCCGTCACCTTGGCTACACACTCTGCAAACAAATCGGTTAGTGCGGCTCTTACTCTTCAATCCTGCGGAATCTTAAATTAAGTGTCACTACTTACACAGTTCGTATTTAGGCACTTTACTGGCGGAGTTACGGGAGTATAATCTGGAGCAGCAAAAGAGAGCCCGGGCTGACGCCCAGTCTCCAGAGGCGTCTCATGAAGATCCCTCCATCAGTGCTCGACTCAAGGGCAAGATGACCAGCAGGTGAGAGGAGAACACATTTAATGCCAAGCCTGAGTTTTTTTTTTTTTTACATTTACTGCATTAAGAAGTATTGATATCATCATCTGTAATAAAATTCTCAGATATGTGAAATGGTAAATATTTAATTTGATATAAGGTGTGATAAAGTTTGGGATTATTCTATAACACAAATCCTGATGTTGTTGGTGTAAAATCACATCACGTGACCTACTGACACACACAAGTTGCTGCACATGACCTCACTGTGCTGGGGCAGCCATAATACATTTTAATTATATATTTTCTACAGGGGTATTAGTTTATGCTCGAGACGTGTTCAGAATTATTCTCGTCTCATCAACAAAGGAACTTTGTTTATTTGTTCGCTGAAATACTGTCGACTTGCACGACTCTCTTTACCACCCTCTTGCGCACACCTTGATTTTAAAGGCTCTTCAAGGACACACAAAAATGTCATTATCGAACCAGAAATTGTTTTTGGCACCACCATAGAACTACCCTGACGATACACTCGATGGATTGTCGCTTGCAGGTTCGACGGATCAGAGAGCGTGGTGATCGTGGCTGCTCAGAAGCGCACGTTAGGTGGCCGGGAGCTACAGCTGCCCTGCATGAGCTCACTTACCTCAAAGACCTCCACGCAAAAATTCTTCCTGCGAGTGCTGCAGGTTATCATTCAGTTGAGGGAGGACACACGTCGCGCCAACAAGAAGGCCAAGCAGACTGGAAGACTGAGTGCGTGAATTTATTTAAAAATAAATAAATAAAAGTGTATCAAGTGGTTCCATTGGCATATTTAAGGACTTTCCCTCTCAGGTCTGGTGTGGAATTTGTAGCAACAGATGTTCAGGTTCTGACAGTGTGTGTGTGTGTGTGTGTGTGTGTGTGTGTGTGTGTGTGTGTGTGTTTGTGTGTCCTGTTCTCTCTGCGGTTGCAGGCTCCAGTAGTCTGAGCTCTACCAGCAGTATTCAGGCTGCGGTCCGCCAGCTGGAGGCTGAAGCAGATGCCATCATTCAGATGGTGAGAGAGGGGCAGCGGGCACGCCGGCTCCAACAAGCTGCCCCACCCTCTGCATCCTCCTCCTCATCCGCTGCTGCTTCTGGATCGTCTGTGGTGCCTGGCCATGTCCCCAGTACTGCTGCAAGCAACAACCCGCCTGCCGGCTCAGCCAGCTCTGCCACGGTTAGCATGGGCTGCGATTTACAGCAGGCACACTGCTCCTTGCACTACTCGGCACATTACGCAACACCTTCATTGGCAGGCGGAATAACAATTGAGCCGAATGACGTGAAAATTTTGAGCAAAATATTTGTGATCAGGAAGAAACATTTTTTTTGTAAAACTTGACAGTGCTCTGTAACGTTATCACCCAGCTTCAGTTCAGCAATCTACAGACGTATCTACAGAGTAAAATCGAAATTTAACAGAACGCTAACTGTGAAGGATTTAAGTGGAATTAAACACTTGCATGTACTTTGTCCATTCCTATCAAAACCTGCTATGCTACAAAAACTTTTTTTTTTCTCCCAAAAAAATAATAATGAGTAATAAATCCTCACACGGGGCATCAACAGTGGGTTGTTCCAAATACGCGAGAAACAGTAAACAGTGAGCTGCTTTACATTATAATGCTCTGTTGTATATGCACCATTCTTTGATTAATACAGTCGAATGCTTAATCCTAATGTATAATTTTTATTTCGTCTTGTATGTGTAGTGCCTTGCTTTATTTTATGTCGCGGTTCACTTGTTCATATCTCACTTATTAGTTTAATATCTGTATAGTATTATTTTTGCCTTTATATGTTGCCTTATATGAACTGACTCGTCCGTGGACCGGTCTTCACTGCACTCGCCAGAGTGAAACGCTTCAAACGGGACAGCCTTTACACACAGGTTATCAATCTATCAAGCGACATTCAGCCGACTGCAGCTTAAAAATATCAGTAAAAAGCGTCTGGTAATGAAAATATGCGTATTTTCAATGTAACAGGAGAGTTTGGAAGGCGTTTGTTTCTTTAAAAAAGTAAAAATGTTTATTTAAAAGGTATTTACTTATATTAAAAATATGAATGTTATTCATGGAACATTTTTTTTTTTCAATTCTTTGGAAGTTTTTGGAGTGCACTTGTGACTTGCCCTCATTTTACAGAATTATCCATCATTATGTTGGTGCCGACACACAAAACGGTATTTTAGAGCAACTTTATGACCTAACGGTTTTTCGGTGTGGTCTGAATACTTCTGCACTCTTCTGTATAAACTCAAGCATTTCGCTTCTATCCAAGATTTACTTTGTAGCCTGCCTTGATTATTAATTAGTGAGATTTATGTAGATGTAAATAACTCTGACAATGATAGGTTGTGATGTTTATTACTGTAAAAAAAAAGTATAAAAATCATCAACTTCCTGGCTGTGCATCACGGACCCCACTTTGAGATCCACTTCTATCCACCTACGAGAATTCTGTCTGGTCTGTACCCAAAGACCGGCATTTTCCACCACCTCGTTTTCATCGCGTTGATGTTATGCTTCCGATTGGTTAACTGCACTTATCCCACCACACAACTCTGCAGTCTGCCCCTCCCACCCTTGCATTTTTATTAAACATCCACTGCATTTTACAAGCAGTAGCATCTGACGGCCCGGTTGTGTACGCTGTGTGGCTTTTGTGGCGTTTTAAATTTTGAATGCGCTTTGTTTTTTGTGTGTTGATTTTGATTGGCTGTTATGGCTGCGTGCTTTTGGCCCCAACCCAAGAACGTGTAATGATTGTTTCCCTGTAATGCATGTTGCTCTCTGAGGATGTGTGTATGGTTGGGTTAAAAAAAAACAACAAATCCCTCTATGTTCCTGTATAAAATGTGCTATTTGCAGCTTTTTCTGAGGAATCTTATCCCCATCATTCTCTCCCTCCCTTTTTCTCCTTTTGGTTTTGTTCTGGTCTGGTTTTGTCTAGTCGGAGATGCACTCTGCAGCGGAGCCACCAGCAGCACAGCGAGATGACTCCCCCATGGATGTGGATCAGCCCTCACCTCTGGAGCAGGACCAGGCCCCGTCTGGTGAGTCTTCTCTGCATTTCAATATCATGACCCCGCCCTGTGAAACAAGGCTGTTTGATATTACCTTTGTTGTATATTTAAGTATTTGGTTGTGTTTTATGTACTAAAAAGGCAACCAGTGGATTTGTAGGTGTTTAATTGTCCTATTACCCTAATAAAGAGTTAAATTAATGTGTGTGTTTGCACACAGGTGAAGAGACCAGTAATCAGCAAGAACAAGAGGAGCGCCTTCCCGATCTGCCTCTCCTGAGCGAGCAGCTCTTATTGGATGAGCTCTGGGACATGCTGGGCGAGTGTCTCAAAGAACTCGAGGAGTCACATGACCAGCATGCTGTTCTGGGTAATTCTCAAACACTGCACATGCCCGCCTCCGACAAATAACGAAAGCTGATATAAATTCTGTGGTTTGTTTTTGAAGTCTTGCAGCCAGCGGTCGAGGCCTTCTTTCTGGTGCACGCTACAGAACGTGAGAGCAAACCGCCTGTACGAGACACACGGGAAAGCCAACTGTCCCACATCAAAGATGAACCGCCTCCTCTCTCCCCCGCCCCACTCACACCCGCCACGCCATCTTCACTTGACCCGTTCTTTTCCCGGGAGCCCTCCTCTATGCACATCTCCTCCAACTTGCCTCCAGACACCCAGAAGTTTCTCCGTTTTGCTGGTAAATTCACACACGCACATCACAACAGTGTCAGCTTGAGTGTTTCATCGTGTCCTGGTGAGGAATAAATACAGTATCAGTAATGATGATGACTCTAGTTGCCGGATTAACAGTTCAAGTCGTATACAGTAGGCCCTCGACATTTGCAGGGGTTCGGTTCCGAGCCCTCCCGCGAATCGAAATAATCCGCGAGTTCTGTACCCAGAAGTAAAACCCCATGTATTACGTCACATGCGCGAATGAGCAGCCGGAAGTAAAATACTATGTATCTATCACATGCGCTAAAATATGCTTTTTAAACACATTCTATAGACAGTCTTACTCATTAATACAGTATTAATGTAGTAAAATATAGTAATGATTAAGAAAAACTTTTCAATTTTTACTCTTATTTTTATTGATGATAAAATATAAACATTATACAGCATATACTGTTGTAAAGCACTGGTTTAAAGTCTTTTTCAATTATTATTCCAGTACAGTACCTAAGTTAATTCTTAGAATGTTTGTGCGTGAGATTTTATGTTCTCTAGCATGTTTAACAAATAATACCAAAAGGATAAACTTTATTACGCTTCATGTCCCGTTACATTGAACTTGGAGTGACATGTCCTAGAGGGCAACGTCGCGGAGTTCTCAGAGTCAATTTGTTCATTTTTTGCACTATGCTCATCTTGGATCGGTCGACCCTACTTACACCTATGAGCAGCTTCAGCTTCGGCAACTAAGCACGCAACAACTTCTATCTTGAGCTTATATGCTATGGCATGCTTGCGGTTAGCTAGCGGTTACCGGCTAAGCCCAGGTGGAGTTCTCCGAGGCTTGGTCAGCACTTCCGGTCATACTACTTGAAAATATTCAGTCCCTGCGAAACAAGATGGACGAGCTTCATGCTCAGATTGCTGCGCCGAGGGATCTACAGGACTGTGTTTCTGTGAAACATGGCTTGAGGAGCGTACACTCGATGAGGCGATTGCTCCAGCTGGCTACACAGCCTTCATCCCCTGCAATCCTAAGCGCCGGAGTCATCGTTCGGCCCCTTCCCGCCTGGGCTTCTTGTCCACTGGAGTGCGGCTCGCATTGAGCTGCCTACCATAGCCTATTAGCTCTTCTAGCTGCATCCTGGTTAACAAGCCCAGTCGAGTGTGCTTAGTTATACATGCCCGAAGATACTCCGATCTTATAGCTGTAGTAGAGTCAACCGGTCGTAGACGAGCATAGTGCAAAACATGAACAAACAAAACAACAAATAAAATAAATTAAAATGAACAAAGAAACAATTTGACTCTGAGAACTCCGTGACGTCGCCCTCTGGGCAGCGCCATCTTGGAGACGTCAATCCAAGTTCAATGTAAAAGGACATGAAGAGTACTGTAATAAAGTTTAACCTTTTGCCATTGCTACAGAACATAAAATCTCACGCATAAACATGAACTTAGGTACTGTACTGGACTAATAATTGAAAAAGATTTTAATACAACAGTTCAGAGAAAACCATTGTTTCTCAGGAGAAAGTCTTATTTCTTCAGAAGAGACATCTAGCGTTTTCTATCGCTTAGCCAGAGAAGACGCACAGCGTTTGAGTGGTATCATAGAGCTTAACTGGTAGTTAAAACACACACAAAGAGGCTCGTTGACAACTTGTGCGCGAATGAAGAAAAAGGTTGCGGGACATCAGCTCAACCAATCAGGAGAAGGGAGGGCAGCCATTGGCTGAATTTGAATCACGTGTCGGTTGCTCGGCAGTCAGCGAATACTCAAACCGTGGGTGCAAAACCGCGAATAGACAAGGGCTTACTGTACCACCCACCATATATAATAGTGAGTGATTTTGTTGATATTCGTTCTACATATTTTTCCAATGTGAGATCTATCAGTAATCAAATAAATCCTATAGCGAGGAAGCGTTTGATATTTCTGGCGTGTATTACTGAAGAGAACCTGTCCGGTTGAAGGGCATCTCGCTACCCTGTGGTGATACTGGGGTTCCATTTAAGAAATCTTTCAGGGCCATAACACTTTGTTTCCTCCCCAAAGTTTTCATATTGACTTCAGTCATAACGTGACGCTGACTGTATTTTCTGGACTATATGTCGCTCCGGAGTACAAGTTGCATTGGCCAAAAATGCATAATGAAGAAAAAACATATATAAGTCATACTGCACTATAAGTCATAAACTCATGGAAACTGTCTACCTTGGCTTTTAAATCTGAGGGCAGTTTTTGTGACATTGTGGTCCTCGCTCTGATAGAGAGGGGGTTGCGTTGCATGAAGCGGTAACACCAAGCCAGTCCACATGCAAAGTGATTTATATTCATCTCCTTGACAACTACCTGGGCGTGGAGACGCGACTGCACTGTTGACAAGCCCCTCCCCGAGGCATGTTTCTCAAGTCCGCATGTGTGAACTCGTTCCTCTAGCTGTGGCCATCTAGCTTTTAGTCCGCAATTAGCTTTTAGTCCGCGATTAGATATTTTTTTTTGTTTGTTTTCTTCATTGCCATAATAATAATCTCCGCGTTTCTCCAGTCCCTCACGAGTTTCTGAAATTGTTTGTTATTATTATGACAAACAGAATTATATGTAATAATTTCACATATAAATTGCTCTGGAGGGCAAGTCACACCTTCAGCCAAGGTATGGAAAAAAAAGTGCGACTTATAGCCCGGAAAATACAGTAGATAACATTACATCAGTGGCGTCATCAAAACAAATTCACTTCGCGAAAAAAATCCATCTTCTCTGTGGTTACTATAAGTACTAAAATATACTGAGTATTAGTAGGCCTGTAATACTATCATCATTTCTTTATTATTATTATTGCTGCTTTCTGTACCAGAGACCCACAGAACGGTGCTTAACCAGATCCTACGCCAGTCCACCACACACCTGGCTGATGGCCCCTTTGCGGTCCTGGTGGACTACATTCGTATTCTTGACTTTGATGTCAAGCGCAAGTAAGTCACTGTTACACAGCCAGTAGAGATTTTCCTTTCAGCTTCCCGAGCGTCCCTGGGTCACGGGCTAATGCTATCGTGTGCTCCTTGCCCTCAGGTATTTCCGTCAGGAACTGGAACGCCTGGATGAGGGTCTGAGGAAGGAGGACATGGCTGTTCATGTGAGGAGAGACCATGTCTTCGAGGACTCGTACAGAGAGCTGCACCGTAAGAGCCCAGAGGACATGAAGAACAGACTGTGAGTGTTTAATGTGGAGCTGCTCCATTAAACTGCATCCTTTTACTAATTACTCATTATTCGCCATTTTGTAAGCAAAACAAATGTAATTTGTTGTGGCATGATTGCAGTGCGTTGTGTAACCTTAGAGAGTAAACCACCTGCTGCGATACCAGGATAACAGTCTGAAACGTCTCGGGCTTCTTTTTGAACTCTACAGGTACATTGTGTTCGAAGGGGAAGAGGGTCAGGACGCAGGTGGTCTGTTAAGAGAGTGGTACATGATCATCTCCAGAGAAATGTTTAACCCGATGTACGCGCTGTTCCGCACATCACCCGGAGACCGGGTCACCTACACCATCAACCCGTCCTCTCACTGCAATCCCAACCATCTCAGCTACTTCAAATTTGTGGGGCGGGTGGTGGCCAAGGCCGTGTACGATAACAGACTACTGGAGTGCTACTTCACACGCAGCTTCTACAAACACATCCTGGGGAAGAGCGTCAGGTCAGTGGTTTTTAACCGTAAACGTTTTGTTGTTTTTTCCAAGCATGAGGTTTTTAGATGTTTATTCAATCTGTGGAATCGTTTTGTGTTTAGGCAGTAGTGGCTTAGCGAATAAGGTGATGGGTTACTGATCCGTAGGTCGGCAGTAATCCCCACTGTCACCACTTTTGGGCTCTTGAGCAAGGCCCACAACCCTTTAACGGCCAGCAGGACCATATGGTCCTCGTTCAAAAAATGCTAAGTACACGACGCATTCTATACTTGTTGTGGCGTTGCCTGATGCAACACTGCTTGGTCCCACGTGCCTCAGTCATTATTTATAATATAGGGTATTATAATTTTATTGAAAGAAATGTGTTCCGGTTTTTCTTTGTTTTGACTAAAAACTAGTGGTGTTTTTGTTTGTTTGTTTGTTTTTTTTTGTTTTTTTTTGTTTGTTTTTTTAACTGCAAAAAATAATTCGGCCTTAAAGGGTTAACCTTAAATTGCTCAGTTGTATAAAAATAATAATTGTAGGTTGATCTGGATAAGAGCGTCTGTCAAATTATGTAAATATAAAAACTTCACTCTGAATATGCAGTGGTTTTTGTTTATTGTATTTATTTATTTACTTACTTATTAGGGGGCAGTGGTGGCCTGGTGGTAAAGGGCACTGGATCACTGATCCTAAGGTTGGGGGTTCAAGTCCCACTCTCCACAAGGTTGTCACTGTCCCCCCAGTGCAGCTAACCTGGTTATCAAAGGCAGGCCATGTCTCTCACTGTCTATGGTGAGAGGTTCATGTAAACCTTCGTAAAGAGCAGCTGCATAGCCATCAGCGTGTTTCTGTCCCTTGCTAAAGGGTTGTGTCAGGAAGGGCATCTAACATAAAAACCTATGGCAAATCAAACATGCGATGATTCACTGTGGCGACCCCTGATAAAGGGAAAAAGTCGAAAGGAAAAGATTTATTTACAGTAGGCCCTTGACATTCGCGGGGGTACGGTTTTGGGCCTTCCCGCGAATCGAGATAATCCGCGAGTTCTGTACGTGGAAGTAAAACCCCATGTATGACGTCACATGCGCGAATGAGCAGCCGGCAGTAAAATACTATGTAGCCATTCCATGCGCTAAAATATGCTTCTTAAACACATTCTACAGACAGTCTTACTCATTAATATAGTATTAATGTAGTAAAATATAGTCATGATTAAGAAAAACTTTTTAATTTTGTACTGTGATATTTAGTAATAAAATATATAAACATTATACAGCATATACTGTTGTAAAGCACTCGTTTTAAAGTCTTTTTCAATTATTATTCCAGTACAGTACCCAAGTTAATTCTGAGAATGTTTGTGCGAGAGATTTTATGTTCTGTTGCATGTTTAACAAATAATACCAAAAGGATAAACTTTATTACGCTTCATGTCCTTTTACATTGAACTTGGAGTGACGTGTCCAAGATGGCGCTGCCTAGAGGGCAACGTCGCGGAGTTCTCGGAGTCAAATTGTTTCTTTGTTCGTTTTAATTTGTTTTGTTTGTTCATGTTTTGCACTCTGCTCGTCTATGATCGGTCGACCCTACTACAGCTATGAGCAGCTTCGGGCAACTAAGCACACAACAACTTGTATCTTGAGCTGCTATGCTATGCCCAGGCGGAGTTTTCAGATTCTCCGGCGCTTGTTAGCATTTCCGGCCATACTGCTTTAAAATGTTCAGTCCCTGCGAAACAAGATGGACGAGCTTCATGCTCAGATTGCAGCGCAGAGGGGTCTACAGGACTGTGTTTCTGTGAAACATGGCTCGAGTAGAGAACACTCGATAAGGTGATTATACCAGCCGGCTACACGGCCTTCATCCCCTGTAATCCCAAGCGCCGGAGTCGACTTTCGGCCTCTTCCCGCCTCGGCTTCTTTGTTAGCTGGGATGCGGCTCGCTGCCTACCATAGCATGTTAGCTCTGCTAAGTTATACACGCCCGAAGATACTCCGATCTTATACAGTAGCTGTAGTAGAGTCGACCGGTCGTAGACGAGCATAGTGCAAAACATGAACAAATAAAACATTTAAAACGAACAAAGAAACAGCGATGTCGCCCTCTGGGCAGCGCCATCTTGCAGACGTCACTCCAACTTCAATGTAAAAGGACATGAAGGGTACTGTAATAAAGTTTATCCTTTTGGTATCGTTTGTTAAACATGCCACAGAACACAAAATCTCATGCATAAACATGAACTTGGGTACTGTACTGGAATAATAATTGAAAAAGATTTTAATACAACAGCAGAGAAAACCGTCGTTTCTCAAGAGAAAGTCTTATTTCTTCAGAAGAGACAGCCAGCATTTTCTATCGCTTAGCCAGAGAAGACACACAGCGTTTGAGTGTATCATAGAGCTTAACTGGTAATTAAAACACACACACACAAAAGAGGCTCATTGACAACTTGTGCGTGAATGAGGAAAAAGGGGTGGGACATCAGCTCAACCAATCAGCAGAAAGGAGGACAGCCATTGGCTAAATTTGAATCACGTGCTGGTTGCTGGGCAGATCGTGTGTACTTAAACCACGAGTGCAAAACCGTGAATAGCCAAGGGCCTACTGTACTTAATTTATTTCGGGCACCTTTTACAATTTGCTTCATATGTGGAATTAGTGTAGAATACGAATGAAACTGTTTCATTGAAGAACATTTCAGACAAATCAAATTTGTTTGTTTGTTTGTTTGTTTTTTAATCAGGTACACAGACATGGAGAGCGAGGATTATCCTTTCTTCCAAGGTCTGGTCTACCTGCTGGAGAACGATGTGTCAACACTGGGCTATGAGCTGACATTCAGCACTGAGGTACTGCTGATTAAAATGATTCGGTGCTGATTAAATATCAGTCCTGCTCGAAAAGCTCCTGGCGATTCACATTTCAGTATTTGATGTATTCAGTGTAAACACTGTCATTATTTGTGACCCATTCACGATAGCATATAATGTACCATTCATCGTTCAAGATCACCTTGGGAGGCATTTTACTTATTGTATGTGGGTCACATGACCAAAATACCTGATTCTGTCTAATGAGAGCTGCTGGGCTTTCCCCTGTATCTGTCATATTTTACTGTGTGGCCTTCTGGATATTTGCAGATCAATATGTTGGAATATCGTGAGAAATTTTGCAATGTTAATGGTTTAATAAAATAAGGCTAACTGAATTTTGACTTAAATGTGACTTGCGAGGGCTTTTCCCCCCCTCAGACTGGGGTTGAAATGTATGCATGTATGTCTGAGTCATTCCTTTCCCTTCTCATGCAGATCCAAGAGTTTGGTGTGTGTGAGGTTAGAGATCTAAAGCCCAATGGGGCCAACATCCTGGTGACTGAAGAGAACAAGAAGGAGTATGTGCACCTGGTCTGCCAGATGAAGATGACCGGTGAGCTTTACATCCCCAACAATGGTGTCACCGCATCGTTCAGGAATTCAGAGAATGTTTTTTTTGTTTTGTTTTCTGTGAGATGTGTATAATCTGTTTTCTCCTGTGGTGACTGAAGGTGCGATACGTAAACAACTGGCAGCTTTTCTGGAGGGCTTCTACGAGATCATTCCCAAGAGGCTCATCTCCATCTTCACAGAGCAGGAGCTGGAGCTTCTGATCTCTGGCCTACCGACCATCGACATCGACGATCTCAAGGCCAATACGGAGTATCACAAGTACCAGTCCAGCTCTATCCAGGTCGGTCTACACACCGGGTTTATAATGTTACAACTTCTGTGTAGTTGACCAGTCACACACCTGTTTGTTCATTCATTCATTTCCTAAGGCACTTGGTCCTGTTTAGGGTCACAGGGAGACTGGTGCCCAGGCCATCGCAGGGCCAACATACACATGTAGTCATTCATACTCCCACCCAGGAGCTTTTTGAGACAACCAGTTAGCCTAGTGTGTGTTTTTTGGACTGTGGGAAGAAAAACAGAGTACCTGGAGGAAACCCACCCAAGCACAGGGAATGCAAACTCTACACAGAAATGTCAGAGGCCTGGAATTGAACCTGGGCGTTTTTGCTGTGAGGTGGAGGTGGTAACAACTGTATATTTATGAGCCTACAATCCCGTAAAGCTCCTGAGCATGCAAGGCCAAGGCTTCTGTTCTGATGGTGCTCGAGTTACCAAGCCAAGAAGTTACCCAGCATGGTAATGTGAGCATCATCAGAACAGAAGCCTTGGCCTTACATTAGCTTACCTTGGCCTAGTTTTTTGACGTACACTAAATACACACAAGGATATTTTTCCTCATCACATCCATCTCAATTTATACGTTTTGTCCATCTGTGAGTATTCTGACTGGTTTTATAGTTAATCTCTGGTTGTTTTGTTGTTTTTGCATGTGTAGATCCAGTGGTTCTGGCGTGCACTGCGGTCCTTTGACCAAGCAGACCGTGCCAAGTTCCTGCAGTTTGTCACAGGCACGTCTAAAGTGCCTCTGCAGGGCTTCGCTGCATTGGAGGGTATGAACGGCATCCAGAAGTTCCAGATTCATCGCGACGACCGATCCACCGACCGCTTGCCCTCCGCACACACTTGGTAAGCTCTTGTATGGATTGAGCGGTCTTCTGACGTGTGATGGGATGTGGGTGTGTTAATTGTCGAGATGAAGTGACTTAACAGCTGTGTGGTCTCCTCTCTCTGCAGCTTTAACCAGCTGGATCTCCCAGCCTATGAGAGCTATGAGAAGTTGAGACACATGCTGCTGCTGGCCATTCAGGAATGCTCAGAGGGCTTCGGACTGGCCTAAGGACTATTCCTCAATCCACACACACAAACACACGTGCGCGCGCACCCACACACACACACACACGCACACACACACACACACACACACAACACTGATTTAGACACAACATTAACTTATGACACACAGACATACCCACACTATTGTAGAGACGGCCAAGACCTACTTGTTTCTAATCCATGTAAAAGGACGACTGACCGAGCGAGCGACACCGACATGATGACATTGCCTACTACACGAAGCCTCTCATTGACACACAGAACTGTATTTTTGGTATATTTGTGTGTCTCCCATCTCAATTAAATTGCCGGCCTGAGAGATGGTCTGGAGGATTTACATGGACTAATACAGACATTTTCCCATTTAGTTTTTCTCTGTTAAAAAAAAGTTTGGGAGTTTGTTTAATCATTTTTTTTGTTTCTCTCTGGCTGTTAAAATAAGAAGGTTGTGTGCGTGTGTGTGTGTGTGTGTGTGTGGAGAAAAGGTTGGTTATAAAACTTGGCGGTGAGATGGAGAAGCTTGTCCTCTGTTGGTAATGTGTGACCTCACTAGCTTTGAAAATGGGGAGTTGGGGGAGGGGGGGTGTTGGTGAAATTGCAAATAAAAATGCAGGGACTTTTCAAAAGGTGACATTTTTAGGTGACTTTTGTGATATTTTGGGAAGGATTACACAGAGATAAGAGGAAGTGAAGGACTGATGAGAACCATGGACCTTCTGATAATATGTGATTGAAACTGCTGAAACAGCAGCCGAACAGAGAATAAGTTGCTACATAAATAAATGCATAAAATGGAGATCTTTGTGTCCACTAAGAGTGTTTCAACCAAAAGATTGAACTGTACATCACATTGTCTCAAATTACAGATAAAAATGTACTTCACTGAAATTTCTTTGTATAGAATTTTTAACTGGTCAACTCGACCTCAGGGTCCTCACGGAGTAATGGTTACAGAGGTGGGTTTGGGTTGCTGGTTCGAAAAAAAAAAAAAAAAAAGTGTGTGGCAGTGGAGGAGTGAGCAATACCTTCCCTTCCTCCACCTTCATGGTTGAAGTGCTCTTGAGCAAAAACACCTTAAACCCTAAACTGCTCTCCAGGCACTACAGTGTGTGGCAGCCTGAGTGGGGTGGGGTGGGTGAGTGAGTGGCGTGGGCGGGGTACGTGAGTGAGTGGGGTGAAGTTTTATATAGAGCTCAAATTCTTTCGCTCCCCTTTTCACCCTACAGGACCTGATTTTTGTGGGATGGGAAGAAACATGAATTCTACTCACTATGAATTCAGCATTAGGTTTTTTTTTTTTTTTTTTTTTTTTATTCAGTCCGTATTGTGCCATGATTTGTGCTTATGTTTGCTAATTCTAAAGATAATTTTACAGGTCCAGAAAGTCACAGTTTGTCATGCAAAATTAGCATGACACTTAGTTTTGTGTCAAACTGTCACGCAGCTGTCAGTGTAGCGCGTTTCACTCGTGCCTTTGAGGGCGAACGAGGCGCGTTAAAGGAGCTGATGGTTACCACGGACTGCTCTCACTTGACTTTTTGGACTTGTCATGTTACTGATATATTGACATTCTTGCACTTCAAAGATTTGATGACAAACTGCAACTTTTTTATGGAAATAATTTTAAAATGGCAAATACATATGTTTACCTCAAAGGGGGAACCATGTTATACTTGTTGGCTCTCCTACCTTGCAGCAAGAAGGTCCTGGGTTCAAGTCCCATACCTGCCAATGGCGTTTCTGTAAGATAGTTGTACCGGGTGATCAGGTTCTCATACAGTCCAAATAAATGCACATTTAAGCTAATTTGCTATTCGGGATTTTGTCTTTGTAAATATCTGAGTGAGTATAAATGTGTTCTGGAAATTTGGGGTCCAAAAGTTAAAATGAGAAGACTTCGAATATTCATCCATCATACAACTCGGCCAGCACCGAAGTCATGATCGTCATCATTGTTTGCCAAACCAGTTAATCCTACTTAATGGCTAGGGTCATGGGGAGACTGGGGTCTGTCATCTGGCACAGGGCCAACCCTAAACAACTTGCTAAACCATCACAGGGCCAACACTCGTACAACTAGTCCAGTACTTCTCAAATAGTGACCCTGGGGAACATGCTTTTTATTTTTTGCCATACTGTACTGGAATAAAGTGTAATTGTGTATCCTCTACAGTAGGTGGCAATGGTGTTCTCACTGTGGTCCACATGGTGTAGGGGAGGGGAAAAAGCACCAAGCAAATGATATGAAGTGCAGTAAACACTTTATAGACGCGTGCGGGGTGCTGGGGGTGCAGGAAATGTTTATTTTTTTTCTTCCTACAGGTGGCATCACAGAAAATAATTGAGAAGCACTGAACTAGTCACATGCATACCCAGGGGAAATTTGAAACCGTCATTTAGCCTAATGTGCATATCTCAGCTGAGGAAGGAAACCCGTACAAGCACAGAGCAAACACAAGAACTCCAAACACAACCACCTAAACCTGGGACTTGAACCTAGGACCTTCTTGGTCTGATGCAGACGTGCATCCCAAAATCATGATCTCTTGGAGTGAAGAGTTTTTGGTTATAAATATTAATCTCATTTTCCACTAGAACAGAACATATTTTTTCTCTGATTCCGTATGCCTTGGTCGTCCACCAGAAGGGGAGGGACTTATTCGCAGGTGAAATCCTCTGATGTTGATCCAAGTCCTCACTGAGCTATCCAGAGGTGTTAGGCTCATGGGGAACTTGTACACTTCTGGATGGCACCAGATTCTCAATTGTATATCTCTGGCTTATAGCGAGACGCACGTGGGGATTCGACACAGAACCCGAACCAGATATTTGTCTCTCTTTCCGTTGATGTGAGCCACTGTTTGTATATTTCATGTGTGATTTACGCTGAGAGTGGACCCCACAGTAATTTCTTCGCTTCTCATCCTGCGGTCATGTGATTTTTAGTCTCGGGCATAGAATCTATAGGATAGTGGGGTCTCCAGAGTGTGTCATTCCTGCTTTGAGAGTTTTCCTGCTGATCCAGATAAGACGGTGGCATGTGAAGTCGAGCACAGTTTCCACACACAAACAGCAGCGCTCAACAATTTATCATGTTTAATGCACACTTGGACATTTTCAGATTTGAAGAGAAATTTTTGTAAATCTGCCGGGCCTGTTACTGTGCCTCGTACCGCCAAACTTGATTGAAAAGAGGCCTTGGTCCGGGCAAGTTTATTGCATATTTTCCTAAAGTTTCTACCAGAGGTGGAGCTTTGAACAAGAAAATACTCCATTAGATTATGAAGACTCGATGATCCCGACCAAATTCTGAATCCAGTTATTTTTAAATGGTTCTTTAACATTGTGAGAGTATGATTGATTTTCAGCATTTTGGTTCCTATGGGAGATTGCTGTGCTTGGTGGAGGTTTGCACTCTCTCTCTGCACTTTCACTAAAGGTTTAGTTTGTACTCTCGCCATGCACTGGAATGGGCTAATATCATAAGCTTTCAAACCCTGAAATTCTAAGTCTTATATTTGCATACGTTAAAAATAAGCTCCACCCTCATTGAAATGAACTTGATCGGTTCTGCCTCCTTTTGTCTCTGATGTAAAACAACCAGCAGTGGAACTCGTACACAGTGATCCCTCGCTACTTTGCGCTTCAGTTCCAGCAGTCACAGTGCATCGTAGGTTTTTCAAAAAAATTAATTGAGAATTTTAAAAGATAAGGAAAAATAGGGGGAAAAATGCCACAAAACAAGGCCAATTATGCAAAAAACAAACAACCAAAAAAAAAACAACATCATCCCAACCCCCCCAACATGGGAGGTGCGCATCTGTGCGCGTGCGTCTGTATGTGTGTGTATTTATATTTTATTTACATCTTCTTTTCCTTTCGGCTTTTCCCTTCAGGGGTCGCCACAGCGAATGATCTGCCTCCATCTCACCCTATCCTCTGCTGCATCTTCTCTTACACGAACGACCTTCATGTCCTCCTCCACCACATCCATAAATCTTTGGTCTTCCTCTAGGCCTTCTGCTTGGTACTTCCAACCTCAGCATCCTACTACCAATATACTCACTATCCTTACTCTGTACATGTCCAAACCATCTCAATCTAGCCTCTCTGACTTTGTTTCCAAAACATCTTCATATGCTCTCCCTCTGATGTCCTCATCTTATACATTATTTTTGAATGTTTAATTATTATTATAAACATTTGTTTATTGATATTATATACACACATACATGTACGTATACGGCAGTCAGGGGGGGGGGTCGATCCTACTTCGTGGAAATTTGGTGTTTACGGAGTGTCTTGTTACCATTAACCGCAAAAAATGCGTGTTCACGGTACAGTATTTCATTCTCTGTGGAAAGTCGACCATGAATGTCGAGATTACATCTGTCCATCCATCAGAGTTTATACCTTTTTTTTTTTTTTTTTTTTAAGTTTAAACTCCTGTTAACATTTTCTCACTGTATTTACCTACAATTTCTTCTCCAATGTCCATTTCTGTTCGCCTTCCTGCTGATAACGATGTTATAGTGAACTTCATCTTTACTCATGCAGTGATTTACTTCTCGATTGCTCAGCAAAGCCGTTTGTTCAGACTACTTAGATTAGCTATCAAAGATTTTATGCTCGTATCTACATCGCGCCAGTCATCGTGTAGATTTTCAACCATCTGTGTCAAATCTCGGGGTAAAACCAGGCTGATAGTTTTTCATTCGCATGTCCTTGTGTTTTGTTGCAGAGAGACAGGAGGCCCAGATTCGGGTGTGTCTGTGAAATTTGCATGTTCTCCCTGTGCATGCTTGGGTTTCTTCTGAGTACTTTGGTTTCCTTTCACAGCCCAAAGACATGAAGGTTAGGCTGATCGGTTATTCAAAATTGCCCCAGTTCTGAATGGTCTGGTGAGCTGCTCAGGGTGTTAGCAAAGATATGCTCCGGCCTACTCACTGACGCTAATAGGATTAAGTGTTTCAGGAAATGAGGACGTGCAGAGAGGGGAATCATGGGTGACAAACGGAGATGTGCTGGCACGCAGTCCTGGCTTCGGGCGCTTCCATGGTGCTCTGAAGTGAACACTAATTAGAATTAGTTTGAACCCCATCTGCTTACCGGAATGAGAGGTTGTGCCATCGAATGCCAGCTCTGTCCATTTCGAGTGGTAGAGCGGCACTGCATTCTGGAAGTTGGAGTCTGGCATTTGTTGTCTATGCTATTTACATCCCTGCAGACTGTAGGGGATGTTGATGTTCTCAGGTTCTGTTCGGACACTTTGTGTGAACACCCTGGCAGTACCTGTTCTTTATGGAATCATGTTTATGTTGACAGGTCCCCATGACGCACCTTACCAGGCTATTCGGACTAGGTCACCTTGACCTATTTTGCAAGGTGACGGCAATCAGTTCATCAAAAACTACCCATTAACACTCTAGAGGGTGCGGTTGACCATGTGGGGGATGCAGTTTAGTTTTGATTTTGAAGGCACTGGAGAATAAATAACTGAACATAACTCAAATATCACAAGAGTGAACATATATAATGCATTTATAAGCAAAAGATGGAGATGTCAGTGAAATTAAGTTGTAAGTAATTACAGTCCCAGCTTACTTCTAGCTAAAAGTCAAAGCTTTTTTTTTTTTTTTTTTTTTTAAGGTGTTCCACACATGCTGCACCTGCCTGCACTGAATTTGCATATTTATTCTGTTAGGAAGTGTGATGTAGATACTTTACATCAAAGCTGTAGAATTTAAATGTATAGTATTGCTGAGGCAGTAGAAATGAAATGAGAGACCCTGCTTATGTGTCAAGTGTAAGTCTGATAAATGACAGCCTGCAGTGAACGCTTTCCACCAGCAGGGGCAGAGTTCCTCAGTGGTTTCAGTGCTCTATATTATTTCTCATTGCTATTTGACACATATCAAAGTATTCGTCCTTAATGTGTGTCGGATTCACAGTTTCCACTAAATTCATGAATCCATTTGAGGGCAGGAGAACTGTTATGCTTACTTTCTCATTTATAAAATATAGGTTCAAGTGATTTCGGCTATAGTCGGTCTGCTCGATAATTAATTAATTGACTTTTTTTGTGTGTGTGTATATATGTGTGTGTATATATATATATATATATATATATATATATATATATATATATATATATATATAGTTATTTATATATATATATTTTAGATATATATTTTATATATATATATATATATATATATAGTCTGTCTGTCTGTAAATAATGTGTGTGTAAATAATGCAGAAGGAACTGGTTTGTTCAGGAGCTGTGTTAGCGTTACTGCTGGAAAGATGGATTGAGGGTAAATTGGAGGGAGAAAGAGAAAAGGAGAGCGAATGTGGGGATGGAAAACAAAAACTAAAGTCTGTCATTCATTAATGAGGAAACATTTTGAAGGAGGAGGCCATAAAACATGGTATAAATCCCGATGTGTTTATGCTGTGTGGTGTATAAATCAGGAACATTAGCTTCCCTGATGAAATTATGGGGCTTTACAGCTTTATTGCAAAAGAACTTCATTATCCTAATGGCCTTCATCATTTTTAATTGGTTTCACAGCGAAATGTATGCCTTGTGCTGTGACACTATTTCATGGCGTATGAAAAATTATTATTGGTTCTATTTCTAATGGCTATACAGATTTGGCTAAATAATCCTATACATCTGACTTTAGTTTCAGGACCAACTCCGCTAAACAGGCTAATCTATCAACTAGTCAATAACCAGCAAGCATGAGAACTCGCTCACCAATTTGCAGAACCACTTAAACATATCAGCGTTGCTGGTAGTCCGGAGTCTCTGTCTACCGACACTGGGTGAAGGTGGGGTACAACCTGGACAGCTTGCCAGACCATCTCAGAGCACCCCATACAATTATTGACATTCACATTCGTGTCTAGAGGGAATTTGAAAAAGCCAGATAGCCACATGTGCATATCATCGGAATGTAGCAGGAAACCGGAATACCTGGAGGAAACCCACACAAGCACAGGAAGAACATGCAAACTTTACACAGAAATGCTAGAGCCTGGGACTCGAACCCTGGGCCTTCTTGCTATGAGGAGGACATGCCAACCAAGTGAAGGTAGCGCATTATCAAACCACATCCTATTCAGACAAGATTCTGCTGCTACATATCTGCTGCAGTGGTGCTTAAAAGTTGAGGAAACTCTTTAGAATATTTTATGTAATGTAAAGGTAAGGTATTTACGTTGGACTTTTTATATCCAAGTCTACTGGCTCATCAGGCCGGCGCTTATCCCCCGTTTCTGTGGGAATGGAGCGACTAGGAGCTCAACTCAGCCTGGATGGGATGCTAGTCCATCATAGGTTACCTTCCCACTATTGGCACCAATTTATACCACTGGATGGACAAAGATACACTTGTGGTGAAGACCTTGTTCAAGTGTCTTACTGCGGTGGGGGTCTTATGGTGCTTCAACCCACAACCTCTCAATTGTGAGCCCAGCACCACAACATGTTCTATAATTCAGCATTTTTCTGTTTAAACCGTTAAACAATCAAGCAAAATTTTACTCTTGGTCATTTATTTATTGTAGAATCCCATAATGCATCAATAGCTAAGTATGTCCAATGCAGTTGAGAGAGAGAGAGAGAGAGAGAGAGAGAGACTATCCATCATGGAGTCCAACATTGTTATTGGTTTCCAATGTGACTCCACCAGCAGCACCTTCAGAGGGAACTGGAGCTGCAGGGTTTGATTGATTCGAAACTGTTACTGCATGTGTAAGGTCCATTCATTCACTTTCTGAACTGCTTAGTCCTAATTCGGTCGCGAGGAGGCTGATGCCCATCTCAGTCAACTAGAGTCGAGGGTGGGGTACACCTTAGACAGCTCATCAGGCCATCACATGGTCACCACTCATGCTTAGGGGAGGTTTGGAAAAGCCAATTAACCTGCTGTGCATGTTTTTGGACTGTGTGAGGAAATCGGGGAACCTGGAGGAAACCCACGCAAGCATGGGGAGAACATGCAAACTTCACACCGAAACGCCCGAGCTGGGAATCGGACCCAGGACCTTCTTGCTGTGAGGCAGACGTGCTAACTACTATGCTACAGTGTCGCCGTGTGTGAGGTTTAAACTACTGATCAGGTCTGAGAGGTGCTTGCTTTATTCCTGCAGATCTTCTAATCTAATTGATCTAATTCCCTCATCGTTCACGTACGAAATGACAAACCTCGGAAGTGCAATCAAGCTGCGCAGTTAATTTATCACTACAGTCCTATAAACAAAATCATTACGAGGGTGTCATGATGGGATGGTTGGTCTCAGACGTACCACAAGTCAATCCTCTGAACAGATCATTAGCAGAACATCATGAAGCCGCATCATTGCGGAACAAAATTACTTTTAATCTGAATTTTCCTGACCCTCGCAACCTCTTTTAAAACCTTTTCTTTAAAAAAAAAAAAAAAAAAAAAAAAAAACCTGGCATCTTCGTGTGGACTTTGCAAGCACGGGGAGAGCATGCAAACGCCATACGAAGATGCCAGTTTTTTTTTTCTCTTTCGGCTTTTTCCCTTTCTCAGGGGTCGCCGCAGCGAATCATCTGATTCGCATGTTTAATTTGGCATAGGTTTTTAGGTCGGATGCCTTTCTTGACACAACCCTTTAGCAAGGGACAGAAACACGCTGACGGCTATGCAACTACTCTTTACGAAAGTCAGCAATGGTTCTTTTACATGAACCTCTCACCATAGACAGTGACAGACATGGCCCGCCTTTGATAACACAATTAGCTGCACTGTGGGGGGCAGTGACAACCCTGTGCAGAGTGAGACTCGACTCAACCTTAGGATCAGTGATCCAGTGCCCTTTACCACCAGGCCACCACTGCTCTAAAAGTACTGAACAGTTTCCTGAAGAATTATTCATGGAAGTCTTCTTCTTTTGCACAGTACACTTAATTGGCTGTTTCAAATTGTCTTTGAGAGGAAATGGGTTTGAATGATTGTGGGTGTGTTGGCTCTGCAATGGTCTGGCAAGCTGTTCAGAGTGTACCTCGCCTTCGTCCAGAGTCGGCCAGGACGCGGCTCTAATTAGGATTGAATGGATTTGCGAACAAATGAATGAATGAATCCAGCACATGGAGGTTATTTGGCAGCTTCTTGGTTTCTGAAATGTTCTCTACACACAGATCATCATCAGGAGTCTTAATGACGTCAAACCTAATGAACTAATTTGGGATGTAGATGGATCAAAGCCCGACCGGGACGGTGTAAATCATTCCTGCTGTTCTTTTCGCTGCCTGTCTGTCTGTCTGTCTGAGGCCCTCTTGATAATGTGCAGCCTCAGGAGACCCACACTAGCATCACACCCTGTCCTACTTTGAATAGTGAAGATTTCACTCCACTACAGACAGAACAAAATCTGATCAATTCTCTCTCTCTCTCTCTCTCTCTCTCTCTCTCTCTCTCTCTCTCTCTGTGTGTGTGGGTGTATGAGAGACAGAGAGAGAGAACTAAATAACTGTAAAGCCCGAGCTCAGCCTGTCTTTTGCAGTGAGGTTGACTCCAACAACAGGAAGACACTCCTGGATCTGGCGTGCGGCTCGCTCGTTTATTGCAGTTGTTTATATGATAACTGACTTTAATTGAATTCATTTAGGTAGAAACAAGGTCATTTAGTCAGTAGTTGGTATGTAATTGACAGCTAATGACAGCAACTGCACAAAGCCCAAGATCTCATTTCAGCCCTGATCATTCACCGTATAGCACCGACTATCGGTATAAAAGCACAGTGAAAGATACACGTCTTGATTTTCTCAAAGTACCCGAACTCGCTTGTTCACAGGCGTTTGTTATCTAATATCTGGGTGTGATCTGCCTGGAATGTTGGAATGCTGCTGCTCTCGAGAAGGAGAGAGAGGTGTCCTAGTTTTAATACCAGAGGAAACGTTCATGGTTTTCTGTGGATACATACCAGTACAACCACATCTGGAGGTTAATATTGTAACTGTTCAATATACTTATCATATTTTATTTAAACTCTACCATCCTTGCTAACTATTAGCTCAGCGCATGCAATATGTAAAATCAGAATGTTCCACTCGTTTACACGGACGTAAACATCAGGGCAAGTTAGGCTTTCAGTGATTTTGAACTTTCTCTTTTTGTGACACGATGTGGCCATGTGCTCAGCAACGTGTTTCCATGTGAAGTTTGCATTTTCTTCTCCGAAAAGATATGAGTATTCGGCTAATTGAATATTCCCAACTGCCTCTAGATTTGAATGCGAGTTTGAATAGTTATGTGGGGCCGGTGGCACAGTGATTTAGGGTGCTGCGCTTCTGATCAGTAGGTTGTGTGTTCAAATCCGAGTAAGACCCCCACTGTGCTAAGACCCCTGGGCAAGTTCTTAACCACAAGTGTGCCTCTGTTCGTCCAGCAGTATAAATGGGTACCAGTAAAAATATACTGGGTAGGTAATCTGCGATGGACTAGCATCCCAACCACAGGAGGAGTTGTACTCCTAGTTGCTTCACACTATGGCAGTGCTTCTCAATTATTTTTTTCCGCTATAGGAATAAAAAAATCCCCCCCCCCCCCCCACAACTACTAGTATAAATAGTGTTTACTGCACTTCATATTGTTTGCTTGGTGTTTTTTCCCTACACCATAGTGAACGCAGCGAGAGGGCTACTGCCACCTACTGTAGAGGATGCACAATTACACTTAACTCTAGTTCAGTATGGCAAAAAAGCATGTTTCCTATGGTCATGCCCACCCTCCCCTCCCCACCTCCTCCCCACCCTGGCATCACACTGCGCCCCAGTATTTGAGACGCACTGCTCTGTGGAAACCAGGGATAAGCACCGGCTTGATGAGCCACTATGGCTGAGGTGTAAAAAGCCCAACAGACTTTACATTTTCAATTTGTGTGTGTGTGTGTGTGTGTGTTTGTATTGGTCCTGTGGTGGGCTTTGTTTCAGTGGGCACTTTAGGGCGACGCCAGCATTTGCCCAGAGTTCTCCATCGGGCTCCAGCTACCACGGGACCCTAATAAAGGTTTAAAGTAAATAAAGTGTTTTCAAAAATTAAATGTACAGTACATGAAATAATTGGGTCATCCATAGCCTAATGGTTCGAAAAGTGGCTTTGGGGCCAAAAGGTCGCTGGTTTGATTCCCGAGTGTGGCAGTAGGGGGAGTCAGCAGCACCTTCCCTTCCCTTCCCTTCCTCCACATTAGTGGCTGAAGTGCCCTTCAGCAAGGCAGTTAACCCCCAACTGCTCTCCGGGCGGCCCCTGTGTGTGTGTGTGTGTGTGTGTGTGTGTGTGCTCACATTGAATGGATTAAATACAGAGGAAATAATTTCCCTTATGGGATTAATACAGTATATCAAAATAAAAATGCATACGTGTGTGTGTGTGTGTGTGTGTGTGCATATTTACTAGTCCTTCTCAAAAAATTAGCATATTGTGATAAAGTTCATTATTTTCTGTAATGTACTGATAAAAATTAAACTTTCATATATTTTAGATTCATTGTACACCAACTGAAATATTTCAGGTCTTTTACTGATGATTTTGGCATATACATATTTCGAGTGCAAAGACCGCCACAAAGTTTCCTGGAGACACCCCAGATCTTGCCACTGGCACCAGCTAGACCTTATCCTCACCAGGCGCACGGATCTGAGCAGCGTTCTCCACACTAGAAGTTTCCATAGCACAGACTGTGACACAGACCACACCCTCGTTGGAAGCAGGATACGGCTGACAACAAAGAGGATGGTGACCGATGCAGCATTAAATGCCCTACCAAACTTATCTGTCATGGAGGATCTGGATTACCTGCCTTCAGTGGACGAACTGGGCAAAGCCATTGATTGTCTGGCCTGTGGAAAAGCCCCTGGAAAGGATGGCATCCCCCCTGAAGTCTTGAAGAGTGGCAAGCCAGCACTCCTGCAGCACCTCCATGAGCTGCTGTGCTTATGCTGGAAGGAAGGGTTCATCCCCCAGGACATGCGCGATGCAAACATTGTAACCCTCTACAAAAACAAGGGTGACCGCAGTGACTGTAACAGCTACCGTGGCATCTCCCTCCTTAGCATCATAGGGAAAGTCTTTGCTCGTGTTGTCCTTACTCGCCTTCAGATTCTTGCTTCCCGGGTGTACCCAGAATCGCAGTGTGGTTTCAGGGCAGGCCGATCCACAGTCAATACGATCTTCTCACTTCGTCAACTGCAAGAGAAGTGTCGGGAGCAGCAGAAGCCCCTGTACATTGCTTTCACAGACCTGACTAAAGCATTCGACCTGGTCAGCAGAAGCGGACTCTTCAGCCTCCTGCAGAAGATTGGATGTCCTCAAAGGTTACTTCAAATCGTGACCTCCTTTCACGAGGACATGCACAGCACAGTCTGCTTCAATGGTGGGACTTCTGCAGCTTTCCCAGTGAGCAGTGGTGTGAAGCAAGGCTGCGTCCTAGCTCCGACACTCTTTGGGATATTCTTCTCGATGCTTCTTCAGTATGCCTTCTCTGACAGTGAGGAAGGGATCCATATCCACACCAGGTCAGATGGAAAATTGTTTAACATATCTCGACTGCGCGCAAAGACGAAGGTGAGGCAGGTCCTCATCCGCGAGATGCTGTTCGCGGATGACGCTGCACTGACGTCCCACACTGAGGCTGGTCTTCAAGAGCTAGTCAATCGCCTGTTCCATGCCTGTAATGAATTCGGACTGACAATCAGCCTGAAGAAGACAAACATCCTGGCCCAGGGCACAAACACAGTCCCAAACATCAACATAAATAACACGCAGCTTGAGGTCGTGGACTCCTTCACCTACCTGGGATCCACTATCACCAACACTCTCTCTCTTGACATAGAGATCTCGTGCAGAATCGGGAAAGCCGCCGCAGTGATGTCCAAACTGAACAAGCGTGTATGGAGTAATACCCACCTAACAGAGAACACCAAGCTACGTGTCTATCAGGCCTGTGTACTCAGCACACTCCTTTATGGCAGTGAGGCCTGGTCCACGTACGCTGGTCAGGAAAAGCGGCTCAACAGCTTCCACCTTCGCTGTCTCAGGCGTCTGCTCCATATAAAGTGGCAAGACAGAGTAACCAACACCGAGGTACTACAGCGTGCTGGCATGCCAAGTCTGCTCGCACTGCTGAGCCAGAGACGACTTAGGTGGCTGGGTCACGTACGGCGAATGGACGAGGGGTGCATCCCTAAAGACATGTTGTATGGAGAGCTGAGTGAGGGCTCCCGCCGCACAGGAAGATCACAGCTTCGGTACAAGGACGTGTGCAAGCGGGACATGAAATTATTTGGCATCGACTTAAAAACACCTGGGAAGGCACTGCTGAAACACGCCAGCTCTGGAAGACCACTGTCAACGAGGGTATCAACAAAGCTGAAACTAACAGAATAAACAAGCTAGCTGAGAAAAGAGCAAAGAGGAAAGAAAGGGTAGCCCCCATGGATCCTCAAAGCCCTTTCATATGCAATAATTGTTTAAGAAACTGTCACTCTAGGGTGGGCCTTTACAGTCACTACCGCAAATGCCTACCATAGCGCTACACCATCGTCTCTCGAGACGTACAGCTGCCGCCGCCGCCGCCGCCGATGATTTTGGCATACAGCTCATGAAAACCCAAAATTCCTATCTCAAAAAATTAGCATATCATGTTCAGGTAGTCTAAACGAGCTATTAACCTAATCATCTGAATCAACCAATTAACTCTAAACACCTGCAAAAGATTCCTGAGGCTTTTAAAAACTCCCAGCCTGGTTCATTACTCAAAACCGCAATCATGGGTAAGACTGCCGACCTGACTGCTGTCCAGAAGCCCATCATTGACACCCTCAAGCAAGAGGGTAAGACACAGAAAGAAATCTCTGAGTGAATAGGCTGTTCCCAGAGTGCTCTATCAAGTGGGACGTCTGTGGGAAGGAAAAAGTGTGGCAGAAAACGCTGCACAACCAGAAGAGGTGACCGGACCCTGAGGAAGATTGTGGAGAAGGGCCGATTCCAGACCTTGGGGGACCTGTGGAAGCAGTGGACTGGGCTCCAGGTGCCGCATTCCCCAGGTCAAGCCACCTTTGAACCAGAAACAGTGGCAGAAGCGGCTGACCTGGGCCACAGAGAAGCAGCACTGGACTGTTGCTCAGTGGTCCAAAGTACTTTTTTCGGATGAAAACAAATTTTGCATGTCATTCGGAAATCAAGGTGCCAGAGTCTGGAGGAAGACTGGGGAGAAGGAAATGCCAAAATGCCGGAAGTCCAGTGTCAAGTCCCCACAGTCAGTGATGGTCTGGGGTGCCATGTCAGCTGCTGGTGTTGGTCCGCTGTGTTTTATCAAGGGCGGGGTCAATGCAGCTAGCTATCAGGAGATTTTGGAGCACTTCTTGCTTCCATCTGCTGAAAAGCTTTATGGAGATGAAGATTTCATTTTTCAGCACGACCTGCACCTGCTCACAGTGCCAAAACCACTGCTAAATGGTTTACTGACCATGGTATTACTGGGCTCAATTGGCCTGCCAACTCTCCTGACCTGAAGCCCATAGAGAATCTGTGGGATATTGTGAAGAGAAAGTTGAGAGACACCAGACCCAACACTGTGGATGAGCTTAAGGCCGCTATCGAAGCATCCTGGGCCTCCGTAACACCTCAGCAGTGCCACAGGCTGATTGCCTCCATGCCATGCCGCATTGAAGCAGTCATTTCTGCAAAAGGATTCCCGACCAAGTATTGAGTGCAGAACTGAACATAATTATTTGAAGGTTGATTTTTTTGCATTAAAAAACACTTTTTTTTTTTTTTTTTTCAATTGGTCGGATGAAATATGCAAATTTTTTGAGGGAGGGATTTTTGTTTTTTCTTTACTTTTTTGCCAAAATTATCAATATTAAAAGACGTGAAATATTTCAGTTGGTGTGCAATGAATCTAAAATATATGAAAGTATAATTTTTATCAGTACATTACAGAAAATAATGAACTTTATCACAATATGCTAATTTTTTGAGAAGGACTAGTGTATATATATATTGAAACATTGAACTGGCTGTAAATTAGAGGCGAACTACTGCAGATAATCACAGCCACGCCAAACATTTGTACCGCTACAGACTTGTGAGCGATATATGCTCTAATACTTTTTAATTTTTTCATAATTTTGGAATTAAGCTTTCATAATTACCCCAAAACTTATATTCGTGTAAAGTGCAGTTGATAGTGACACTAACTCTACTGTAGCAACCATTTCAAACTCATTCATTCATTCATTCATTTTTTGAACCGATGAATCCTAATTAGGGTTGAGAAGAGGCTGGCGCCTATCTCAGCCAACTCTGGCCAAGGGCAGAGTACACCCTGGACAGCTTGCCAGGCCATCACAGGGTAGAAACACGCTGATGGCCATGCAGCTGCTCTTGTCAAAAGTCAGCAATGGTTCTTTTACATGAACCTCACACCATAGAAAGTGAGAGACATGGCCGACCTCTGATAACCCAGTTAGTGCACTGGGGGGATAGTAGTGACAACCTGTTGAGAGCGGGGCTTGAACAGTGATACAGCTTTTACCACCAGGCCACCACTGCCCCATACCCATCATGGTGAACACTATGAGATGAGTGATATGCCATGAACTGACCCGGCGCATATAGGACTCCGAGAATGCTGCTTGCAGAAAACTGGTATCTGTAATATGACAGTAGTTTTTTTGTGCGATTTATTCAGACTTGAATATGGAGCTCTGCTCCAATGAACCAATGCTATTAGCAATATCGTTAGCGCTCTAGGCCAAGATATGCGTCATCTCCGAAGCACTGATGAGTTGATTGAAATTTCTCAGTGCATGATCCATCAAGGATTGTGTTTCAATACAAAACCGGCCCCTAAAGTTTTCGGAAAAATTTCATTGTTATTCTTCCTGTTTTTAAGCGTCTATGCTAGCAACTGTAAGTGTGCGTTGATTAAGTGCTTTATATCATGTAATCTAAGTAGCATTTCGTGATGAATTAACCTACTTTATTATGCAGCCTCTTGAATGAATTATTTGCTAATTAGATTTATTCAACATGGAGCCTCATATCAAACCAACTGCTCGAGCGTTGATTACCCCCGCGACTAATTGATAAGTTAAATGCGCGGCCTATTGTGAGGTTCACATGCCTAAGAAAATATAAACATATCGATTTCACTAAGGAAAAACTCAAATAAAATACAGATTATTTAACTAGAAATGAAACAGTATTCTTTTTTTCCCTCTATATATATATATATATATATATATATATATAAGCAAAAAAAAAAGAATACTGTTTCATTTGCTCTACCAAAAAGTATTGAGCACTCTCCTACGGAAGGATCTACTCAGAAAATCCTACATATATATATATATATATATATATATATATATATATATATATATATATTCTTCTATAATCACCTGAAGAGAGAGGATGGTTTCACCACCCCTCGAAACAGATCTGTAGTGATAAATGGAGTTTCAATAGAAAGTCTTTGTCCTGTCCTTTTATTTTTGTTTATTTGCTCTACCAAAAAGTATTGAGCACTCTCCTACGGAAGGATCTACTCAGAAAATCCCCTATATATATATATATATATATATATATATATATATATATATATATATATATATATATGCGGAATGTATTTATTCTGCATATTTGCTTCATTTGTCGCAAATCCACAACCTGAAGTTGTATTAATGAAATATTTTTGTAAGCTTTTCATCTTCAGTCTAGAACCATTTGGTTTTGATCATCTGAGGTTACCTATGGTTACCTTTGCAAATTATTTATTCAAATCAGGTGTGATTTGCATAGGTTGTTGTAGTTCCACCTTATTTCATTGGGTTCAAAGAGCAGCATGTGAATTAAGAAAAATAAATAAAATTTAAAAATTACAAACGCTCATACTGGGCAAACCGAAACCAGGGGGTGGACTCTGATTAAAGTAATAGTGTGTGTGTGTGTGTGTTTGGGGTGTGTGTGTGTGTGTGTGTGTGTGTGTGTGGTGGGTATTCATCCTGTTGTAGGGACCTGAACCTGTTAACACGGTCACAGTCTCGGGGCTTGTCGTCCTTATGTCCCTGAAACATAAATCATGACATTTTGTTTATGAAGACATGGCCTGAATTGAAGGTTACGGTAGGCTTTGAGTTATATGTGAGCTAAGTTTAGGGCTTGGCATGTTGTGGTTATGGTTAGGGTAAGACTTCAGGAAATTGATGCTAGTCTATGTATTGTCTCTTGAAGTTATGGAAATAACTGTGTGTGTGTGTGTGTGTGTGTGTGTGTGTGTGTGTGTGTTTGCAGCAGCAGGTGGTCTGCCCTGACTCAGCCCCCCTGAGCTGTTGGTATTTAGGCCAGATTTTAGGGTTGAGCAGAGATCACGAGAGATCATCCTCAGATCATACAAAGAGATCATCCGCGTTAACGTCGTGCAGCGTGACCTTTATTATAGCGATGTGCTCTGTCTGTAGATCTGATCATCGGCAACGTTTCCACGCCTTGTGTAGTTGCAGCAAGGAAGCTTTCGCGCGAAATAATGAGCTAGATGCCTGAAAGGGTTTTCACTCGGTGATTAATGCTGCAGTGAAGCAGAATAAATCATTTCACACACTCCTAGTCACCTGATTATTTATTTATTTATTTATTTCGCGGCTCTTCTCAAATAAGCTGATTATTTCTTACATGTCTGTCAACACTTCTTGTCTCCTCGTCTCCCTCCTTGTTCTTCACCTTCTCCTTTCTCCCCCATCAATCCGTCTGCCTTTCTTGTTCCACTGCAAAACACAGCCAGTGACGACCATTTCCAGTTCAGTCTCACAGATGCGGCACAATTATGCACTAATTAACCAAACCTCTATCCTGGGCTTTAATGGTGCCGTGGCTTTCTAGTGCAAAACTGCCGAACCGTCATCCCTCTGTTGATTAGATCCTCCCTTCATCAACCTGAACAAGCTGGTATTGTGAAAAGATATAGAATGGAGACAATAAAAGGAATGTTCCAAAAAAGCAGAGGCGAAAGGAAGGAGAGATGGAAAGAAGGAGGGAGGAGAAGAGGGCGGTAGGGAGTGGCAGGGAGATGGAGCGAGAGGGTGATGTCACCTACAGCCAGCAGCGAATCAAATGCAGGGAGGGAGAGAACGAGCGAGGCTGAGAGGGTGAGTGTGTGTGTGTGTGTGTGTGTGTGTGTTTCCTTAGCACTGCAGCATCAGCACACAGAGGCCACCAGCAATTTGCTAGAGAGGAAGAAGCACCAGTCTTCACCTCACGGAAGAGAGAGAGAGAGAGAGAGAGAGAGAGAGAGAGGGGGGAAAAAGCAAAGAAGGAAAGGACGCCTGTAAAGGTAAGACAAGTGTTTTATCACCACCACCATCATCACCATCATCATCATTATTATATTTATTTAGCTTTTTTTTTTTTTTTTTTTTTTCATGTGATGTCAACAGTGATAGAATATTAGAGATGCAGATAAATGCTGCAGTATGTTATGTGTCTATCATGGCCAATGCCAACTCATACAGAAACAGACTTCGAGCCATCCATTAGCTGTAAATTCATGCTTGTTGGTAGTTAAAACAAAAGGCAGAGGGTTTTGATTTCCAAGGCAAATGCTTAATGAGGAATTTGCATGTCGTGTGAATAATGAAGGCTTCCCACGGTTTCAGAAGTAGCTGAAGTATTTTCACTGAAAGAACTGTGAACTTTTGATCTTTTTTTTTTTTTTTTGCCCCCATGTGGATTTTCTTGAACGTGGATCTTATGGAATGTGTGCATTGCATGCAACAGGGTCTATTATGAAGAATATAAACTCTATATATGAAAATCAGTGCAGAGATACAGGGCTAATAATCACTTGTTGGTTTGGGATTTCATGATTAGAAATAATACTGAATACTGATGCAGTAATAATAATCATCATCATCATCATCATCATCATCATCACTAAGATACTGTTATCATTATTAAGAAATATTTAATAATTATTTCTGTAACCGTTTCTTTGTAATATTACAAATTATAATTATTTTTCTTCTCATTATTATTATTATTATTATTATTATTATTATTATCATAATATCTGTTGTTTGGTTTCCACCGCTTTCTCTCCTTCTCTCCCCGTCTCTCTGTTCATTCATCAGCCCTCCTTCCTTCCCACCCCCGTCCTCTCTTGCTAATTGAGTTAACCATCGATAACGATCGCTCTGTGCTCTTGTGGCATCCTGACTGTCGCTCCTGAGTCGCCGGAGCCTCTGCCTACCGCAGCCGCTGTGCAGGTCCAGGGTGTGTGCACTACAAGCACTAAAGCAAATGCTTGAGAAACGAACTGCAGGTTGATATAGAAATGGAGGCTATATCTGCATTTCTTGTAAATATTATATCAGAAAAAAAGAGAGGAGAATGTTATGAGGTGGGCCCTGTGTTCATTTCCACATTTCTAGCAGTAATTGAATGCATGTCATTTGTCTGGCAGAGGTCCAGCGTGCAAGATCCAGGGTGGGTCTTACTCTATGTCGGGTGCTCGGGCTGCTCATAATCTGTGCTCTTACATGAGATATGGATACAGGACATTGTGCTTCCTGTTGCTTCTCTTGTAGTTGGTAAATAACACACACACACACACACACACACACACACACACCATTGATTCATCCTATAGTCAATAAGACTGAGAATAGACTGAGAATATGTATGGAAGCCTTTGATACTTGAACTATATCACACATCATCTGTTTTTGTTTAGCTTCTTTTTCAAGGATTGTCCTATCCGTACCTTTGCATAATAAAATCACTGTCTTGTTTTGAGGCAAAATATAATCTGTCCCCTGAGCGGTTGTCTTTAACCGAGGTGTGGGCAAAACAGACGTTGAAAGAGGTAGGGTGGGGTCTGGTTTGACAAGCAAGGCCACCTCTCAAGGAAGTAATATATATGCACTTCCATCCACCGCCTGATGTAAAATGGGGTGAATGGTTTAAATGGATACCAGCCGTGGGGATAGGAAAGAAAATGACCAGATTTAATGGCTCCCTTCCAGGACAAGTGTGACACTCCCAGGCTAAAATGCTATCGCAGGCAGAACTGGCTGAACACAGTGTTTGAGTAAAGTGACAGCATCTGCTCCCAATCTGTCCATTCATTCATTTTCTGAACCGATTCATCCTAAGTAGGGTCACGGGGATGATGCCGCCCATGTCAACCGACTCGGGGCAAGGATGAGGTACACCCTGGATAGCCCGTCAGGCAATCGCAGGGCTGACACTCACACAGCCATTCAGAGTCAGTCTCACACCTAGGGCTGATTTGGAACAGCCAGTTAATCTACTGTGCATGTTTTTGGACCGTGGAAGGAAACTTGAGCACCCGGAGGAAACCCACGCAAGCATGGAGAGGACATGTGAACTGGGAATCAAACCCAGGACTTTCTTGCTGTGAGGCGGACGTGCTAACCATTACAGCACCGTGTCACCGTCCAATCTGTCCTTTCCGTGAAGAATTCAAGGGAGACATAGCGTGGCATGAAAGCCTCCAGAGCAGCCACCTGTTCTAGCTGGAGGGTCACCATTACCATGCATGCGCAGGCATACACTTATACGTATACTCAAACAACAACAACAACAACAACAACAACAACAACAAAATCCTCAACTTAAATTCTCCATGTGCAGTCAGGAGATATTACTACTGCGGCTCAGATCGAGAATCAGCAGTGTGAGCCAAACACGTTTGTAATGGCAGTGGTGTGAATTACACTGTGCAGATGGGAGTGAGACGAGTGTGCCAGGACAGACGGGCCTGCAGGTATTGAATGGGAAAGGCGGACGTTCAGGAAAAGGAGGATGCATTGTGTTCAAATAAAAGCACAGGATGTCTGTGGACTGATGGTTGAAAGGTGTAAAATGGGTGTGCGACCGATCCTGCCTGTGCAGACGAGAATCCTGGAATGAGAAGATGGGAAGCTAACGAAGGCTTAAAAGCTTGTCGGAAGTCTTTACCGAGGGGAAAAAGTTCAGAACAAAGGTGAAAGGATTGCTGGTCTCGTCCTAAATGTCAGTCTTAATACACATGCATTAGTAGAAGTAGTGAACATCAGACGAGCTTTCAGTGCATGCTTTTCTTTCTTAATGCTTTTCTCCCACAGACATCTCTCTCGTTCTCTTATCACTCATTTGCCGAACCACTTACTCCTATTAGGGTCACAGGGAGGCTGGTACCTATGTCAGCCAACACTAACTAAAGGCAAGTACACCCTGAACAGCTCACCAGAGCATCGCATGGCTAACCCCCCCCCCCCCCCCCCCAAAAAAAAAAAATAAATAAATAAATAAAAATAAGACACACATCCACACGCACAGCTAATTCACCGAATGTTCATGTCTTTAGACTGTGGGTGGACACCAGAGAACCCAGAGGAAACCCACACACAACTGGGGAGAGCATGCAAACCCCTCACAGAAACACCTGAGTCTGGGACTCAACTATGAACCCAGTATCTTCTTGCTGTGAGGTGAACATGCTAATCGCTAACCCAGATACATGTATACTGGGATCCCTCACTTTCAACGGTTCATGGGGACCGAGACCCCCGCGACAGTCGATTTCCGCGAAGTAGGATCAACCCCCCCCCCAGGCTGATGTATACGTACATGTATATGTGTATATAATATCAATAAATACATATTCAACACACACATACAGATGCGCGCCTCACATAAAAATGTAAGTAGTTTTGTTGGGGGGTTTTGGGTTGTTTTTTATTTGTTTTTGTTTGGTTTGTCTTTTTTTTTTTTTTTTTTTTTTTTTTGTGCACACTTGGCCTTGTTTTTGCGGCATTTTTCCTTAACTTTCCCCCAACGCTTCCTTAATTTTCTTATTTTTAATTTTTGATGAATATTTGCACCACAGGAACTGAAGCACAAAGTAGCGAGGGATCACTGTATATATATATATATATATATATATATATATATATATATATATATATATATATATATATAAGATAAGATAAGATAAGATACAGCTTTATTAATCTCACAATGGAGAAATTCACTGTTACAGGCTCTTGAGGTACCATCAGTAGGGGGTGCAAAAATAGATACAAGTACAAACATACACACACATATATATTATATAAGTAAATAAATAAATAGATACATAAATAGTATAAATTAATAAACAATAAAAGAAAAGAATGGAGCAACTTTATAGACTGGCCTATATTAAAGTGTAATGTATCTGAGGGCAGAGTAGATGGGTTGATATGGTTCACAGTCAGTGGGGTAGATGTGGTTGATTAAAGTGCGTGGGGTTATTTTTATATATATATATATATATATATATATATATATATATATATATATATATATATATAAAATATATATATATATATATATATATATATATATATATATATATATATATATATATATATATTTATTTATTTTTTTTCTTGATTACAATCGGACGAAAGGCCTATTCAGGAATGAACCGTAAAGCAAATGCTGTGAAAATGAAACCAGTCAATGCTGGAAGTCTTAAATCCCACAGCGTGGTACACTAATGAAATTAAAGGAATTGAAGCTCATTCTGAATCCGTGATGAGGTCCAAATGCACTAAAAGCAAAAACAGCAATTTGGCAGCAAATCAAAAACAAGTCCATTTATAAATCTGCACTATGAGTCGGGTGTCAGAAACTTTCCAGCAGACTGATAAACACTTCACTGCTGCGTTCTTACTATTCATTTTCGCTGTCTCAAAAAGTGCTGAGGTGCCAACATGTGGGAAAAGTACGACTCCGGAAACGGCAAAAACGCTCCTTCATGACGGAAACACGTGCAAATAGCCGCCCGAAGCAACACACAGTACGAGAAAACAGAAACGATTCAGAAAAAAAGTCAAGATTTCCTTCTGTCCATCTTCTGCTTGATTTAATTTCCATGATTCCCGTTTCCTTCGTCCCGCTCCCCGAAATGAAACAATCTCTTTGTATGTTGATGGGGGGACGACAGCAGTGCGTCATCCTTGTCTTCTCTGTCAATCACTCCTGTCCTCTGAATGGAACATTATTGGCTAAATACTGCAGTCAACTTAGCCTGAACCTCCACGTCCTCAGCGATGAACGGGACTATTGTCATGGCATGACTGGTCTATTGATAAGTTCTATGTCACTATTAGATGGTGAAATATATCAAGAAAATTCCTTCGCTATAAACATAGTAGCGGATGCTTTACCCAATAGTAGGAAGGAACATGATCTGAGCCACAGTTCTCTTGAATTCTTAAAATAGTGTCAGGAGATACTGGTGGTACATTTGCTAAACCGCAACTCCGACAGTAACGGGACACCGACACCATTAAAGTTTAAAATCGTTTACAACATTTTAAAAATATTAAAATTGTTTTTTTGGGTGGGGGGAGGGGTTAGCACATCTCCTTCACGTCAACATGGTTCTTGGTTTGAGACCCAGCCTCCCATCATTCAGGGTGTGCCCCACCTTTGCCCAGAGTCTGGTTGAGAGAGACTCCTGGCAACTCGAGTAGGATTAAGCCGTTGGGAAATAAATAAAAACAGTTTTGTGTTGGGAGGATTCGTCACAATAAATAAACGACTTCACCCGCGCAGATTTCATTACAGTACATTTTTAATTCAGATTTTAAAAATGCAAACACATCATAATTACAGTAATTGTAATTTTCTGTAAGGAAGTGGTTATTTAATGGTTATGGAAGGAGTCTCCAGTGTCAGTGCTGTCTGGAAATTAGAGTCAGAGCCTTTATACACCATTGCTAAATCTCTACAGTGGGAGTCGTTGTGTTCTGTGGTTGCTCGGTGACATAAAAACTGGATTTTTTTTTTGTTTTCTTTTTTTATATTTTTGTTTTATTAAATTCAAGAACAATTGAAGGAGTGAATTTCGAGCTTTCGAGCTCCTATAACTTAATAATAGAACCTAATATCTTTTGCTCAGACACTAAAATAGGATCCTGTTATAGAAAAATGTATCAGATTGAAACACGCCATCCGTTTCGCTAATTACTGTCCTGTAATAACGCATCTCTCCATGTTTTCTTCTTGATAGCGATAATGTTTATGCTGGCAACAAAAACCTACACACACACACACACACACACACACACACACACACACACACACACACACATGGTGTTTTCCCACAAATGACGTGTCAGAGTAAAAGCAGGAATGTAGAAAATCAATATGTTGACATCAGAAATCAAGTCCAAGGTCACTTTTTGCTGCTTATTCCTAGGGTTGCAGGGAAACTGGAGCCTATTTCAGCCAACGGCAGGGTACCCCGCCAGTCCATCTTAGCCAGCACACACACACAACCATTCACATTCACACCTAGGGGCATTCAAGCACAGGCAGAGCCTACAAACTGAACACACACACACACACATCCTCTTTCAGATCAGGACCTGAACCCAGGATCTTCTTACTGTGAGGTGGACATACTAACCACTGACCACCAGGATATAGTGTTCTAGAAAATTTAATCAGACTGATGCACATCACCTCATCCATAATTACTTTCCTATAAATTCAAACCTCTCCATGTTTTATTGAATGGTTTTTCTTGTATTGTGTAATTTGTATTGAAATGCTTTTGCGTCTGACACACCTGAGCTGCTACATGGCTAAAACATTTATGCCAGCAACAAAATCTGAGAGTTTTCGATACTTAACAATTCACTACTAAACGGATGGTTGGAGAACATCAATATGATGAGAACTCAGAAATCAAGACCATAATTACCTCTTGCTAGCTAATAATCTAGATGATAGCTGGTGGGGGTCGGTGCTGTAGTGGTTAGGGTGCTGTGCTCATGATCGGGAGGTTGTGCGTTCAAATCCCAGTGAAACCCTCACTGTGCTAAGACCCCTGGGCAAGGTCTCAACCACAAGTGTGCCTCTGTTCACTCAGCAGTAAAAATGGGTAGCAGTAAAATATACTGGGAAGGTAACCTGCGATGGACTAGCGTCCCATCCAGGGCGAGTGGTACTTCTGGTCACTTCATGCGATGGAAACCGGAGATAAGCATCGGCCTGATGAGCCGCTATGGTTCGGATGTAAAAAGCCCAGCGGACTTTACCTAGTTAGCTGGTGGTGGCACAGTGGCATAGTAGTTAGCACGTCCGCCTCACAAAAGGAAGGTCCTGGGTTAGATTTCCAGCTCGGGTGTTTCTGTGTGGACTTTGCACGTTCTCCCAGTGCTTGTGTGGGTTTCCTTCGGGGACTCTGGTTTCCTCTCACAGCCCAAAAACATGCCTAGTAGTTTAACTGGCTATTTTACATCACCCCGAGATGTAAGTGTTGACCCTGAGATCGCCTGGTGATGTGTCCAGGGTGTATCCCGCCCCCGCCCCGAGTCGGCTAAGATGGGCGCCAGCCTCCCCGTGACCCTAATTAGGATTAAGCGGTTCAGAAAATGAATGAATGGATAAATTCAATAAAAAAGCTGTTCTGCTTATCACTGTTTAGATATTTAATCATTCGATGGTTTTGGAGCAATGACTCGGCAATTAAATAAATTTAGACGCCTTTGAACCATTTGCAGGTTTGTTAGCTGTTCATTTTGTGGTTGACGTTGTTTACATCTTGGGAAAACTACACATTTATATCTTAAGGTTTTATTATATAATTAAAGAACATGAGCCTTGCTCTGTGGTACAACTGTAATGTAAACGTGTCTTTTATGCTTCTGATGGGATCTGAAGTCATCGTAGTGTGAAATATAACTGGTGTGAAAGCTCATTAATGGAAATTGTCCTTTTTTGACCTTTTTCTAACCTTTACATGAAGGGGGAAAAAAAATCCCAGTGGTCATTTGCAGCTGAATCTTCTTGTCTTTCAGGACAATATGAAGTACAGTCTGTGTGATTTGTACTATAACTGCCGTATATGGAGCCACGTCACCAAGGAGAAAAGTGTCCGGTGTGATGTGTGATAGGAGAGTATCAATAAGAATGAAGGGAAAAGTGTACAAGACGGTGTTGTGGACAGCAATGTTGTATGGTTTAGAGACAGTTGCCATGGGGAAAAGACAGGAGGCAGAGCTGGAGGTAGCAGAGATGAAAATGTTGAGGTTCTCTTTGGGAGTAACGACGATGGATAGGATCAGGAATGAGGACATCAGAGGGACAGCACATGTTCGATGTTTTGGAGACAAAGTCAGAGAGGCTAGATTGAGATGGTTTGGACATGTACAGAGGAGGGATAGTGAGTATATTGGTAGTAGGATGCTGAGGTTGGAACTACCAGGCAAAAGGCCCAGAGGAAGACCAAAGAGAAGATTTATGGATGTGGTGAAGGCGGACATGAAGGTCGTTGGAGTAAGAGTAGAAGATGCAGAGGATAGGGAGAGATGGAGGCAGATCATTTGCTGTGGCGACCCCTGAAGGGAAAAGCCGAAAGGAAAAGAAGATATGGAGCCACCTCACCACACCGATGGCTAAAATTAGAGCTGAAGAAGAGTAATACATTCATTCATTCATTTTCTGAACCGCTTAATACTATTTAGGGTCGTGGGGAGGCTGGTGACCAATCCAGCCAACTCTGGTCGAAGGCGGGGTACACCCTGGATGGCTCGCTAATCCATCACAGGGCTAACACTCACACAACCATTCACACTTGAACCCAGGGGTGACTTGGACCAGCCAATTAACCTACTGTGCATGTTTTTGGACTGTGGGAGGAAACCGGAGTACCCGGAGGAAACCCACGCAAGCACCGGGAGAACATACGTCCGAGCTGAGAATCAAATTCAGGACCTTCCAGCTGTGAGTCGGACATGCTAACCACTACACCACCGTCCCGTCAGGAGGGTAGAGGTGCTGGATCACTGATCATAAGATTGGGGGTTCAAGCCCCACTCACAAAAGGTTGTCACTGTCCCCTCCAGTGACGATAACTGGGTTATCAAAGGCCGGCCATGTCTCTCACTGTCTATGGATTGAGGCTGTAAAGGGAGCCGTCGCTGACTTTCAAGAAGAGTAGCTGCAAAGCTGTCAGCGTGTTTCTGCCCTGCGATGGCCTGGCGAGCCGTCCAGGGTGTACTCTGCCCTCGCCCGAAGTCGGCTGGGATGGGCTGCAGCCTCCCTGTGACCCTGATTAGGATTAAGTGGTTACAGATGAACGGTATGAGTGTGGTTTATCAACGACACCGAGCATTAACACTCGCTATCATGTACTCTTCTTTTTCCTTTCGGCTGTTCCCTTCAGGGGGCGCCACAGCAAATCATCTGCCTCCATTTTCATGGAAGTCATATTAATGATTCGCATGTTTGATTTGGCGAAGGTTTTTACGTCGGATGCCCTTCCCGACACAACCCTTTGGCAAGGGGCAGAAACACAGTCTTGACAAAAGTCAGCAATGGTTCCTTTACATGAACCTCTCACCATAGACAGTGAGAGACACGGCCGGCCTTTGATAACCCAGTTAGCTGCACTGTGGTGGTGGTGGTCAGTGACAACCTTGTGGAGAGTGGGACTCGAACCCCCAACCTTAGGATCAGTGATCCAGCACCTTTTACCACCCGGCCACCACTGCCACACTCGCTATCCTGTACTGTACCAGACTGTTGAAATTCAGATCTATAAACAAGATGCTATATTTTTCTGTAATATTTATTTATTTTTATGATCCATAAAACATTTTGATGTCTTTTTGTTCGTGCACAGTAGCGAGTCAGCTTCCCACTGGCAAACTAGAATAGTGAATCATGCGCGCGTGTGTGTGTGTGTGTGTGTGTGTGTGTGTGTGTGTTTGTGTGTATATGTGTGTGTGTGTGTGTGTGTGTGTGTGTGTGTGTGTATATGTGTGTGAGTGTATGTGTGTGTGTGTGTGTGTGTGTGTGTGTGTGTATGTATATGTGTGTGTGTGTGTGTGTGTGTGTGTGTGTGTGTGTGTGTGTGTGTGTGTGTGTGTGTGTGTGTGTGTGTGTGTGTGTGTGTGTGTAATGCGTTTTTGGTGGATGAATATCTTGGCTCGAATATGTACAAGTGGGTGGCCTAACTGGAAATGTAGGAGTAGAGTTGTGTGTGTGTGTGTATGTGTGTGTGTGTGTGTGTGTGTGTGTGTGTGTGTGTGTGTGTGTGTGTGTGTGTGTGTGTGTGTATGTGTGTGTGTGTGTGTGTGTGTGTGTGTGTGTGTGTGTGTGTGTATGTGTGTGTATGTGTGTGTGTATGTGTGTGTGTGTGTGTGTGTGTGTGTGTGTGTGTGTGTGTGTGTGTGTGTGTGTGTGTGTGTGTGTGTGTGTGTGTGTGTGTGTAATGCTTTTGGTGGATGAATATTTTGGCTCGGAATATGTACAAGTGGGTGGCCTAACTGGAAATGTAGGAGTAGAGTTGTGTGTGTGTGTGTATGTGTGTGTGTGTGTGTGTGTGTGTGTGTGTGTGTGTGTGTGTGTGTGTATGTGTGTGTGTGTGTGTGTGTGTGTGTATGTGTGTGTGTGTATATGTGTGTGTGTGTGTGTGTGTGTGTGTATGTGTGTATGTGTGTATGTGTGTGTATGTGTGTATGTGTGTGTGTGTGTGTGTGTGTGTGTATGTGTGTGTGTGTATATGTGTGTGTGTGTGTGTGTGTGTGTGTGTGTGTGTAATGCGTTTTTTGGTGGATGAATATTTTGGCTCGGAATATGTACAAGTGGGTGGCCTAACTGGAAACGTAGGAGTAGAGTTGGACAGAATCTGGCAACCCGATGAAAAAAGAATAAACATAGCTTTACTATATAGGACACTTCAGCTCCCCCCCTCCCCCTCCTTCCTATGTAAGAATTGATGGATTAATTGAATCTTTGACAGGCTGTCAATCAAATTAGTGTCTGCATGGTTGTTATCTCGATTCCCCGGACGAGATCTACTGTAACCGCGTATTTCTATGTTGATATTATCTTGCTGTGACTGAGTACAACAACCCGCCACAAATGATTGGAAAGTGTCGGAGTGTGTGCTTTTTGTTAGAAGATTGGCAGGTGACTAATACACACATTGTGCAAAGTGTGTATATAAGTGTGGTAACCAATGCCCTGAGAGATATATTCATTATGGCTGGATTAGCAGAGCGTGGGAGGAGATGAGTGTGCTATCTGGCTGTAATCCCTATACACACAGCTAATTTAATCGCACCTACTGCGCCTTTCCGATTTTTCCACTGCAACTCCACCAACGGGAGCTTCGCAGCATCTCTCTGCAGATCCCGGGGATGTAAGGGCGAGCCAGAACGGAGGAAGGAGATGTGTGTCGGTGGGGTTTTTCTCACTCCCGAATATTACAGCGAGGGGTCTTGGGAAATCAGGATGCTCCTGATGGTGTGCGAGAGAACACGTCACACATCTGAGCTGTCATTTTCAAATACATCAGAATCAATTAGACTTTTTTTTTTCCCCCGAGAGCTGGCCCACATGACACATTCTGATGAAATCAAGACGATGTCATTTTGCCCAAATGTTCGCATGTTGTGCTGTTGTTGTTTGCATAACAGTTGTGCATTGCAACAAAAGAGGGGTTATGTAATGCTAAAAAATTCACGAACTCGTGCAGATTTCTTTTCAGCACTGGTATGGTTTTATATTCAGCACAACTTGCTGCACCTGTTTCTCGCAGGTTTAAGGGTTTTTCATTAATTTATTCATTCATTCATTCAATTTCTGGACCGCTCAATCCGAATTAGGGTCACAGGGTGGCTGGTGCCTATCTCAAGGGCAGGGTACATCCTGAACAACTGACAGCTTTTTTTTTTTTTTTTTTTTTTTTTTTTTTTTGGCGTATTTTTTATACATGTGCTGTATTACCACACTTATTTCAGCCGGCACTTGTAATGCAAACCAGACTGAACCGAGCCTGTGAGGAGTCATGTCTGTATTTTCAGCAAAAAACAATACCTGTTTTTCTGCACCGCTGCCAACCTTGGGAAGGAAAAAAACAAAAAAAAACCCAAAAAACAAACAAACAAACAAACAAAAAAAAACCCACACGTAAGCTCAGCTTTACTTCAACACATCCATCAGTGTAGGAGATGAACACCAACCTTAAGAGACTCACTCTGTCTTACTTCATGTAGTAAGCAGCACAAGATGAAAGAGCACTGAGGAAGAGATGGAGAAGAAGGAGGAGGGAGAGGGGGAGGAGGGAGGAGGGAAGAGGGAAGGGGGTGGGGAGCGGCGGCAAAGGCTGAACTGATAGTAACGTAAGAGTGTGCCGCAACATGAGTGAGCCAGCTGGAGTGAGAAGAAAAGAGGATGAAAGAAACACGGATGAGAACGACAACACTAATAAGATTAATGAGGTGGCCGTGCAGTTAAGCAACGCGAATGACCCAAGGCGACAGAGGCTGGCGGTTCTTCGGAAGGGAACGGGAGGAGGACGAGGTGCACGTTAAGTAAGGAATGGAAGCTGATCGGGGGTGGGGTGGGTGTGGGTGGGGTGGGTGTGGGTGTGGGGGGTGATTTCAGAGAAGATGAGCGAGGAAGGAGAGAAGCGAGAGGTTTAAACCATGTTTGTGTGGATGAGAGAAATTAGGAGAAAGTAGGCCAGATCGAGTCCACTTAGATAAATCTTTATTGTCATAAACTGCATTACGGAACACTTTCCTGTGAGTTTCTGGGTCTGATCTGATTTTATTGCAACTCACACCCATGCGCGTCAGGTATTTTCATGCGGAATGATAAAAGTTCTTTCTTTTTTTTTCATTTACATTTATTTCATTTACAGAATTTGGCGGATCCAGATCTTATCCAGAGCGACTTACAATTTTCATTTTTATACAACTGAGCAATTCAGGGTTAAGGGCCTTGCTCAAAGGCCCTACAGTGATGAGAGTTGGGATTGGACCGCTGGCATACGGATCAGTAACTAATGGCCTTATCCACTAAGCCACCACTGACCCCGTTTTCCTTTTCCATGTTAAAGTGTAGTGATTGGTGCTGGTCATCCTTGCAGGATAATTTCAGTTCATTTTCTGTAACCGCTTAATCCTAATTAGGGTCGCGGGGAGGCTGGCGCCCATCCCAGCCGACTCTGGGCATGGACACTACTTGTCAAAAGTCAGCAATGGTTTTAATTGAACCTCCCACCACAGGCAGTGAGAGACATGGCTGGCCTTTGATAACCCAGTTATCTGCACTGTGGGGGGGGGGGGGGTGACAACCCATTGAGAGTGGGACTTGAACCCCCAACCTTATGATCACTGATCCAGCACCTTTACCACCAGACCACCACTGCCCACAAAGGCACTTATCTCTTCTTCTTCTTCTTTTCCTTTTGGCTGTTTCCTTCAGGGGTCGCCACAACGAATCATCCGCCTCCATCTCACCCCATCCTCTGCATCTTCCACTCTTACTCCAACTACCTTCATGTCCTCCTTCACCACATCCATAAATCGTCTCTTTAGTTTTCCTCTAGACCTTCTGCCTGGTAGTTCCAACCTCAGCATCCTACTACCAATATATTCACTATCCTTCCTCTGTACATGTCCAAACCATCTCAATCTAGCCTCTCTGACTTTGTCTCCAAAACATCTTACATGTGCTGCACAAAGGCACTTATTTTAATAAAGTGTGCCTATGTTCACCCAGCAGTATAAATGGGTACCAGTAAAATATACTGGGAAGGTAACGTGCAATGTGCACGGGTAATTAGCATCCCATCCAGAAGGAGTTGAACTCCTGGTTGCTTCACGCTACGGAAACCAGGGATAAGCATCGGTCCGATGAGCCACGAGGCTCGGGTATGAAAAGCCCAACGGACTCTACCTTTTACCTTTTGAATAGTTGTGTGTGTGTGTGTGTGTGTGTGTGTGTGTGTGTGTGTGTGTGTGTGTGTGTGTGTGTGTGTGTATATATATATATATATATATATATATATATGTGTGTGTGTGTGTGTGTATATGTATATATATATATATATAAATGTGTGTGTGTGTGTGTATATATGTATAAATATATATATATATATATATATATATATATATTGGTCCTGTGGTGGGCTTTGTTGCGGTGGGCTCTTTATGGTGACACCAACCTTTGCCCAGAGTTATCAATCGATCCTAGTCTGATTCATGGTCCTACCAAGGAACAATATAAACATGGCAGAAATACACCCTGGGTGGTACACTGTTCAATTACATGACATCACAGGCCAATCAGGTCATGCCAATACTTCTAAATCCGGCAGCCAGAGAACCAGAAAGGAACCAGAAAGGAACTCGGTCCAATACGCAAACATGAAAACCTCCCAGTACCCAGAAGTCACTGATGATCCCCAGAGCTGCAGAATTCCCCACGTGATGTGTATCATGTGCAGTATTGTGAAGATGTTTTCAGAAGAAGGATCATGCTTTCCAAGGCGAACACAAGTGTTGATGCCTCCTGCTATTCAAATGTCAAGAATGAAGATGACAAACGATGACTGGCTGTGCTTAGTCACACTTACCCGATACGAGAGCACACACAAGCCTCCCGCCGCTCCTAGAACAGTCCTCGCTCGCAATACTGCTGACAGACTAATTAAAGCATGCATCATTTCAGCATGAAAACAACATGGCACTGGACCTTCACAATATTTACTCCGGGTCGAGACAGACTGCTTTCCCTGATGCTAACAAGACACGGAGAGGACTGCGCTAGCTCCCGTAAACTCGCGATTCTCTCCTGCTTTCTTTTGGCTGCGATCTTATTTTGCCTCACACGCAGTTGGCGTCTTTCCTCCCGCAGAGATTTCGCAGTGGAAGCACCTGTCGGCTTTATTTATAAGGGATTATGTATAGTTTGCTTCTCTTTCTCTCATGTGGAAAGGAATTATAGTGAAGTGTAAATTCCTATAACAATGGCGTTATTATTACTGTCTCGAACGCACACGTACACTTCTACCGCAGTTTCGCTGATGCTCTACACGCCGCATCCCTGTCCCCTCCCCGAATGAACACATCGGAAATCCATTAGCATGTAATATTATCGCCATATTAGCGATTTGATCTCTTATAATGTGGGTAATGAGGAGTTTGTAGAAGGTTTCCTAACCTCATTTAAAGGACAGCAGCTTGCTGCATGAAGGACATGCTGAGCTATCATGTATGACCTGGAATAAATTACAGATGGTGTCTTCAAGGCATAATCCAGTTTACGAGTAGCTTCTCTGCTATATTTCTTCGATCCCTCCCATCTGCTTGGGTATTGTAGTTGACCATCTATGCACAATAGTATGTGTAAAAGTCCATTGGGCTTTTTACACCCTAGCCTAGTGGCTCATCAGGCCTGTAATTAGTCCCAGTTTCTGGAGCGTGAAGCGGCCAGGAGTTCAACTCCTCCTGAAATGGGACGCCAGTCCATCCCAGGTTACCGTCCCAGTATATTTTTACTGGTTCCCATTTATACTGCTGGGTGAACAGAGGCACACTTGTGGTTAAGACCTTGCCCAGGGGTCTCAGCACAGTGGGGGTCTAACTGGGATTCGAACACACAACCTCCCGATCATGAGCACGGCACCCTAACCACTATGCCACCGGCCCCACAAATAGTACGTGTAAGGTCTGAATAATATCTGAAGTATTCTGGATTCATATATCTGCAGAAAAAGGTCATCACAGCTTCCCTCGGTTCTTTCTCTTCCCGCTGTCGTCTTATCTCTTTTTCCTCCTGGGTGTGGGCGTGCGTTTTGTTCTGGTACGGCCTGGAAGTCAGGGCCAAGTACTGCTGTCGTCCCTGATCAGTGTGGAGACGGGGAGTGCTGACCCAAGCTGGGTCACCTTTAGGAGTTTGTGCCTGGAACGAGCAAATACAAAGACGGAGAGACAAATGGGACAGCCGGTGCTTATATTGACTCTCTAAAGGAATAAATAAAAAAAACTCGAGGAACTTTTTTATCGTACAGTTTCTCTGCTTCAGTTTTTAGGTTTTTTTCCTTTTAGAATAAAGGCACTGTGGAATACAATATGTAGGACAAGGACAAAAGGCTCAGACTTGGTCGTGTCATTTCCCATGTGGCCATTGAGTTGATTCTTCACTCAGAAGGATCTGCTTTCGTTCGCTTGATAAATGACTTGAGGTTTCGAGCAGCTTTCAATGCATGTCATGTGGTTTACATTCAGCACCGCGTCATAACTCCAGTCAGAGTTAATGATGCCAAGATCAGCTTCAACTAAAATAGAATTCCATGCCTCCTTCTGTTAGGATGGTTTTTACGTGTTGTATTTCCACCCAAAATTAACTTCGGAAAGTCTAGAACCTTCCTTTATTTTCATGCCAGTGGGCGGTTCTTGGTTTTCTGGCAGTTCGTCAAACAAGATTAGTGGCATGGGACACGAAACAGATGAAAATGTGCACCGTGGTGGTGGCATCTGTCAATAATAAAAAAAAAAAAGCAAAAGATGACACCCTTTGATGTTCGTATCAAGTATTGTTTTCACCTCATGTGAGAAAGATGATATAGGATAACACCGTCTGTGCGCTGGTGTAAATCGGTAAAGATTAAAACGTAATAAAGAATATTTCTTCGAACAGTAATACCAGTAAAGAAAGCACGGTGGTGTAGTAGTGAGCATATCTGCCTCACAGCAACAAGGTTCTGGGTTTGAGTCCCAGGCTTGGTAAGGACATATCTGAGTGGTGTTTGCATGTCCTCCCAGTCCGCTGGGTAATCCGGTTTCCTCCCAATGTCCAAACCCATGCACGTTAGGCTAACTCGCTGTTCCAAATTGACCCTCGCTGGGACTGTGAGTGTGAATGATTGTGTTTGTTGCCCTGTTCATTTGAGACAGACTATAGCCTCCCCAGGACCGTAATGTGGAAAACGAGTATTTTATTGCTTTAAAATTATTGGTTGGGATTGAGCATTCTAACCAAAGTACATGCTAAATTAATGCGCGCTTTGTAGGAACTTTTAAGGAATTCATGTACGCCTTCACTATCCAGGTCAGGTCAGGTCATGACATGCTACAGGTACCATGTAATCCTGTACTACCTGTCTCATGGTCGGGTGGTTGGTGACTAAACTCACTCCCCGATCGTGTTTATATTGATGAGATGGGGGTGTGTGGACACCCAGCGGAACGAAAAACAAAAACCCATCAAAGGGCTAACGAGCTCGCTCAAGAGCCAACAACCATCCATACCTGGAGAAGAGTCGAGCACTTCCGGGGAATTTTTCCTATTGAAACTCTTACTATGTTTACACCAGAAATAATTTAGGAATGTCTGGTGGAAGACAACATAGCGCACCTACGGCCTAACGGCTATGGACCTTGATAATTATGATTCACTATTCACGCAGTTAATCATGTGGTAGCAGTTCAATGCAAACTGTTATGTCGATGCGAGCCAACAGCTTTAGGTAATATTCACATTAGTCATCGGAATAGGGGGCGGGGTGGGGTGATGTCTGTAATTTTGACCATAGCATGATTCTTGGTACCAGATGGGCTGCTTTTATTATTGATCACAACGGCCTCTTGAGTTCACTCAGAATGGTGCAAAGGAGGAAAAAAAAAACAAAACACCGTCAATTCTCTGGATCTAAGTGCTTGTTGATGACAGAGATCAGTGGAAAATAACCAGTCTTTTTCAAACTGACGGTAACTCAGAAGCTGTTCTGTATGACTTGGTGCTCAGAAAAAGCATCTCAGAAATCACAACAAAGGAAATTTGAGGCTGGCTCAATTTCTTTCAATTTCTTGAAATCTTCAGCAGAACTGTATCAACAGCAGTCGAAAGCCATCGTCATAGTTTCTGGGGGTATATTTATGTTTATATGGGCCTGTCATTATGAGGAACGAGGGACTCCTCAGATAAGAACTTCAACCAGAAGCAGGAGCAGGATTGGTACACATGTGTAAAGACCAAAAGGTTCTGGATAACTGGTATCTTAGAAGTAGCATATGTACCTCAACAGAAAACTATAAATATCAATATACACCTCCTTTGTACTATTGTACATGCTTTCACAAGAAACTTCTTCTTCTTTTCCTTTCGACTGTTCCCTTCAGGGGTCGCCACAGCAAATGATCTGCCTCCATCTCTCCCTATCCTCTGCATCTTCTACTCTTACTCCAACTACCTTCATGTCCGCCTTCACCACATCCATAAATCTTCTCTTTGGTCTTCCTCTGGACCTTCTGTCTGGTAGTTCCAACCTCAGCATCCTACTACCAATATACTCACTATCCCTCCTCTGTACATGTCCAAACCATCTCAATCTAGCCTCTCTGGCTTTGTCTCCAAAACATCTAATATGTGCTGTCCCTCTGATGTACTCATTTCTGATCCTATCCATCCTCGTTACTCCCAAAGATAACCTCAACATCTTCATCTCTGCTACCTCCAGAAAGACCTATTAATAATTAAATTTTCAATCCAGCTGTCTTTTTGAAAGGCAAATGTGGAGCTACATTGACTCGAGAACTGCTTTAAAGTGTGAGTATAATGCATCTTGTATTTAATAAAAATACTGTGTGGCTACTCCGCTGCTTGCGTAATAAAACCCTTTACCGTCTCATCATCATCATGGCAGCCCCAGCTAAGCTACACAACACCTGTTCCAATTATCATGCACTGCAATACATGCGGCGAGCTCAGCCTTAATGACCACACTCATGTTCCGTTTAACAGAGTCCATAAATGTGATCACTGGATGGCCAGGCTTCGAGAGGATTAGCCTACAAACAGTGAAGTCTTGGCGCTTAAAGAGGTGGGCTGTGAGACTAAGTCTTTGAAAGGCCACCTTGTTATATATCATGTAAAGACGCTCTTGTTTTTGGAGAGTGAATATTTCAAGTTGTCTCAAATGTCCTCGCTGAAGTGCTCTTTTTTTTTTTTTTTTTTTTTTTTTCGTCTCCCAAACCTGTCAAAGACACTTATGGTCCGATAGCAAGGAAACGCAAACCCACTTTAATTACTTGTGTAGCTAAACAAAGACAGTGCTACAGTGCAGCATGAATGGAAAGGACTGGAAGTGGAAAATCTCAATTGGCTCGATTTCAGGGGAACAGAAGGATGACAAATTAAATTTTAAATCCATGAATAAAGGTTCTTGTCTGGAACAATATGTGTTGGATAAAACCGTTTTTTACATTCTATAAAAACATTGTTTGCTCGTGTAATCTGTAAGAAGTTGAGTTTTCACTGGGATCCAATAATGAAGGTCAAATCTGATGAAGTAACACAAAGAACCGGAGTGTTTTAGGCGCGGTGTCTACTTTCCAAGCTCAAAACATTCTTTCATCACAACATCAAGAGTTCCAAGCCCGGATTTCCTATTTCGAAGCGAATACAGGGAGGAAAAATGAAGCTGTTCCTCGGAGAACAGTGACACATGCAGAGCTAAAGAAGATGGAGGGTGGGGGAGGGGAAATGGGTGTAGCTGTGATGTTGCTCGAGTCAGAGGGTTGTCATGGTGATCGGAGGTGAACGAGAAGAAGATTGGTCGGTATTGACAGCTCGTTCGCAGTGAGATGTGCTGCGGAACAGTGACCTTCAGCAGAGCACTCTGCAGTGTGTTGAACTTCGACCCGCAAAACCATTTGAATGGCAGTCAAATCACTCTCAACTGATTCCATTCCCCACACCATGGCCTTGTTTGTGTACATGTGCTGGTGCGCTCGTGTCTGTAGCCATGCACGCTGCAAATGAACTGGAGGAGGAGACTGGAATGCGGGTCAACGTACGAACATGTGACGGTTCCGGAGGGATTGAACTCTCGTCTATCCGTCCGTACAAATCTGGATCTCTGTTTTACTCAACAGCGAACTTTCCTTTCCTGTACTTTTCCCCACGAGGGTTTTAAGTCGATTAAATCAAAAGCACTTAGAGGGAAGAAAGTTTTTAACAAGGTTAATGGGACCTGAAGAAAAACAATCGAATGATTGGAAGAAAATAACATCTCAGGTGTACACCACATGTCCTGCATTTTCACGAATATCAGACGGAGAAACGTGTTCATCATCGCTTTAAATAGATAACGAATGATGACACAGGGAGGGCGTGTAGTGGTCGGCACGTCTGCCTGACAACAAGAAGGTCATAGGTTCTTTAGGTTATTTGGCCTCTCCTCTCCAGTTTCCAAACATTTTTCGTTTTCTTCTCTTTTCTTTTCCTCCCCTTCTGTCCTCTATCACTTCTCGGCTCCTCCTCTTTACTCCTCCTTTCTCTATTTCCTCTCTCTGTTATATTTCCTGTTCTCTCCTTCTCCTCTCCTCTATCACTCAGTAATGCAAGTGCATCATTCATTCATTTATTTTCTTAACTGTTTAATCCTAATTAGGGTTGTAAGGAGGCTGGCACCCCATCTCGGCTGACTCGGGGCGAGGGCGGGGTACACCCTGGACAGCTTGCCAGGCCACCGTAGATGCAGCATTTATTTTAATGCTTTGTTTTAGACACATTATGGAATATTCAGTTCATTTTCTCTAACCGATTATTCCTAATTAGGGTCGCGGGGAGGCTGGCGCCCATCCCAGCCACTCCGGGCGAGGGCAGAATACACTCTGGACAGCTCACCATGCCATCACGGGGCGGAAACACGCTGACGGCTATGCAGCTCCTCTTCTCAAAAGTCAGCATTGGTTCTATTACATTAACCTCACACCATAGACAGTGAGAGACATTGCCGGCCTTTGATAACCCAGTTAGCTGCACTGGGAGGGGTGGGTGGGGCAGTGACAACCTTGTGGAGAGTATGGGACTCGAACCCCAATCCTTAGGATCAGTGATCCAATGCCCTATACCACTAGGCCACAACTGTCCCATATTATGTAATATTATAATTTAATATTGTATTATATATATATATTGCATTACATTATGTTATATATTATAATTTGTTATATGATATACGGGGGCAGTGGTGGCCTGGTGGTAAAAGGTTGAAGGTTCGAGCCCCACTTTACACAAGGTTGTCACTGCCCCCCCTTCCCCAACCAGTGCAGCTAACTGGGTTATCAAAGGCCGGCCATGTCTCTCAATGTACTGTATGTGTAAGCTCTGTGGTGGACTGGTGAGATTTCCATGGTGTGGCCCAGCGTCAACCAGAGAAGGCCATGCTAGGCTCCAGCCTTTAGAACCTTAGTAGGATTAAGCAGTTTGGAAAATGAATGGCTGCATTAATACTGGCAGTTATGGTAAATGAATTAATTAACACGTTTTGTTGGAACCGATTTGAGAACTCAACACTATGGTATAAGCTCCAGTGAATTTCAGACATGGATTCCCAATTAGGCGAGATCAACTTCTCATTTGAAATTCACATCACGCTTGTTTATTTACTTTTTGCACTGCCCTCCTGACATCCTCTTCCCAGCAGCATGTTTTTTTTTTTTTTTTTTTTTTTTTTCTGATGCAAATTCTGTGGCATGTTAAAGCAGGCTGTGTCCTGCCAATAAATGTGCATTTCCATATGGAAGAAGATCATTGGCTGGTTTTAGACTCGGTTCATCCGAGATTGCGCCTGCAAATATTCCCCATCCACTATGAGTGAGACGGTGGACACAGGCCAGCATTTACACAACACTTTTCCAACAAAGCTATCGTCTGGACCATCATGAATTATCCAAACTGGTGGCGACTGATAGCTTCCAGAAAGGGCTGGATGGACTAATGGACTCACAGAACTACATAAACTACTTACCTTGACTATTTTCCCAGTCTATTGTGATATGACGGCATGTAAATTGCTGTGCTGGCTGATGCTGCAGCGTTCAAGTAATGTAAGATGAGAATGGTAAGGTGGGGTAATGAGGGTGTGTGCACATGAGAATGTGCACGCGCGCGCGTGTGTGCGTGTGTGTGTGTGTGTGTGTGTGTGTGTGTGTGTGCGCGCATGCATGAAGCCCCTAAGGATTTTCTGACCTTGCCTAGCATGTCAAACAACCCAGTGACAGCTGGGGTCTACTTAGCATAGCCCACTTATTACCCATCCCAGGGGAGCACTTATACCTTCACCTACACGCTTGTCTATAACAAAGACTTGTATTCACTCTGAAAGACATGAGGCCAAGTAGATCCTGTGTGTGTGTGTGTGTGTGTGTGTGTGTGTGGTGGTGGTGGTGGGGGGGGGGGGGGTTATTTATTATTGATTTATCTATCTTTCATTCATTTCATTCATTCATTTTCTAAGCCGCTTAATCCTAATTGGAGTTAAGGGGAGACTGGTGCCCATCTGAGCCGACTCACCGGGCTATCACAGGGCCAACACACACACACACACACACTCTCTCACACACACTCTCACCCAGGGGTGATTTATAACAGCCAGTAAGCCTACTGTGCATGTTTTTGCACTATGTGAGAAAACCGGGATACCTGGAGGGAAACCGGCAGTGGTAGCCTAATGGTTAGTGAAGTGGCTCTGGGACCGAACATTTGCAGGTTTTATTCCATTGGTGTTGGTGTGGGAGTCATCTGCACCTTCCTCTATCCTTTATGGTTGAAGTGTCCTTGAGCAAGGCATCTACCCCCCAAACTGCTCTCCAGGCGGCGTCGATGTGTGTGGTAGCCCACTGCTACTCCGAGTGTGTGTGTGTGTGTGTGTTTGTGTGTGTGTGAGTGTGTGTTTATTTTAGATGAGTTAAATGCATATGCAGTAATTTCCTTTGTGGGATTAATACAGTATATAACAGAAACCACTAACCACTGCACCAGCGTTCTGAGTTTATTTATCTATTTATTTAACCCAGCACAGTTTACTATTGTTTATGATGTGGGAATGAATATTTTTGCCATCTTACTTGTAAATATATGTATTAATGAATTATATTACAAGACACTTAATCCAAAGTAGGGTTGCGAGAAGGCTGGGTCACATCTACGTCGACTCTGGGCGAGGGCGGGGCACACCATGGACGGCTCGCCAGGCCAACAAACACCTAAGGGAGATTTAGCCCAGCCAATTAGTTTAGTGTGCATATGGTTTGGACTGTGGAAGGAAACTGTCGTACCCAGAGGAAACCCAGGCAAGCATGGCGCGAACATGCAACCTCCAGACAGAAACACCCAGACTGAGAATCAAACCCATACCTTCGTGCTGTGAGGCGGACGTGCTAATCAGTACACCACTGTGCTACTACGTAATATAATTATATTTTCTAATCTCTTCAGGGTGTTGTCTCTGTTTGAAATTGTGATATAGAATATATTTTCATTCTGGCTTCAGTGTTGATGCCCCTTTAATTAATACTGTAGTGATAGAATCGCACCACTGCTATACGCGCTGAGCCCAGAACTCTCTGGCTGTACTGTATTTATATTCACTGCTTTACATGTTCCCTCTTCAGCCAACAGCCTTTTCATATGGTTGAAAGGCAGCCACTGGGGAATACCAGCTGCTTTACATCCTGAAGATATCGCTGAGCTGATTGATTTGGTTTGTATAAATTTGTGTCATGATCTTAAAAATCCTCTAAAATACCTCAACCCCGAGCCTTAACTTCTGGCAGACACAGTCACGATGTTCTTCACCTTTATACACGAGCTATTTTCTCTACAACAGCCATAAACACTAAAGATACAGAACATATGTTTCTTTCAATATGCACGGCTTCTTCTTCTTCTGCTACTACTAACACTACTATTACTACTATTACGATTACTACTACTGCTACTACTACTACTATTATTACTACTAATACTACTATTACTACTACTACGATTACTACTACTGCTACTACTACTACTATTATTACTACTAATACTACTATTACTACTACTACGATTACTACTACTGCTACTACTACTACTATTATTACTACTAATACTACTATTACTACTACTACTACTACTACTGCTACTACTACTATTACTGCTACTACTACTGCTACTACTAATACTACTATTACTACTATTACTACTACTACGATTACTACCACCGCCACCACTACTACCATTATTACCACCATCACCACCATTACTACCACCACCACCACCACCGCCACCACCACCATTACCGCCACCACCACCGCCACCACCAACACCACCATTACCACCATTACGACACCACCACCGCCACCACCACCACCATTATTACCACCAACACCACTATTACCACCACCACGATCACCACCACTACTGCCACCACCACCACCATTATTACCACCAATACCATTACCACCACTCACCACCACCACCACCACCATTACTACTATCACGATCACCACCACCGCCACTACCACTACCACCATTATTACCACCATTACCACCACCACGACACCACCACCGCCACCACCACCACCACTAATTACCACCACCACGACACCACCACCGCCACCACCACCACCATTATTACCACCAACACCACCATTACCACCAACACCACCACCACCACCACCATTACCACTATCACTTATCACACCACTACCGCCACCACCATTATCACCACCAATACCACCATTACCACCACCACCACCACCGCCGCCACCACCACCATTACTGCCACCACCACCGCCACCACTAATACCACCATTACTACCACTACGACACTACCACCGCTACCACTACCACCATTATTACCACTAACACCACCATTACTACCACCACGACACCACCACCGCCACTACCACCACCATTATTACTACCACTAACACCACTATTACCACCAATACCACTACCACCAATACCACTAATACCACCATTACGATCACTACCACCGCCACCACCACCACCATTATTACCACCATTACTACTACCACGACACCACCACCGCCACCACTACCACCATTATTACCACCAATACACCATTACCACCACCACCACCACCACCGCCACCACCACCATTACCGCCACCACCACCGCCACCACTAATACCACCATTACCACTATCACACGACACCACCACCGCCACCACCACCACCATTATTACCACCAACACCACCATTACCACCACCACCACCACCACCGCCACCACTACTATTACCGCCACCACCACCGCCACCACCACCACCATCACCACTATTACTTATCACGATCACCACCACCGCCACCACTACCACCATTATTACCACTAATACCACTATTACTACCACTACGACACCACCACCGCCACCACCACCACCATTACTACCAACACCACCACCACCACCACCATTACCACCGCCGCCACCACCACCATTATTACTACTAATACTACTATTACTACTAATACTACTACTGCTACTACTACTATTACTACTACTATTACTATTAATACTACTGCTACTTTGACGACTACTACTGCTATCACTACTACTCCTACTACTACTACTGCTTCTTCTACTACTAATACTACTACTGCTACTTTGACTACTACTAGTAATAATAATAATACTATTACTACTAATACTACTACTGCTACTACTCTTACTACTAATATTACTACTGCTACTTCTACTACTAATACTATTACTACTACTACTACTACTACTGCTACTTTGACTACTACTCTTACTACTACTACTACTACTACTACTATTATTACTAATACTCCTACTGCTACTTTGACTACTACTATTACTACTACTACTGCTACTACTATTACTACTAATACTACTACTGCTTCTTCTCCTACTACTCTTTCTTCGACTATTAATACTACTACTAATACTACTACTACTACAAGTACTACCTCTTCTTCTTCTCTGCAAACATGTTCCCCCAAATATTCAACTATTCATGTGCAGGCTTGTTTCTGTTTTTAGTTCATATCTGTTTGAACGAGGGCAGCACAGTGGTATCCACCTCATAGCAAGAAGGTCCTGGGTTCAGGTCCTGGGCTCAGTGAGTTGTATTTCTATGTGAAGTTTTCCTGTTCTCTCTGTGCTTGCATGGTTTCCTCTCAGTACTCCGTATTCCTCACACGGTCCAAAAGACATGATCACGACGCTAACGAGTTGTTCCAACTTGACCCTGGGCGTGACTATGAGAGAGCAAAAGGTTCTGTGTGTGCTGCCTTGTGATGGTCTGGTGAGTTGTTCAGGGTGTACCCTGCCTTCACTCTGTGATGGCTGAGAGAGGCTGGCGACTCTCATCTGTCTGTTTTGTCTTGAGAGGTCTCTCTCTCTCTCTCTCTCTCTCTCTCTCTCGCTCTCGCTCTCTTTCTCTCTCTCTCTCTCTCTCTCTCTCGCTCTCTCTCTCTCTCTCTGTCTCAAATGGTGATGGAAGTTAGAAACTATTTTAAATGCTGGATGTGCATCTGATTTATATTTCAGTAAAAAGGAAACTCAACAGCGGAAGGCTGCAGTGGATTTAATGCAAACATCTGATCTAGTAATACAAAATACGTATATATTTATTTATTGTTTTCATTCATTCATTTTATGAACTGCTTAATCCTAAATAGGGTCACGGGGAGGCTCTCCTTTGTCCAACAGTAGTCCAGTTTCCACCAGCACCCTGTTGGTTAACAGCACTGATGGCGGTCTTTGTTAATCCGGGCCTCGGCTGATCCGGTTTGGAAGTCATATTAATGATTCGCATAGGTTTTATGTCGGATACCCTTCCTAACACACCCCTCTGCATTTATCCGGGCTTGGGACCGGCATGAGAAACAACTCTGTCTTGTGCCCCCCCACGGCCGCATTCCGAGGAAAACCCAATATGTTCTTAAATTTTGCTAACATAATTATTATTTATTTAAGTTTATTTATTTATTTAAGTGTTCCCCAATATTTTGAGTGGACATTATTAAGCTGTGAGATGATTTTTGAGTTGTGTTTGAGTTGCACTGGTCATGTGTTCGGGACATAACGCCATACTGTTTCGCTTTTGCCAGATTATTGTACTCTGTCTGTCTGTCTGTCTTCCTTTCGGCTTTTTCCCTTTTACTCGGAAGTCGCCACAGCGAATCATCTGATTCGCACGTTTGATTTGGCAGAGGTTTTTATGTCGGATGTCCTTCCTGTCACAACCCTTTTAACAAGGAATAGAAACACGCTGACGGCTTTGCAGCTACTCTTTACGAAAGTCAGCAATGGTTCTTTTACATGAACCTCTCACCATAGACAGTGACAGACATGGCCCGCCTTTGATAACCCAGTTAGCTGCATTCGGGGGGACAGTGACAACCTTGTGGAGAGTGGGACTCGAACCCCCAACCTTTGGATCAGCGATCCAGCGCCCTATACCACTAGACCACCATTGTACTCTGCTGTGTTCTGCTTATATCACATGTGTGATTTCTGAAGTTTAATTCAGCACCGAATCTAGAATTTATGGATGTTTTTAACTTTGCCTTCTTTGTCCTGATGCTACTGATTTAGTGCCATATTTTATAAATGTTTCTTAATGGCTCTTTAAAATGATTGATGGAAGCTGGTTCTACTGTGCATTAAAAAGGTCCATGACCGGCAAAAGCTCTTTGTCTGTCCATCACTGGAATAATTATAATAGTTATTTTAACAAATTGCTTTAAAAAAAAAAAAAAATAAAAAAAAAAAAAAAATATATATATATATATATAGGAAGATTGCCCCAAGAAAGAACCGCTTTTATTGCTTTATATTAACCCCTAAACTACCCTAAGCTGTTTTTTTTCCCCCTGTTGGCTGCTCAGAGCACACAGCTTGACATTGAACAAAATTATTTATAAATCATACAGTATGTTATTTATATAAAAAATAAATTGTATTAAGACACGGCACAGCAGATTAAAGTGATTTTACCGTCAGCTGAAAATTCGTCATATTCGTAACATTGGTGCAATTGTTCATATGAATAATTACATTGACAGTGTACACGGACAATCATTAAAAGTGTCTTTGAGACCATAATTTTTAACATAATTTTTATTCTGGTTGCCAAATCTGGATTTTTGTAATATGGATAATTTTACTTTAGCATGTTGGCTTCAAAAAACAACAAACAAAAGTGTCAAGAAAACATTATACATATCAAAAACAACAAAATAAAATACAATCTGCCTGAATGCAGGTCACAGCAGTCAGTATCGGGTACGGATTCGGTTTGGGTTGATCCGTGTGGTGATTTGTGGTAATGCAGCACGGCGAAACCGGTCCCGCAAGTACTGCAACCGGATGTAGCGATTCTGTTCCTGAGTCGTCACTCTGTCTCGCCCTGGATGTGGCCTGTTCTCAACTGACCCTGTTATGTTGTCGTGGTCAAACAGGTCTCTGATGGTGGCTTGTGTATAGGGGTTGTGAATAGGGGCTGTGTATAGCTGTAGTGTATAGCTGTTGTGAATAACTGTTGTGTATACGGGTTGTGTATAGATAGCTGTTGTGTATAGGGGTTGTTTATAGCTGTTGTGTATAGGGGTTGTTTATAGCTGTTGTGTATAGGGGTTTTGTATAGCTGTCGTGTATAGCTGTCGTGTATAGCTGTCGTGTATAGCTGTTGTGTATAGGGGTTGTGTATAGCTGTTGTGAATAGCTGTTGTGTATAGCTGTCGTGTATAGCAGTTGTGTATAGCTGTTGTGTATAGGGGTTGTGTATAGCTGTTGTGTATGAAGTTGTGTATAGGGTTTGTGTACAGCTGTTGTGTATAGGGGTTGTGTATAGCTGTTGTATATATGGGTGGTGTATATGGGTTGTGTATAGCTATTGTGTATGGGGTTGTATAGCTGTTGTGTATGGGGTTGTGTATCGCTGTTGTGTATGGGGTTGTGTGTAGCTGTTGTGTATAGCTGTTGTGTATAGGGGTTGTGTATAGCTGTTGTATATCGAGGCTGTGTATATGGGTTGTGTCTGGGGTTGTATAGCTGTTGTGTATGGGGTTGTGTATAGCTGTTGTTTATAGCTGTTGTGTATATGGGTTGTATATAGGTATTGTGTCTGGGGTTGTATAGCTGTTGTGTATGGGGTTGTGTATAGCTGTTGTGTATATGGGTTGTATATAGGTATTGTGTCTGGGGTTGTATAGCTGTTGTGTATAGCTGTTGTGTATATGGGTTGTGTATAACTATTGTGTATGGTGTTGTATAGTTGTTGTGTATGTGGTCCTGTATAGCTGTTGTGTATGGGGTTGTGTATAGCTGTTGTGTATAGGGGTTGTGTATAGGAGTTGTGTATAGGGATTGTCTATTGCTATTGTGTATATGTGTTGTGTATAGCTGTTGTGTATAGGGCTTGCAAATTGGTGTTGCGTATAGGAATTATGTATAAGGGTTGTGTACATGGTTTGTGTATAGGGCTTGTGTATAACTTTTGTGTATAGGGGTTGTGTATAGCTGTTGTGTATGAAGTTGTGTATAGGGGTTGTGTATAGCTGTTGTGTATAGGGGTTGTGTATAGCTGTTGTATATATGGGTTGTGTATATGGGTTGTGTATAGCTATTGTGTATGGGGTTGTATAGCTGTTGTGTATAGGGGTTGTGTATAGCTGTTGTGTATATGGGTTGTATATAGCTATTGTGTATGGGGTTGTATAGGTGTTGTGTATAGCTGTTGTGTATATGGCTTGTGTATAACTATTGTGTATGGTGTTTATAGGGGTTGTGTATAGGACTTGTGTATAGGGATTGTGTATAGCTGTTGTGTATAGGGCTTGCAAATAGGTGTTGCATATAAGGATTATGCATAAGGGTTGTGTATAGCTGTTGTGTTTTAGGGGCTGTGTATATGGGTTATGTATAGATATTGTGTATGGGGTTGTGTGTAGCTGTTGTGTATAGGGCTTGTGAATAGGTGTTGCATATAGGGATTGTATGTAAGTGTTGCATAGAAGGGTTGCATATAGGTTTCGTGTACAGGTGTTGTATATAGATGTTGTGCATAGGGGTTCCGTATATATGTTGTGTATAGGGGTTGTGTATAGGGGTTGCGTATACATGTTGTGTATAGATGTTGTGTATATGGGTTGTGTATATATGTGTTGTGTATAGATATTGTGTATAGGGGTTGCGTATATATGTGTTGTGTATAGATGTTGTGTATAGGGGTTGCATATACGTGTTGTCTATAGATGTTGTGTATAGGGGTTGCGCATATGTGTTGTGTATAGATGTTGTGTATAGGGGTTGGGTATAGGGGTTGCGTATATATGTGTTGTGTATAGATGTTGTGTATAGGGGTTGCGTATATATGTGTTGTGTATAGATGTTGTGTATATGTGTTGTGTATAGATGTTGTGTATAGGGGTTGCATATATATGTGTTGTGTATAGATGTTGTGTATATGGGTTGCGTATATATGTGTTGTGTATAGATTTTGTGTATATGTGTTGTGCATAGATGTTGTGTATAGGGGTTATGATATGTGTTGTGTATAGGGGTTGTGTATAGGGTTGTGTATATATGTGTTGTGTATAGATGTTGTGTATAGGGGTTGTGTATATATGTGTTGTGTATAGATGTTTTGTATATGTGTTGTGTATAGATGTTGTGTATAGGGGTTGCATATATATGTGTTGTGTATAGATGTTGTGTATAGGGGTTATGATATATATATGTGTTGTGTATAGATGTTGTGTATAGGGGTTGCGTATATGTGTTGTGTATAGATGTTGTGTATAGGGGTTGCGTATATATGTGTTGTGTATAGATGTTGTGTATAGGGGTTGTGTATATGTGTTGTGTATAGATGTTGTGTATAGGGGTTGCGTATATATGTGTTGTGTATAGATGTTGTGTATATGTGTTGTGTATAGATGTTGTGTATAGGGGTTATGATATATGTGTTGTGTATAGATGTTGTGTATAGGGGTTGCGTATATATGTGTTGTGTATAGATGTTGTGTATAGGGGTTGCGTATATATGTGTTGTGTATAGATGTTGTGTATAGGGGTTGCATATATATGTGTTGTGTATAGATGTTGTGTATAGGGGTTGCGTATATATGTGTTGTGTATAGATTTTTTGTATATGTGTTGTGCGTAGATGTTGTGTATAGGGGTTGCGTATATGTGTTGTGTATAGATGTTGTGTATAGGGATTGTGTATATATATGTGTTGTGTATAGATGTTGTGTATAGGGGTTGCGTATATGTGTTGTGTATAGATGTTGTGTATAGGAGTTGTGTATATGTGTTGTGTATAGATGTTTCTGTGTGCAGCTCTCTCCGTGCTCGCTTGGGTTTCTTCTGGGTATTTCGGTTTCCTCCCTCATTCCGAAAACATACAGAGTAGATAAGTTTGTTGTTCTAAACTGCCCCTGGGTGTGAGTGTGAATAGTTGTATGTGTGTTGCCCCTGCAATGGTCTGACAAGCTGTTCAGGAGGTGTCCCGCCCTCACTGAGATTTTGTTGAAATGAGTGCCAGCATCTCTAATTCTAATTCAGAGTAAACGGGTTGGACATTAATTATGTCGTTAGAGTCAGTTGTGTATCAGTGTTTTCTGTGTGTATGTTTTTCTTGTTTGTTTGTTTTACAGTAAACTGACCAGTAAACTTAGAATTTATCTGTATCACATTACAGGGAAATCTCAAACGTTTTTGTTTATCTCTGTAGGTTTAATGTTCACAGCTCGCAGGTTGTTGACACTGATAGAGGGAAATGTGCACGCATGACTTTAGGACTTGAACAAAGCACTGCCGTTGTGTGATGAATGAAATCAAGTGAACCGGGTCCTGAAGTGGATTCAGATGAATACAACAGAGAGATCTGCTGTCAGCTCACTGAATGGTATCACAAATCTCTCGTCTCAGAGGCTGAAAAGAGCAAAACTCCCACGTCATGACGACAAGTGGTGAAAAAAAGCAAGAAAACCCAAGAGCGTTTAAAAACGAGAGCCAGATAACCAGCAACATGAAGAAAAGAAACAGTGAAGAGAGAATTTTTTTTCTCCGTATTAGATTTTTTTTTTTTAATCATTAAATTGCTTTAATAATGGTTTTATTCTTTAGATACTTCAGATCAAAGTGATGAAAGCTGACAGCAAGAAGGTCCTGGGTTCGAGTTGTGGGCTCAGAAAGAGTGCAGAAAGAGTGTTGCTGTCTGGAGGATGTAGGTTCTCCCCCTGCTTGCCTGGGTTTCCTCCGAAACTCCATTTTCCTCCCATAGTCCAAAGACATCCCCATTATGCTAACTGGAAGTTCCAATTTGACGCCTTTTATGAACGTCAACGTGATGACTGTCCGTGTTGGCCTTGCAATGGTTCGTCAAGATGTTCAGGGTGTACCCTGCCTTCGCACAGTGTCGTCTGAGACAGGCACCGGTCTCTCCATGACTCTAATAGGATTACACAGTTCAGCAAATGAGTGAGTGAGTAGCACAAGATAAAGTAACATCCACATGAATTATAAGACCCAAAGGTTCCTGGCAGAACATTGTCGAGAACATAGTACTGCTTCCCGTGACTTGTTTTCTTCACATTGTCCATCATTTTCCATCTTTTCTCTATGAAAGCAACTTCCATGTACCCAGCTGTCCATATGATGTGAAAGAAAATGTGATTCATCAGACCAGTCCGCCTTCTTCCACTACTCCCTGATCCATTTTTAATGCCCATGTTCCCATTCTAGACCTTTTCGTTGGTGGACAGGGGTCAAGCAGGTGCAGTCCGATTGCTCTGCAGCCACGCAGCTACATATCCAACCACTTGCAATGCAGTGTCTTCTAACATCTTTCTATCTTAACCAGCACTCACTACTGCTTTAGCAGTTTGTGGTCTTGTGTGGGATGAGAGCACATGAGCTGGCCTCCACTCTCCCAAATGCTTTCGTAGGTCCTGGGTGTCCAGAACTCTGTTCCTGGCTCCCGTCTGATCTTCCTTATACTATTTTTGGTGGGTACTACCCACAACCCTTTGGGAACACGCTACAAGAACTGTGCTTTTTTGTTGAGTGGTCTAGCCAAAGCTAATGTCACGCCGATCCTTATGCCGACTGATTTTTTTTTTTTTCCTTCTTCCAACAATCTATTCAACTAAAGTACGATTTAATGAGAGCATTTCAGACGTAGTTAGAGAAAACATAAATAGGAATGACCAGAGCTGAGCTGAGAGTCACTGTCCACAGCTGCAATTACCATTACTTCTGCAGGTGTTAGAATTCCAGGAAGACGGAGCTTCGAGTGTGGGATTTGGTGGGCGGAGCTGTAGAAGCTTTAGAATCGGCATACTGGGACATGGAGGTGTTTACAGGCTAATTACCCATTTGGAGGAAGACGTGCTATTAGTGTCTTTCGAGATTAACATGTTATGTTCATTTAGATCTTTTGAGAGTAGGATCAAATTGTGTTAGTGGATGCACGGATGTGTGTGTGTGTGTGTGTGTGTGTGTGTGTGTGTGTGTGTGTGTGTGTGTGTGTGTGAATTGTGTATAATCCCAAAGTACCTGATGTGTTTCTTTAATAAAAGGTCTGTTTACAATACTAGTTTTCCATTGTATACATCCTAAACACTGCATGATGGAAAAGTGAAGTACAGAGGTACTCTGACTTATGAGTGTCTTTTATAAGAAATTTTCCATGATACAAACTTCGATCTCACCAAAAATCCGCCTCATCCAACGAGCAAAATTTTGATTTACGAGCTCTGCTTGGGAAATGGCTTTTCTGGGCGGATTAGCCTCATATTCTTCGGTGTGTATTCCTCCGCGCTCTGAGAATGCCTTGGGCAGTGCTTCTCAATAATTTTCTGTGATGCCCCTATAGGAAAAAAAAAAACATTTCACGCCCCCCCAGTGCCCTGTGCGTGACTATAAATAGCTTTTACTGCACTTCATATCATTTGCTCGGTGCTTTTTCCCTACACCATAGGGAACACAATGAGAGCACCACTGCCACCTACTGTAGAGGATGCGCAGTTCCACTTAATCCTAGTACAGTATGGCAAAAAAGCATGTTCCCCAGGGTCATACGCGGTGCCCCCGGCATGACCACTGCACCCCACTGTTTGAGAAGCACTGGCCTAGTGGGAGCTCACCACAAGCCTTTCCTCGCTGCCATTTGTAGCGTGCACATGTACAAAATCCTCCTCCTCCTCCTCCTCGGTCACGGAAGTGCAGAGATGACAGAGATTATAACACAATATCGGTACAGAAAGTTACCCGGTGTATGATGCTTTTTATGTTAATTTATATTAAAATAAGCTCTGCATCACTTGGACATATTACACTGTGCAGTTTGCCCCTATAAGAACCCTAGAACGGGGCTTCCCTGCTCACAGTATTTTCCCGTAGAATCCATCTAGGAAGTAAAACAGTAGTAGGAGTGAAATCTATGTGGTTTTGGATTAAATTTCCATTCCGAGTACCCGGAGTATTGATTACGGGGTTGTGCCTTTCGTCCACATCTTGAAGGATAAAAGGGAATTTGGTCAATAGGGATAAAATAAAATATTCATTTATTTACTCATCTGCTGAACCGCTTAATCCTGCTTTAGTTCCCAGGAGACTGGTGCCTACCTCCACCCACTCTGAGCAAAGGTGGGGTATATCCTTAAGAACTCATCAGTCCATCGCAGGGCAACACACATGCATCCGTTCACACCCCAGTACATTGAAAAGACTTTAAGTAGGCTTAAGGTCCGGACTCTGGCGCCTGTTTGTGTGTAAAAATGATTCGGCGTGCTCTCAGTACGTCATGGAAGAAAACGTCTGGGGATTGATGGGATGACCTGCTCATTGAGTTCATTCTGATAATCAGCTGTCTTTGTTTTATCACCAAAGAATGTTGCTGAGCCTCGGCCGGACGGACTGAATCTACAATATCGTTATGATTACGTGCTGTCAATCAAAACAAAAGGTGCTACAACAAAATATTACTCTTTGGCGGGGCAGTGAATTTCATGGATCATCAAAGTTAAAGATTCAGGGTAAATCTACTGTATATTCTCTAATTGATTTGTTTTAGGCTGTCAAGTGTTAACATTTCACTTCACTGTGAAAAATTCTATTCTATTGTAAGATTTCAATTAAACTCAGGAAGACTTAGTTGTACCAGTGCCAAAGAGCTGGAAAACTTTTAAAATCATCATCATCATCATCATCATCATCATCATCATCATCATCAGCAGCAGCAGCAGCAGCACACTAAGTAGTAAGGTCCAGACATCCCTCTCCCCAGCCATTTCCTTCAGGTCTTCCGGGGGGACGACACGCCAAGGTGTTTCCAGACTGACCAAAAGATGTAGTCCCCCCAAGCATGTTCTGGGTCGGCTCTGGGGTCTCTTCCTGGTTGGAGATGCTCGAAAGACCACTCCAGTAAGGCATTTAGGAGGCATTCTAATCAGATGCCCGAGCCACCTCAACTGGTTCCTCTCAACGCGGAGGAGCGGTGGTTCTACTCAGTTTTACTATCTCTAAGGGAGAGCCCTGGCATCCTGTGAAGGAAGTTCATTTCCGCCACTTGTATCCACGATCTTGTACTTTCAGTCACTACCCAAAGCTCATGACCGTTGGTGAGAGTTGGAACGTAGATCGACTGGTAAATTGAGAGCTTTTCCTTGCGGCTCAGCTCCCTCTTCACCATGACGGACCGGTATAGACTCCGCTTAACAGCCTGTCAATCTCCTGTTCCATCCTTCCTCACTTGTGAACAAGACCCCGAGATACCTGAACTCCTCCACTTGGGGCTGGACCTCACTGAGACCCATTCCACCCTTTCCCTGCTGAGAACCATGGCCTCGAACTCTAAGGTGCTGATTGTCATCCCAGCCAATTTGCACTCGGCTGCGAATCGCTCCACTGAGAACTGGAGGTCCCGGGTTGATGAAATCAAAAGGAAAACATCAACCACAAAAAAAATCAGAGACGGGATCCTTTGAATCCACTAAACAAGAACCCGTCAAAGCCTTGTCCGCACCTATAAATTCTGTCCATAAAAATTATGAACAGAATTGGTGACAAAGTACAGCCTTGGGGGACTCCAGCACTCAACGTAAACAAATTTGTCCTGTTGTTACCAATGTGGACCAAACTCTGGCTCTGGTAGTACAGAGACATAATGGTCCGGTATACCCTGGAAGTACATCTCACAAGCTAGCCCGAGGGACCCGATCGAAAGCCTTCTGTAAATCCGCAAAGCACATTTGGATGGAATGGGTAAACTCTCATCACCCCCTCCAGAGTCCTGTAGAGTGTATAGAGCTGTACAGAAAACTTTTAATCTATAAAACTAAAAGCTCTTGCATTCTTTGCAGAACCTTCCAGTAGAGCACTTCCTGATAAGAGAGGCTTTCAAGTATAAGCAGTTTAGGACGCTAAGAACACTTACTTATCCAAAGAACGCTTGAAGATTAAATTTTTTCCCAGAAGCACAGCGAGCAGGTTGGGGCCAGTGGCATAGTGGTTAGGGTGCTGCACTCATGATTGGGAGGTTGTGTGTTCAAATCCCAGTTGGACCCCAACCGTGCTAAGACCCTCGGGCAAGATCTTAACCACA
>CM045738.1:43307296-43334796 GCA_024760905.1 Plotosus lineatus
TGTGAAGCCGAGCTATCAGCAAGAAGCCCCGCAGTTTAAAAAAAAAAGACGTGCTGAAAAGGTTACAATTTACCAAAGGGCACATTGACTGGCCTAAAGAGAAATGGAGCAAAATTTTGTGGCCTAACGATAGTAAGATTGTTCTTTTTGGGTCTAGTGGCCGGAGACAGTTTGTCAGATGAGCCCCGATCACTGAATTCAAGCCACAGTACACTGTGAGGACAGCGAAGCATGGTGGCGGAAGCATCATGATGATATGGGGATGTTTCTCACACTATGGTGTCAGGCCTATTTATCACATCCCAGGGATTATGGGTCAGTTTGAATCCATCAGAACACTCGAAGAGTTCATGCTGCTTTATGCTGAAGAGGAGATGCCCTTGAAATCGGTTTCAACAAGACAACGACCCAAAGCACACTAGTATACGGGAAACATCTCGGTTCCAGACCAACAAGATTGGTGCTACTGAGCGGTCGGCCCGATCCTCTTAATCAATCCTCTGAAATCAAAAATGCAGATTCTGAGTCAAAACCAAGAAATACAGAAGATCTGTGGAATGTGGTCCAATCATCCTGGTCTGGAACATCTGCTCACAGGAATCAGAAGTTGGACGACTCCACAACACAGATGTGTGTCAGGATGCATAAACAGTTTTTATACGAATAAATATTAGTTCTGAGATCGGTTTATACAGTGAAGGTTTGAGTTTGTAAATAAAACTAAAGACGCTGCCTTTTTTTAACAGTCGAATATTCACTTTTTATTCAATTTCGTGAAAGGAATAGCGTAATTTTGATGTAACTTCTTCATGTTTTGATTTGGAATAGAATGTGTCGTTTTCCTAGTGCATCTGTAAGATGGCCATTAAAAGGTTGTTTTGAGCCTTGAGCAACAACATTTCCAAGCAATTTGCCCATCACAGTCCCTCAATCAAGACGTCCAGCTGCAGCCCGCGTATAAAGCCTCCTGCTGGGCAAAGCAACTGATTGAGCAGAAGCCCCCGGGAGAGTCGGAGTGTGAGTGAATAGTGCAAAATTCAGGTCTGAAGCCAAACAAATGGACAAACCTTCGAAATGGTTCAGTGATCATCAGCGTTTCTATCGACCTGAGAATTTCTATAAAAATCTTCTTTGGTAAGTTTCATCTTTCATTCATGACGCAGTGATTATACACCGTTAGTGTTCTGGTCAGTCATAAGCAAAAAGACTCCACTTAAGACTTCACATAAACTAACGAGAACAACTTTAGCGCTGATGGACTGGGGGTGGGCGGAGACTCCATGTCCCTGTGTCTCGCTGTTACAATATCCCATCCGTATGTCATATTACAAACGTGGGCAGTGGTGGCCTGGTGGTGAAGGTGCTGGATCGCTGATCCTAAGGTTTGGGGTTTGAGTCCCATTCTCCACAAGGTTGTCACTGTCCCTGCTCCCCCCCCAAGTGCAGCTAAGTGGATTATTAAAGGCCAGCCATGTCTCTCACTGCCTATGGTGTGAGGTTCGTGTAAAAGAACCACTGCTGACTTTCATCAAGAGTAGCTGCAAAGCCATCAGCGTGTTTCTGCCCTGCGATGGCCTGGTGAGCCGTCCAGGGTGTACTCTGCCCTCACCTGAAGTCGGGTGGGATGGGCGCCAGCCTCCCCGTGACCCTTATTACGATTAAGTGGTTACAGACAATGGATGAACTGATCTGTGCTCAGTTTTGACTGACATGTTGGCGTAGTGGTCGGCACGTCTACCTCACAGCAAGAACGTTCTGAGTTCAATTCCTGAGGTTGTGTGGATTTCCTCCAGGTTCCTCTCACTGTCCAAAGATGTGCATATTGCCCCAATGTGTGAGTATAAGTGAATGTTTCGCCCGCCGATGGTCTGGTGAACTGTTCAGGGTGTACCCCGCATTTCGCCCAGTGTCGGTTGAGATAGCCGCCATCCTCCAGGCAGTAGTATGTATGATTAAGCGGTTTTGGAAATGAGTGAGTGAGATGAGTGCTCGGTTTTTGCCTGGTCTCTGTATCGTAATTAATCCGATTACTTTGCTTGACGGTGCTTCTGACGGAATTTGAGAGTCCGTGACACTTTGGGTTTTGGCGACTTGTCATCACAGGCTACTTGACACATTCCCGACCTGATATTTCTCTCATTAATCCCTTTCCCATCGTGTCGTTTTCTGACCCTCATCATCTGTGAGCATATCACGCGCAGTTTGGTCGCCCAGTTAGTGTTGACATCTGATGGCATTTTGTTGGGTGATGGATTGATTAGCGCTTGGGTGGGTGGTGGGTGGGCAGGAGGGGGTTGGAGGTGAATCTGCTAATCCAGTCCCTCGTTTAATCTCACAGAACTGTTGATCACACACCTTTGATTCCCACCGCTTGCTAAATTTCCAGCACAGCAGTTCATTTCAGCCACTTTCAGCACCTCAGCCAGGCACTAATTGGCTCCCGAAACCCTGATGTGATCAATCGTTTGATTGGATTGGGCCATATCCGTAACCGAAAGCCAGCACAAAGACAGAAGATAGATAGAAAATGGGAGGAGAATAAAGGGGTAGTGACACTGATTGGGGAGAAATGGTGTGGGATTTAGGTGTGTAGGGGATTACTGTCTAAACTGTCACCATCTCCCATCTCCACCACTCTCTAGGCCAACTCATCTCTCTCTCTCTCTCTCTCTCTCTCTCTCTCTCTCTTTCATTTTGTTGCTCTCTCGCCCAACGCGATTTCTCAAGGTTGATCGGAACTGATGTGCTTAATGACCCGACTAATCCAAGTCTCTTTCTAACATTATTTCTTTTCGACGTGACCTTCTTTAAGTGTTATTACATGGTCTGTTGTGCTTCACACATGCAATCTAAACATTCTGTCAAACCAAAAGCACAGCACTCAAATATTTATGACCTATCAGTGTTCTGAACCGACGGGTACAGCTATCAAGGAAATGGAATCTTTGGCTGAAAGGGAAGGGATGCATATCTTATTCCCGTCTCTCTGGCACTTCCCAGCTATACAAAAGCAGCGTTCGTTTTCACTCCCTGCTTCAACCTTCGTCGCTCTCCAAGGTCGGAGTTGCCTGGCACATGGTGCTGCCAGGTTACAGCAGGCCCAGCTTGTGCTTCCTGTTGTTCCAAGACCTTCAGCAAGCCAGCCGTCCTCCCTTCACTTCATTTCGCCTCTCACCGTCGTTATCGCTCTCACCTCTTTTTGCGTTACATCGGCTTCATGAACATGTCCTCAGGGATCCCCCATTGTCTGTGCTGAGGGCTATGTACTTGATGAGATGGACCATAAAGCCAGACCACATGGCTTGTGAGATCTGAGTTGGCAGATTCGACTCCAGATGGAGAGCATGAACCTATTTTGGATGGATGCCATCACCCCTGCTGTATGAGCGATACCAGCGCAAATAGGTGCTTATCTTCACGCTCTCTCAAGAAGGTAAAACGATAAATACACAGGATCCAGCCGCAGGGATTTTCACAAGGAAGTGCCATAGCCCCGTCTGTTTATACTAGTTCATGCTTTTTATCTTTACACATATGCTAGTTGGGGATTATTAAATATTTCCCAGTTATCACATAATTGCCTAATTGCAGGAATTATATTTAATCAGTAGCTTCCGAAAATCAGGGATTCCTCACTTTTCACAGTTAATGGGGACCGAGACCTTCTGTGAACGCCGAATTTCGACCCCCACTGACTGACGTATACGCACATGTATATGTGTATCTTCTTCTTCTTTTACTTTCGGCTGCTCCCTTCAGGGGTCGCCACAGCAAATCATCCGCTTCCATCTCACCCTGTCCTCTGCATCTTCATTTCTGACTCCAACGACCTTCATGTATATGTGTATATAATATCAATAAATACATAATCAATGTAATAAATGCTTATAATTACAATTAAACATTCAAAAATAATGCATAAAATGTAAATAAAATATAAATACACACACACACACACACACACACACACAGATGCGCACCTCACGTAAAAATGTAAGTAGTTTTGTTGGGGGGTTTGGGGTTGTTTTTGATTGTTTGGGATTTTTTTTTTGTTGCATAATTGGCCTTGTTTTGTGGCATTTTCCGTAACTTTCCCCATATTTTTCCTTGATTTCCTTTTTTTTTTTAATTTTCAATAAATATTTTTGAAAAACCCGTGATGCACTGAAGCTGCAGAAACTGAAGTACGAAGTAGCGAGGGATCCCTGTATATCCAAATTTATTGTTTTTTTTTTCATTTACATTAACATTTACATTATCCCTCCATCCATCCATTTCTTGTAACCGCTTAATCCTAATTAGGGTTGTGGGGAGGCTGGTGCCCATCCCAGCCAACTCTGGGTAAGGGCAGAGTACACCCTGGACAACTTTCTGGGCCATCGCAGGGTGGAAACACGCTGACGGCTTTGCAGCTACTTTTGTCGAAAGTCAGCAATGGTTTGGCATTTTCCTTAATTTTTTTCCCCTATTTTTCCTTAATTTCCTTATTTTAACAATTTTTCGGTGAATATTTTTGAAAAACCTGCGATGCACTCAAGCCGCAGAAACTGAAGCGTGAAGTAGCGAGGGATCACTGTACTATGTTTCCATATAAATGTAAAAATGTTAGCATAGCATGCTAGTACAATGTCTGACCAGACCAAGCCAACACAAGCTACAACAAAAGCTTTAATGGGAATTGGTATCACATCTCTCTCTCTCTCTCTCTCTCTCTCGCTCTCTCTCTCTCTCGCTCTCTCTCTCTCTCTCTCTCTCTCTCTCCATTTTCCAAAAGATTTTCCCACAGTTAATAGTTTGAGGATAGTGCTGAAGATAGCTATTTAACACTTCACTCCAAAATCTCCCAAAGGTGTTTAATGTAGTTGAGATCTGATGCGTCTAAATGTCCTAACATATCATCATCATCATCATCATCATCATCATCATCATCCTAAAACCCGCCATGATCCCTGGTGAGGGTGGAGTCATTCATTACCATCCATCAGGACAGAGATGTTTCATAATGATGACGACGGCCTAAAGTGGAACTTGTGGGATACCTATCGATCTTCCTGGGCCACTTGTGCAAATCTGTTGGGACATATTGAGATAACATGGAAAGGAAGTTAAACATCGCATTCGTTTATGGGAATCACGGTGGCGTAGTGGGTAGTACAGTCGCTTCACAGCAAGAAGGTCCTGGGTTTGAGTAATGGGCTCGGAAAGGACGTTTCTGTTGTTTTCATGGGTTTCCTCTGGGTTCTGTAGTTTCCTTCCATAGTTCAAAGACATGCACAATGTGTGTGTGTGTGTGTGTGTGTGTGTGTGTGTGTGTGTGTGTGTGTGTGTGTTAGCCCTGCAATTATCTGTTTTATTGTGTATGCCAACTTTGCCGAGATACGCTACTAACCAGTCCATCACAGGACCAGTACACACACACACACACACACACACACACACACACACACACACACACACACACACACACACACACACACATACAACCATTCACACTCACACATACACCCCGGAATCATGTGTAACCGCTAATTAGCCTACTGTGCATGTGTGGATTGTGGGAGGAAACCGGAGCACCCAGAGGAAACCCAAAGAACCGCCTTCTCTGAGCCTGAGACTAAAACCCGGGATCTTTTTACTGTGAGCCTGATGTCAGTGATGGGATCTTTATGTGCTCTTGTAAAGTATCTCACTGAAGAAACAGCGCTCATATTACAGATATAAATCTGTTTAAAATAACTCTGATGTGCAAATAGAAAACAGATCACAGTCATGAGGTTTCGTTCTCTGTGTCCGGTTGGTATTGAAATTACGTTTAACATCAGAAAGAACAAGTTCAAAGGTCGATGTCAGTAACACTAAAGTTTACTCCCCACACACGAGTAACAGAATCTTCTTCTTTTCCTTTCGGCTGTTCCCTTCAGGGGTCGCCACAGCAAATGATCCGCCTCCATCTCACCCTATCCTCTGCATCTTCTACTCTTACTCCAACGACCTCCATGTCCGCCTTCACCACGTCCATGAATCGTCTCTTTGGTCTTCCTCTGGGCCTTCTGCTTGGTAGTTCCAACTTCAGCATCCTACTACCACTATACTCACTATCCCTCCTCTGTACATGTCCAAACCATCTCAATCTAGCCTCTCTGACTTTGTCGCCAAAACATCTTACATGGGCCGTCCCTCTGATGGACTCATTCCTGATCCTATCCATCCTCGTTACTCCCAAAGAGAACCTCAACATTTTCATCTCTGCTACCTCCAACTCTGCCTCCTGCCTTTTCCCCAGGGACACTGTCTCTAAACCATACAACATCGCTGGCCTCAACACCTTCCTATCACACATCACACCGGACACTTTTCTCCAACCATTCCAACCAGCCTGAACACGCTTCTTCACCTCTTTTCCACACTCTCCATTGCTCTGGATTGTACACGAGTAACGGGAATAGACTCATTTATTCAGGAATCTGGCCATCATACTGGATTCAGAGGAATAAGAAAACTGTTGGCCAAGGAGAAAACATGAACTTATAACCTCTCTGAGGATCGAACCGGGCCAGAACATTGTTGCGGATCCTTCCAGCTGACTGTAACTCCTGGATGAAGGTGATCAGTCTGATGGACCTCGTATCGATTTTCCGTGAGCCTTGAGAGGGGGGTGTCATTGTTGTGCTATACCAGCACGATATATAAAAACCCGCGCAGCTTCTCACGACTATTTACGAGTGAAGAGCCGCTGAGTTTTCATCAGCGTCTCTTCTTCTCGTGTTTTATATCTTGCTTTGGTTCCGTGTCTGTTTACAACAACAAAAGCATGTGACCGGAGGAAAGATCTACTCCATGCTCCATGACTTGGCAATGTGACATCGATTTGTAGCAACGGGAAAAGTTTCTAATGAATTGTTCTGCATTCCTGCCTGACTCAAGTTAACTATGTTTAATAATATCCTGGTGCAGGGTGCAGGGGGTCATTGACACTCGTGTACAGGGACCGTGAGAGGGACATTATGTGCTCTAAGTGAGACTCAATCAAGGCTATGTTAGTGTTTATGCTACGTCTTCATTCATTTTCATTCATTCATTTTCTGAACCGCTTAATCCGAATTAGGGTCGCGGGGAGGCTGGCGCACATCTCAGCCCACTCTTTGCACCCTGGACAGCTCGCCAGGCCATCGCAGAGCCGACACTCACACAACCATTCTTTCTCACACTCACACTTACAGGTGAGTTGGAACAGCCAAGTAACCCACTGTGCATGTTTTTGGATTGTAGGAGGAAACCGGGGAACCCGGAGGGAACCCACACAAGCACGGGGAGAACATGCAAACTCTACACAGAAACGCCCGAGCTGGGAATCGAACCCAGGACCTTCTTGCTGTGAGGTGGACGTGCTAACCACGACGCCACCGTGCTGCCCATATTCATTTATTTATTTATTTGTTTGTTTATAGTTTTGATTATTTTATATAGGTTGCATAGTGGTGTAGTGGTTAGCATATCCAGCTCACAGCAGGAAGGCCTGGGTTCAATTCCCAGCCTGGGTGTTTCTGCGCGGAGTTTGTTTTCCCTGTGCTTGTGTGGGTTTCCTCGGGGGACTCCGGTTTCCTCCCACAGTCCAAAACCATGTAGAGTAGGCTAATTGTCTGAACCAAATCTCCCTTAGGTGTGTAAATGTGTGTGTGTGAGTGTGTGTGAGTTTGTGTGTGTGAGTTTGTGTGTGTGAGTGTGTGTGAGTGTGTGAGTGTGTGAGTGTGTGTGAGTGTGTGAGTTTGTGAGTGTGTGTGTGAGTTTGTGTGTGTGAGTTTGTGTGTGTGTGTGTGTGTTTGTGTGAGTGTGTGTGTGTGTGTGTGTGTGTGTGTGTGTGTGTGGGAATGTGTATGTGATTGCGTGAGTGTGTGTGTGTGATTGTGTGAGTGTGTGTGTGAGTGTGTGGGTGCGTGTGTGCGAGTGTGTATGTGTGTGTGTGATTGTGTGAGTTTGTGAGTGCGTGTGTGTGTGTGTGTGTGTGTGATTGTGTGTGTGTGTGTGTGTGAGAGTGTGTGTCTGAGATTTTGTGTGTGTGTGCGTGTGTGTGAGTGTATGTGTGTGTGATTGTGTGTGATTGTGTGTGATTGTGTGTGTGTGTGTGTGATTGTGTGTGTGTGTGAGTGTATGTGTGTGTGATTGTGTGTGATTGTGTGTGATTGTGTGTGATTGTGTGTGTGTGTGTGTGTGATTGTGTGTGTGTGTGTGTGTGTGTGTGTGTGTGTGTGTGTGTGTGTGTGTAAATGGTTATGTGAGTATTGACGCTACGATGACCTGGCGAGCTATCCAGGGTGTACCCCGCCCTCACCCAGAGTCGACTAAGATTGGCACCTCCCTCCTCGCGACCCTAATTATGATTAAGCGGCATAGAAAATGAATTCATTAATTATTTTATACTTTAATCAGAAATCTATTTTAATTCAGTGCTGTTAATGACTGTTTGTGTAGCACGATGCTTCTATTTTCTTTTTATTATTAATCTAGCGTCAAAGGGGCAGAACATCAACCGAATCATTCATAGATCTAATTATTTTAGCTTATGATCAAAGCCAGAGGTTTCATAATGGTGACATCTGTATGATTGACATCTGTATGATTGACATGTGTATGTAATGAAGCTCGTGTTGTGTTGTTGCTCACTGCACTTCATGCTGGTTCTAATCTGCATTAATCTGGGACGTGAATTTTAAAGAAACGTTTCAGACACGAATGATTGGCGGATTGACTACATTTTCAATTACAGACATTTTTCACGTTAATGAAAATGTCACGTGAATATTATTTCATCTTTCACGCTGGGACTTTTGGCAAGCCGTGTCCTCTCTCTGTCTTCATTTAGCCTCTCTTTCCAGTTCCCGGGCCGTGTTGTTCTTCGGTTATCCTGGCACTCGTGGATCTCTTCCCGCTTCCTTCATATCCCTCACTCATCCATTTATTTTCTCTCTCTCTCTCTCTTTTTCTCTCTCTATCTTTTTCCAGTTGTAAAAAAACAGGAGCTGTGGACCTTCAAGAGACACACACACACACACACACACACACACACACACAAAAGGGGGTGCTGTAAGAAAAAGAGCCAGTGAAGGAGAGGGACGCTGAGAGAAGCTGTGGAGATAAACTGCTCTGGTGAAGCACGAGGAGCAGAGAGAGAGTGACAAGGCAGTGACTGCGTGTGCTGTTTGGAGGTTATCCTCACGGCGTCTTCGAGCCTGGGACCAGCTGCAGCTTTGATGGAACAGTGAGCAATGTCTACCACAATACTACAGCAGGCTGGCAGCAGGGGGCGCCACCTAAATCACCCACTCCCGCTTCTTTGTGCCCTTTTCCTTCTGGTGCTTGCTACGCCAGGCCAGACTGCCATCCATATTGCAGAAAACTGTAAGTAGGAGATTTTGTCATGTATGAAAACATGTGGGAGTGTGTGTGTGTGTGTGTGTGTGTGTGTGTGTGTGTGTGTGTGTGTGTGTGCTGAATTTTAAAGGCTCACCTTGTAATTTTTTTTGTCCCTTAGAATAATTAAAAATTCCTCAAAAGAAAATTTTAGGTTCATAATGTATACATGTAGTAAGCATTTTTGTTATACGTCCAATCTGATTGGTTGACGTGGGTGGCAAAAGATTACATACAGAAAACATTTGTTCATCACGGGACGGAAAAAGAGCTGAAAGTTATAAAAACGCTCACAGACATGAATAAAGACCTCTGGCTCTGAAGAGGTCAGTTAACAACACAGTATAATAGTCAGTTGGGATTTTTACACCCGAGCCCAGTGGCTCATCAGGCCGGTGCTGATCCCCGGTTTCCATAGCGTGACGTGACCAGGAGTTCAACATCTCCTGGATGGGACGCTAGTCCATCGCAGGTTACCTTCCCAGTATATTTTACTGGTACCCATTTATACTGCTGGGTGAACAGAGGCACACTTGTGGTTAAGACCTTGCCCAGGGGTCTTAGCCCAGTGAAGGTCTAACTGGGATTTGAACTCACAACATCCCGATCATGAGCCCAGCACCCTAACCACTACATCACCGGCCCCAAATGCTGTATAATGAACTACTCATTAATCCATCATCTATTTAACTATCTATCCATCCATTCATCAGTCCATCCATCCAGTTATCAAGTCATCCATCTATCCATCCATCCATTTATCAAGTCATCCATCATTCCATCCATCCATCCATCCATCCATCCATCCATCCATCCATCCATTCATTCATCCATTTATCAGGTCATCCATTCATCCATCCATCTATTCATTCAGTAATCAAGTCACCCCATCCATCCATCCATCCATTCATTCATCCATACATACATACATCAGTCCATCCATCCAGATATCAGGTCACCCATCCATTTCTCAAGTCATCCATTCATTGATCATTCCATCCATCTATCCATCTATTCATCCATCCATCCAGTTATCAGGTCACCATCCATCCATTTATCAAGTCATCCATCCATCCATCCATCCATCCATTTATTAAGTCATCTATTCAGCCATCATTCCATCCATCTGCCCATCTATTCACCCATCCATCCATTTATCAGATCATCCATTCATCCATCCATCCATTGATCCATCCACCATCTATTCATCCAGTTATCAGGTTCCCCCTACCTCTATTTATCAAGTCATCCATCCATCCATCCATCCATCCATCCATCCATCCATCCACCCATTTATCAAGTCATCCATCTATACATCCACCCATCTATACATCCATTCATCCATCCATCCATTTATCAAGTCATCCATCTATACATCCACCCATCTATACATCCATCCATCTATACATCCATCCATCCATCAAGTCATCCATTCATCCATCATCCCCTGCATTCATCTATAATTCCATCCATCCATCTATCTGTCCACCCATCCATGCATTCATCCATCATCCACCACATTTTAATTCTCTCATTAGTTTTGGTCAGTTCCCATCCACCAGCCAACTCTCCCACATCACATAGCAGTTCATAAGAAGAGGTAAATGCTGACTGTATGATCTTGAAATGCAGCTCATGCTGTCGTGCTGCGTCGCAGGCTCAAGAAACATGCTCCTGATTGGAGGAGAACTCTTTCAAGCTGTGATCTGTGCTCAGCAAATATAAAGATGAAAGAACATGAGTGAGCTCAAGTCTGCACATGCATCTCTGTCGTCAGTGACTTGCAGTAATAAGTGATTTATTCCATGCCTTTTTTTCAAGCACACACACACACACACACACACACACACACACACACACACACACACACACACACACACACACAGATACAGACACATGAGGGTGCATATAAAGAGTCACATATTAAGGTCATGACATCCCTTTATAGCATTTTCATTCTAGTGACCTTTTTGTGTATATAGTCGCAGCCCATGCAATCAATAATCCACTAATGTTAGATTTCTTTGCTGGTCGCACAGGGTCATCGGGGTCACTCGTTACAGAAGTTCCATTCTATAATGTATAATTATTTTCAAAAGTCCTGTACTGGACAGAAATCCAGGGTTGGTAGCTAATAATACAACCCAGCTTATCCAGCACATTTCTGTGTCTCACAGCTGCTGTGTCTTCGTGAGTGAATCTGAGATCTGATCATTCTGCTCTTCCAAACCTGACCTACTAAATACAAAAGAATCAACATAATAGGAAATAAACGATGAATTTTAGCATGACTGACCATGATCAATATTTTGTTAAAAAAAAATCTATGTACTGTATTTGCTTTATTTATCATTACTGTAAGTTTTTATCCATCCATCCCTCCATCCATACACCCACCCAGCCATCTGTTAGGGGTATGGAAGTGCTGGAGCCAATCCCAGCTAATTATTATATAATTTTAATTATATTATAATCTTATACCTCCATTTCACTGGAGCACGGCAGACTTGCGTAAGCAAAACCGTAGTCATCCTACAACGTTCCTCAGTCATTCCGCCATCCCGTCATCTGCTGTGTCCTTCCGTACGATTCCGAAGGTATTCCTCCTCTTCCGTCAGGCCAAAATTTTCCACGAACGGAAACATTTTCTGACACTGTTCCCCCACGTTCCGCTGTCCTTCCGCAAATGTTCCGTCCTTTCCACAAACGTTCCATGGTCGTTCCTTTTATTCCGCAAGTCTTCCATGAACATTCCTCCTTCTTCTGGATGGTCAAAAGCGGCCACAGAATCCCCACAGAATACTCACGGAAGGTTTGCAGAATGGTTATGGATAACATGCAAGACTTGTTGCGGAACACGCAAGGAAGTCATTTCCACTATAAATTATTCCAGTTCATTCACTTTATTTTTTCTCTTTTCCTGTTCATGTAATAAAGTTTTAAAGTTATAATCACTGTGGTCTGGACTTGTGTGCATGCTTTCTAGTCTGGAATGATTAAGGTGCAAATAAAAGGAACGTATTAACATTATTGATATTAAACATATTAACATATGTTAAAATTTAAATTTATTGTAAATTATAAACATATTGCACATTAGAAACATATAGTATGAATGAGAGAATGAGCTTCCTTGGTCATTCCGCATATTTATAGGTGGAATCAGGAGCAAATCCTTTGATCTTTGCTGATCTTTCCTCATTGAAACATGGTTACGCCGGGTATTTCTCAGTCGTTCGTCAGTCATTCCTTGCTGACCGTGAACGTTCCGCCTTCATTCCGCCCGTTCCGCGATCATTCCGTGGGTCTTTCTTCTAAAAAGGAGTAGTGCCGCAGTCGTTCTGTAAATGTTCCGTCTTTTCCGTGAATGTTCCGTGAATTTTCCGAATTCTTCCTTTGCTGTCCGCACTGGTTCCAAAGGTGATCCGAGCGCTTTTACGCATGTATTCCAACATTGTACCACGGTCTTTCCGTGTCCTTTGTGCACATTCCGTAATCGTTCCGAAGATGTTCCGATGGTGCAATTTTCCATAGGTTTTTGACCCATTTTCCGTGTACAAACGCCGAAGCTCCTCCGTAGAGTTCGTTCCGCGCCTTTCTGCCATGATCCTTGCATTCCGCTCTCCAGTGAAATGGGGGTATTATATATAAATATTAATATTTACTAATTTTTGTTTTGAGAGGCATGGTAGTATAGTGGCTCGAGGTTGATCACATTAAAGGTGCGATAGAAAAGTGACTGATCCGAATGGCACCTGTATGGAGTTTTCATGTTCAGCCCATGTACTCTGGGTCCTCCGGTTTCCTCCCACAGTCCAAAAACAAGCACTGTAGGCTGATTGGTTGTTCTAAATCATCACTAGGTGTAAGTGTGAGTGTGAATGGTTGTGTGAGTTGGCCTTGTGATGGCCTGGTGAGCTGTACAGTTTGTACCATGCCCTCACACGGAGTCGACTCTAATTAGGATGAAGCAGCTTAGAACATGAAGAGATGAATGAATGAATAGATTCGTAGGTGTTTTTCATATCACAGTATAAGAGGTTTTCTCAGCCATTGCTTTAGTAGTACTGTAGTAATAACCCTCGGCTTACCGTATTTCCTTTTACGTTAAGAAAGTACTGCACTGCCTCATTGTAAGGTGTTATACTCGCTAAATAAATGATAGGCAGGAATAAAATTTCCTGTGATTAATGCAGTGCATTAGACTGAGAATGCACTTGGAGCGCATCATTTTCCCATCATTTTCCCAATTAGAGCGACAGTGTGTTGAGATGAGTCATGTATTACGATATGTGTGATGGTGGGTGTGGCTCGTCAGTGAATATATTGGGGGGAAAAAAAACAAAGTACTATCAACATGCTACACCTTAGAGCATCTTTCTGTAATTTACGTAGAGTAGCACGGAAAGATAAAGTAGCCAGCGATGTCGTAGTTACTACATAAGCTACTTTAGCACTTAACATCGTTAAAGGTTTCGTGAAAATAGACGATATACATTTCTTTAAAGGCAGTGGTAGCCTGGCGGTAAAGGTGCTGGATCACTAGGATCCTGATCCTAAGGTTGGGGGTTCGAGTCCCACTCTCCACAAGGTTGTCACTGAACCCTTCCCCCCAGTGCAGCTAATTGGGTTAACTGGGTTATCAAAGGCCGACCATGTTTCTCATTGTCTATGGTGTGAGGTTCATGTAAAAGAACCACTGATAACGTTCATCAAGAGCGGTTGCATAGCCGTCAGCATGTTTCCACCCTGTGATGGCTCGGCGAGCTGTCCAGAGTGTACTCTGCCCTCGTCCGGAGTCAGCTGGGATGGGCGCCAGCCTTCCTACGACTCTAATTAGGATTAAGCGGTTATAGAAAATGGATGGATGGGTAATGTAAAATGTTAATGTAAATGAATCAGCACAATAAATTTGGCTATATTCCAAAAATACCTTAACAGCAACCAAAGTTCTCTTGTATATGATGGTCATGGTTGCCAATCTTAGCTAACTGGGGTTTAATAAAACAGACAGATGATATCACAGCAGGAAAGCTATGCGGATTCAGTCCAACTGAAGTAGTCCATGGTCACATCTTGTTCCTTTTATTGCTTTTAAATACTGAAAGAAATTGTTGGGTAATTTATAGTAAGGCACGAGCTTAAAGGCAGGGGAGGTGATTATACAATAAAGTAACAGTGGTGGTAAGGTGCTGGATTATTGATCCCAAGGTCGATGGTTCAGGACCCACTGTCAGCTGGTTATCACCGCTGTCCCCCCAGTGCATTAACTGGGTTATCAAAGGCCGGCCATGTCTCTCACTGTCTATGGTGTGAGGTTCATGTAAAACAACCTTTGCTGACTTTCGACAACAGGAGCTGCATAGCCGTCAGCATGTTTCTGCCCTGCGATGGCCGAGCGACTGTCTAGGGTGTACTCTGCTCTCGCCCAGATTTAGCTGAGATGGGCACTAACCTCCCTGTGACCCTAATTATTATTAAGAGGTTCAGAAAACGAAAGAATGAATGAATAAAAAAAAAAAAAAAAGCTTCAGGAAGATTATCAAAGACAAATCAACTGGGAAATCCCAGTCCCTCTGTCCAGTCCTCCCTCTAAAGCAGGGGTCCCCAGTCCCCGGTCCATGTACCGGTACCGATCCATGGATCATTTCATACTGAGCTACAAACAAAATCGTTCATGGTACAAATTATAGTTTATTTATTCAAGCTTCCGAATCTTATTTTGAAAAATGACTGTTTTTGACATTGCCACAGAAACACTGAAAGCTCTTCTACAGTTTCCAACCACATATCTTTGTTAGGCGGAGTTTTCTACGGTGACATCCACCAAAACAAGACTACGGAGTACACTCTAACCGGTCCGCAGAAACATTTTCATATATAAAACTGGTCCCTGGTGCAAAAAAGGTTGGAGACCACTGGTTTAAAGGACGCGCCTGACTACTGCTGAGAGAGGATTTTTTTTTCAGGTGGGGTGGAGGTAGAACATTTCAGATCTTTGCTGTATCCAGCTACTTCATGACTTATTGACTTGTAATAAAACGCCAGTCATTTTGTGAACCGTGTGATCCTAATGAGGATCGCTGGAGAACTGGCACTCATCTCAGCCGACTCCGGGCGAGGGCAGAGTATACCCTGGACGGCTCGCCAGGTCATTGCAAGGCAGAAATACACTGTCGGTTATGCAGCTACTCTTGTTGAAAGTCAGCAATGGTTCTTTTACATGAACCTCACACCATAGACAGTGAAAGACATGGTTGGCCTTTGATAACCCAGTTAGCTGCACACTGGGGGGGGGGCAGCAGTGACGACCTGTTGAGAGTGGGGCTTGAACCTCCAACCTTGGGATCAGTGATCCAGCACCTTTACCACCAGGCCACCACTGTCCACAGCAAACATGGATATAGTTAATATTCGTAGTTGTTGACTAGCTTGCTAACTTTTATTAATATATCACAGACATGACTGTCTCGGGGCGGCAGGACTGCTGGGCGGCACAGTGGCTAGCTCCTCCATGTCACAGTAAGAAGGCTCTGGGTTCTGATTGCCGGGCCTGGGGCGCTTCTGTGTGGAGTATGTATGTTCTCACCGTGTTTGTGTAGGTTTCCTCTGGGTACTGTAGCTTCCTCCTACAGTCCCAAAACATGTACAGTAGGCTAATTGGTGTTTCCAAAATTGCCCTCGGTATGAGAGTGCGCGTGAATGGTTGCATGTGTGTTGGTTCTACGATGTGTCTGGAGAAAAGTGTGTACCCTGCTCTCGTCTACAGTTCCTGTGAATAGGCGCCGCGACCCTAATTAAGATTAAGTGGATTAGAAAAGGAAGGAACGGTGCATATTATGGAACACTGTGTTTAAACGCAGTATGTCCACTGGCAGAGTGTGTGCTGGGAGGCAGGTGGGCAGGTCTTCTAATTATTTCATTAAGGTTCGATGAAACGATTGGATGTGCTTTTTATAGCCTTGTATCTGCCAGAGAGGATGGATAATTTTCTCCTAGGTATTTTCAGAGAATTTGATTTATTCATTGCACTCAGGATGTGAAAAGAATTTCAAGAAATATCTCAAAAATAAAAGAATAAAATAAATGACCGAACCCTTTAATAGGCTTTTAGCGCTAAGTATAGCCTAGCAGTGCCAGCAGAGCAATTACGAAGCAATTGGTTTGTATTTATTTATTTATTTATTTATTTATTTGCTGTTCTAAAATAAGATACTTACAGAAATAGACTTGAAGGAAATAATGATTTTTAACAGCATCGCTAGTGGGATAAGCACCAGACTGTGAAAGTGGGACAAAAAAAACAAAAAAAGCCCAATTTTAAAGCAGCAACACGACTCTGTGATCATTTCTGTCACTTGTGACTTCATTTGGGTGGCACAGTGGTGTAGTGGTTCCTCACAGCTAGAAGGTCCTGGGTTTAAGTCTGGGGCTCAGGTATTTCTCTGTGGAGATTGTATGTTCTCCCTGTGCTTGTGTGGGTTCTCTCCAAATATTCCGGTTTCCTCCCACACGTTTCCAAAGACATGCGCCTTAGGCTTACTGGCTGTTCCACGTTGCCCATGGGTCGTAAATGTTTCTGTGAATAGTTGTGTGCAATGCACTGGAAAGCAGTTCAGAGTGTACCACATGTTTGCCCAGGGTTGGCAGAGGTAGGGTCCAGGCTCCATGAAACCATAATCCAGTAGTCTAGTACATGTCGGGGTCCAATGCACCGAAAAGAATTGTGTAGAGGTGTAAACACTGCCATGGATCAAAGCAGAATGACATCACATTGCACAGTGAAATGTGCTTCCTGCCATCCCAGAGTTACCCTGGGTTTAGATTGTGGCATGATGTCCGTGATCTTCACGATAAAAAAATGTGTGGCACTCCATTATTTATGCCTATTCTTGGAGCACAGTTGGGGAATAAAAAGCAGACAGCTCGCATCCAGAAGAAGAAACTTGAAGGATTGTGATTCCAAGTTTATCAAGATCTCGTACAAAGGCCTATTAATGTCTGTGATGCTCCCGTAAGCTCTATTAAGGTCTATAAAGCTCTACTGTGCTCTTCTACACTTCCCATGTTTCATTACAGTTGGTGTCAAATTGTAATACAGTGGGATAATCATGGCAAAAATTTTGACGCGGTTCCCTCAAGATCATCATGATTCCACCATGTTTGCCCACTACCATCACAATTCCACCGAGTTCTCTCATGAACATCACGATTCCACCAAGTTCCCGAAATATCATTACAATTCCGCCAAGTTCAACCAAGGACATCATGATTCCGCCAAGTTCAGTGAAGAACATCATGATTCCGCCAAGTTCCCTCAAGAACATCATCATTGTACCAAGTTACCAAGTTCACCCATGAACATCATGGTTCCATCAGGTTCCCCCAAGAACATCACGATTGCACCAAGTTCCCCCCAAGAACATTACAGTTCCACCAAGTTCCCCCAAGAATATCAGAGTTCCACCAAATTCCCCCAAGAACATCCCGGTTCCACCAAGTTCCCCCAAGAACATCCCGGTTGCACCAAGTTCCCTCAAGAACATCCCGGTTGCACCAAGTTCCCTCAAGAACATCCCGGTTGCACCAAGTTCCCTCAAGAACATCCCGGTTGCACCAAGTTCCCTCAAGAACATCACTTTCGCACCAAGTTACCCCAAGAACATCTCGATTCCACCAAGTTACACCAAAAACATCATGATTCTACCAAGTTCCCTCAAATCATCACGATTCTGCCACTTTCCGTCAAGATCATCACAATTGCGGCAAATTCCACCAAGAACATCTTGATTCCACCAAACTCCCTCACAAACATCACATTTCAATCCAACAACCTCCCCACGCTTATCATGCTTTACTCAAATCGTAGAGCCTCGTGGACGTCATACATTGATGAAGACCCAGGGCTACAGATTTGGGGTCCATTGGGTGGCTGCATTTTAAACAGAAATACATTTTAAAGTGTAAATTATTGAGATTAAATTATTGAGATTAAATTAACGAGATTCTACAGAAGTACGCTAACGCGGTTTGACAATTGAATGGTGAGTGAATATGTGAATTCTTCAAATGCCAAATTTCCTCAGAAATCTAAAATCCCTCGCACCTTGAGCCGCGGCTGGGTTGCCATGTTATTAACAGTTATAAGCAGATCCTTTATAAACCCTTCCCAAGTAAAACGGGTATTTTGGTTTTTAAAATTAATGTTTCAAAGAAAGGAACTCGGATTACATCAGACTGAACTGTTGTTGTTGTTGTTGTTGTTGTTTTCATGTGTGGATATTATCCAAGTGTATTTGGCTTGTGAGTATGAACCTAACAGACTCTTTCCTTTGCCCCTGCTGACTCTCTCTGGGCAGACCGCATAAAAGAACGTAAGTGCTTGCCGTGTGTGTCTCTGTTTCTATGTGCCATGTACATGTGCTGTATGTTCCATGTGACTGTGTGCTAGTTTTGTGTATGATAAGAAAGGTGATGTCATGCGTAAATGTGAATAATAAACACAGGATGTGCAATGGATGACATGAAAAAAATAAAATAAAATAAACAGCTTTGTTCCCTCCATCTGTAGTGATGATATTAAGACATCCATCCCACCATCTGCTCTCCACGGCTGTCTGTGTCTCTGCTCCTCAGCCATCATATACATCCATCCATCCATACATACCAACGGTTTATTTTCCCTTTAAATTACTTTTTTCTTCTTAATAATGCTTCATTTTTTTTTTTTTTTGTTTTTTTTTGAATTAGAAAAAAAATCCAGTCCCAACATATAAATTGCGAATTATAAGGCTTAATATATTCACACATTTTCCTACAGTATAATATGACATTTATCTCGTGTACACAGCAAATTTGTTGGCCCAGAGCATATCCCAAAGGTCTCGTTCTCTCTTTATATACACCGCCTTGTATTTTCTCTCCATCCCCATCACTGGCTTTTTACCGTTGTTTCTTTGTGAGCAACTCATGCGTGAAATGTCAGACACTTGCACAACATATCGAGTTCACCTAATCTAAATGCATTAGTCTGGCGCTCGCACAGCCAGCTCGCTGGAACCAGCACCATGGCCTGCGTGATGCTCCATTTCGTGCAAACTAACTGTGTCTTTGCAAATCCAGTTGGATAGGTTGGCTGGAGTGTATGCAGGTGTGTGTGGGAGTGGTAGAGAGTGGTTGAGAGAGGTAGGAAGAGAAAGGGGGATTAGGGTTATGGCTCACGGCTTCAGTACAGCAGTGATCAGGTAGTCACATGACTGTGGTTGGACTAAAGGCGTAGACGCTATGCTTCTTCTCCCACGACTAATCAGTATGAAAAACAGGAACATTCTTGCTGCTGCTTCATCACACTTTGGACTAATTGTCTCCATCACCACCATATTAACTACGCTCTATTTACTACAGATGGAAAATTGCTTTATAAATTACTGCCTCTCTCTCTCTCTCTCTCTCTCTCTCTCTCTCTCTCTCTCTCTAGTTAAGATGCCCCCACAGATAACTGTCCAACCTAAATCCACCATTGTCTTCTCCTCTGATGACATCGTTCTCGATTGTGAGGCAACTGGGAATCCCTCTCCCACGTCAGTATCCATAGCAACAAACATCCCATTACTCTTCAGATATAATTATAGCCCATGACCTACTGGGCCCCTCATTTCTGTGTACACTGTAATTCTGGTCCCCAGTTTCATTGCACTATTGAACCACTGTATTATTGTTTTCTTGATTCTGATTGGTCAGAAGTTATTGACTAATTTCCTATACAGTCCCATCTCTATTAGGCGACTTTACCTGAATTACGGAAAGCAATGTGCTGTAAAATCTACAACTAAATAAACTTCTACAGAAATAAATCAATTCTTATGAATTCAACACTTACAGAGAGTACAATAGTTTATTCTCACTGACTCGACTCGTGCACTCATTTGCCGAACCGCTTAATCCTATTGGAGGGGAGGGGGGAGCGGGAGGCTGATGCCTGTCATAGCTGATGCTGGGTTGAAGGCGGGGTACACCCTGAACTGCTCACCAGGCTATCGCAGGGCAACAGAGACAACTTTTCATACTCACACCTAGGGGCAATTTGGAACAGCCAATTATCCTAATGTGCCTGTTTTTGGACGGTGGGAGGAAACCAGAGTAACCGGATGAAACTCACTCAAGCTGAGCTTGCTGAGATACAGATATGCGTTTATTCGATTCTGTTCATTAATACATCAAAGTAAATAAAAACTTATACAGTGGTACCTCACCTTACGAAATTAATCCGTTCCAGAGCCTTTTTCGTAACCTGGATTTTTCGTAAGTAGAACCACATTTTACATGTAAAATGCATGATTTGTTCCAAGGCCCCCAATACTACCCTTTAAAAAATGATAAAAGCATCATACCTTTTAAGTTACTTACTTCGTGCTGACAATGTCGTCTTAGCAGAGTTATAATCTTACAAATGTTTATGCAAGGTTTAAATACTGAGCCAAAAAATAAAGTTGCAATGAGCACACTCGAAAAAGTCATGAACAAGCTGCTGCTCAAGGCAGCTGCGTCATCCCTCCTAGCCAATGGGAGGCCAGTGGGGCGGGATGTTGGGAGATAGCCAATGGGAGGGAGCTGCGTCATCCTTCCGAGCCAATGGGAGGCATTTTGGGAGATAGCCAATGGGAGGGAACTGCGTCATCCCTCCTAGCCAATAGGAGGCCAGCGTGGCGGGATGTTGGGAGCTAGTCAATGAGAGAGCAACTCGTACATTGTTTGATTTTTTTTTTTAATTGACCATGTCTTCTTAGCAGAGTTATAATTTTAAAAATGTTTATGCAAGGTTAAAAGCCTGAGCCAAAAAATAAAGTTGCAATGAGCACACTCGAAAAACTCATGAAACAAGCTGCTGCTCAAGAGAGCTGCATCATCGCTCCGAGCCAATGGGAGGCCAGTGGGACGGGATGTTGGAAGATAGTCAATGGGAGAGCAGCTCGTGCAATGCTTGAATGTTTGAATGTTTGAGTGGCGGGTTTGGTGTGTTTCATAAGGAGAGCTTGTTTCGTATACAGAGACAAAACATTTTGTAAAATATTTTTTCGTAACCTGGATTTTTCGTTTTCTGGGACTATTGTAAGGTGAGGTATCACTTTAGTGAATTAACGCTGACTTAAGATGAGATAAACAATACTCGATTCAGGCATAATTGAATAACTGCCGTAAATCTTATCATAGCCGGTCGTTCCCAGCCGTGTTCATTCATCCCTGCCTTATCTCAACCTCTTGCAGATTTCGATGGGTTAAAGATGGAGTGGAATTTAATCCGGCTGACATCCCTGGTGTCACCATGTCCCTCGATTCAGGGAGTTTTACGATTGAAGATGTTTCGATTCACCAATTCCAGGGGAACTACACCTGCCTGGCCTCCAACGACCTGGGTACAGCTGTTTCTGAAGAGGCCCAGGTCATCACGGAGAGTACGTCACTGTCCTCACTGCATACCTTGTACTAATGATTAATTCACTTCTGTCTGGATGATGTCATTGTTATTTTCTCTGATATCAGTGCGTGTTAACGACAGGATGAATTAAACGTGTTCTATAACCTCGTTCGCCGCTTGTTCATGTAGAATTCTGCTCAGCTTCACTCCCGCATGCTCGCCGCCTCTCTACCTCCTCTTATCCTGCCTCGTTTTGACCTCAACCCCTGTTTCCGTGACAACGGTTCCCTAAGTAACCAGGTTGAGTTGAGTCGATACGTGCGCACGTTTCAGTGGGGACGGATACGTGTTGGATTAATATGTGTGGGAAGTACGATCACTCGGCATGCACTCAGCTGACAATAGCTCATAGTGTGACGAGGTCATTGTCAAAATGAATCTATTTAAGGTAATTCCAACGTCATGAAAACGTCCAAATATATATATATATACCGTATATTTAAGTGTGTATGTGTTTATTTACCGTTTATTATAAAAATAAATAAATTTAAATAATCAAAAACAGTTTTCATCCAGACAAGTCACTTGTGTATTTCTCTACCTCTAATCTGATCTTTTACTCTGAATCTCTGACTTCTTTCTCGGTCAGATACTCCTACAATCCAGCGGGAAAAGAAGGAGGAGAAGAAAGTAGAAGAAGGGAATCCGCTTATCTTACTGTGTAACCCTCCACAAAGCTCTGCAACTCCTATGATTCACTGGATGGACAGGAGTGAGTGAGCATGTGTTTATGTTCACGCTAGAGAGAGAGAGAGAGAGGCAGAGACAGGAGAGAGAGAGGGAGAGAGACAGGGTAGGGGGGAAAGAGAGAGAGAGAGAGAGAGAGAGAGAGAGAGAGAGATATGAAGAAACAGGGAGAGAGATGGGAGAGAGAGGGAGAGGGGGTGGCAAGAGGGAGAGGGAATGGGGGATACAGCGAGAGAGAGGGAGGGAGAGATAGAGAGAGAGAGAGACAGAGAGAGAGAGGGAGAGAGAGAGGAAAGAGGGAGAAGGGAGAGAGGGGAGAGAGGGAGAGAGAGAGAGAGAGAGAGACAGAGAGATATGAAGAAACAGGGAGAGAGAGATGGGAGAGAGAGGAGAGAGAGGGGAGGTGAGAGAGAGAGAAAGGGAGGAGAGAGAGAGGGGAGAGGGGAGAGAGGGGAGAGAGAGAGAGAGAGACAGAGAGATATGAAGAAACAGGGAGAGAGAGATGGGAGAGAGAGAGGAGAGAGGGGAGGTGAGAGAGAGAAAGGAGAGAGAGAGAGTGAGAGAGGGGGAGGTGAGAGAGAGAAAGGGAGAGAGAGAGAGTGAGAGAGGGGAAAGAGAAAGAGAGAGAGAGAGGGGAGAGGGGAGAGAGGGAGAGAGAGAGAGAGAGCGAGACAGGGGAGAGAGAGGGGAGAGAGGAGATAAAGCAAGAGAGAGAGAGAGAGAGACAAAGGGGAGAGAGGGAGTAAGAGAGAGAGAGAGAGAGAGAGACAGGGGAGAGGGAGAGAGGAGGAGAAAGAGAGATATATAGACAGGGGGAGGGGAGGGAGAGAGAGGCGAGAGAGCGAGAGATAGAAAGGGGGAGAGAGGGAGCGAGAGAGAGAGATAGACAGGGGAGAGAGAGAGAGAGAGCGAGTGAGAGAGAGAGAGAGAGAGAGAGAGAGAGAGAGAGATTCAACACTAACATATGTTATGTGTGTAAAACGTGATTGTTTCCTACTGTTCCGCTGCAGGGCTCCGGCACATCCAGCAGAGCGAGCGCATGATTCAGGGTCGTGATGGAAACCTCTACTTTTCTCACGTGATCTTTGACGATAGCAGGAGCGATTACACGTGTAACGTGCAGTTTCTCGGTGCCCGCATCATTGTTGCGAAAGAACCCATAAGCCTGAAGGTCACACAGTGTAAGTTAAGCCTCGCCGCTTGCCCTCATTACAGGTTATATATTTATAATTTATAGTCTGAGATTTAGCCGTGCCGGTTCCTCACAGCTTCAGGGGGAGGAACTCTGAGATCTTCTGTTTCAGAAAGGATTATATGTTCCGTCCGTGTTAACCCCGATTTCCTCTGGACACGCTGATGTCCTCCCACTACCCAAAGACATTCACATTAGGCTGATTGGGTTATACGAACTGCCCGTAGATTTAAACATATACATAGAGAGTTGTGTGTGTTGACCCTGTGATGGTCTAATGAGCTGATCATTTGCTCATCTGTAAGTTACTAGTTGTCATAAAACGAATTTGTTGATGGAGGACTGTCTTGATTTGGACTGGCATTGCTGTCCAGGGTGGACTTCCACGCCATGGCTCACATTCCCAGGATAAACTCCAGCAATCTCACCATATTGTGATATGATGACGAGCTCGCTACTTGTTCCGAAAAGCCTCCGACGACCATTTTCAGGCTCTCATGTAGCTCCCACTGTGTTCTTCAGAGCATCTGGTTTGTCTGATATTTTACATACCCCTATGTTTGTTTGTTTGTTTGTTTGTTTGTTTGTTTTTCCCCCCATCTCTTCCTGTAGCTAATTCACTGCGAAACAGACGACCACAACTAATGAGACCCACCGGCACTCAAAGCACCTACCTGGTCCTGAGGGGCCAAACCCTTGATCTGGAGTGTATTGTGCAGGGCCTGTGAGTGCATTTCCATGAGCATATTTTATATCTAAAAAATTTCTACTGCATTCATACTGACCACACCCCTTTCTCATGTCTTCAGGCCCACTCCCTCCGTCCAGTGGGTGAGGAAGGACGGAGTGCTGTCCGAGTCTCGTACCTCCATAGAGAACTTCAACCGGCTACTGCGTTTCACCAACATTACAGAGCGGGATGACGGAGAGTACCAGTGCACAGCCAGAAACTCCCAGGGCACCATCACACACACTTATATTGTCTCAGTGGAAGGTAACGTTCTGTCTGGCTTCAGACTTACTCGCTGCTAGAGCTACACAAAGCTACCGATTCACTTCAGAAAGTTCTAAAAATCTTATGTCTGTGTGTCTGTGCACACAGCTATGAATATTATTCCGATAAAATATATCATGTTTCATTGTCTGCCTCGATGGGACCACCCACTGCTCATAAATATTCATAGAATATACTGCCTAATGCACATGAATATTCATTACATCAATAATATTCTTGAACAAATGAGGAAGCATTTTGCAAATAAATTTAAGCTGAGGTTTTTCTTTTAATCAGGCCTGTGTTGCTGCTGCCAGCACAAGCAGAAAATATCGATTCATTATATAGCTTGCAGTTTTATTGATCTTTTTTACATTTTTATTATTATATATATATATATATTTGTAGTGCTGTTAGGTGAGTGATAAATACAGGAAAAGTAATTAGAAATCACCAAAGTCCCCAACTCTGTAATGTACAGTGATCCCTCGCTACTTCGTGCTTCAGTTCCTGCAGCTTCAGTGCAGCGCGGGGTTTTCTATTCATCGAAAAAAATTTAAAAATAAGGAAATCAAGGAAAAATAGAGAAAAAGTTCAGGAAAATACCGAAACAAAGGCCAATTATGCAAAAAACAAAAAAACAAAACCCCAAACAAACAAAAACAACAACAACACAAAACCAACCCGAAACCCCCCAACAAAACTACAAGGATCCCTCACTTTCCACGGTTAATTAGGACCGAAATGTCCACGCAACCACCAAATTCCGCAAAGTAGGATCACCCCCCCCACACTGACTTATACTTACATGTACATGCACGTATATGTGTATATAATATATAATAATTATTCAACATTTCATGTTTTCTATGAACTACTGTAAGTAAATTATGGGTTTACAGCACTTGAAAATCAAGGCATTCTGTTTTAAATTTTGCAGAACATTTCAACTTGTTATTTTCTGGACTATAATATATTATAACATTGAGAAAATGTGAAACCTGGACCCACTGATCTTTTATCTAAAGCCTGTGGAGCACAGAATAACCTCAACACTGAGCGCATTACAAACTGTTATTCAGCCTGTACTATTTTTATATACTGTACAGTAATCCCTCACTTTCCACGGTTAATGGGGACCAAGACCCCTTCGCAACCACCGATTTTCGCGAAGTAGGGTCAACCCCCCCTGACTGACGTATACATACATGTATATGTGTATATAATATCAATAAATACATATTCAAAGCTATAAATGCTTATAATAACAATTAAACATTAAAAAAAATAATGCATAAGATGTAAATAAAATATAAATACACACACACACACACACACACACACACACACACACACACACACACACACACACACACACACATATACACACAGACACGCACGTGCATGCACGCTGATGCGTGTGCATGCAGTGAGATGTGCACCTTACAAAAATGTAACTCGTGTTGTTGGGAGGTTTTGGGTTGTTTTTTGTTTTGTGTTTGTTCAGGGTTTTTTGCGTAATTCGCTTTGTTTTTGCAGCATTTTCATGAACTTTTCCCCTATTCTTACTTAATTTCCTTATTTTTTAAATTCAATGAATTTTTTTTTTTTTTTAACCGCGATGAAGTAAAGAGGGATCCCTGTACTTACATTTTTATGTAAGGTGCGCATCTCTGTGTGTGTATTTATATTTTATTTATATCTTATGCATTATTTATGAATGTTTAATTGTTATTATAAGCATTTATAGCGTTGAATATGTATTTATTGATATTATATACACATATACATGTATGTATACGTCAGTCAGGGGGGGTTGACCCTACTTTGTTTAAATCGGCGGTCACGAAGGGGTCTTGGTCCCCATTAACCGCGGAAAGTGAGGGATTACTGTACAGTATATAAAAATAGTACAGGCTGAATAACAGTTTGTAATGCGCTCAGTGTTGAGGTTATTCTGTGCTCCACAGGCTTTAGATAAAAGATCAGTGGGTCCAGGTTTCACATTTTCTCAATGTTATAATATATTATAGTCCAGAAAATAACAAGTTGAAATGTTCTGCAAAATTTAAAACAGAATGCCTTGATTTTCAAGTGCTGTAAACCCATAATTTATTTACAGTAGTACATAGAAAACATGAAATGTTGAATGTAAAATAGTTTACCCTTCATGACAAATATGAACTCACTTTGAACTTGAATAGCAAAACCATGTCTAAAAACGTTGGTCTGTCTGTCTTCCTTTCGGCTTTTTCCCTTTTACTCGGGAGTCGCCACAGCGAATCATCTGATTCGCACATTTTGATTTTGGCAGAGGTTTTTTTTACGTCGGATGCCCTTCCTGTCACAACCCTTTTTAGCAAGGGACAGAAACACGCTGACGACTTTGCAGCTACTCTTTACGTAAGTCAGCAATGGTTCTTTTACATGCCTCTCACCATAGACAGTGACAGACATGGCCCGCCTTTGATAACCCAGTTAGCCGCACTGGGGGGGACATTGACAACCTTGTGGAGAGTGGGACTCGAACCCCCAACCTTTGGATCAGCGATCCAGCGCCCTATACCACGAGACCACCACTGCCCCTGTGTCTAAAAAAGTTGGTATGGGGCAAAAAATAAAGCTGGAAAAGTGGGTGGTCACAACAACAACAACAACAACAACAAACAACAAACAGTTACAGAAAGATTTTGGAAAATAATTTAGCTAATTAGCAAAATATCGTCAACATGATTGGCTATAAA
>CM045738.1:43339796-43347296 GCA_024760905.1 Plotosus lineatus
ATAAAATTTAATTAAAAGTAATTTCTGATGAGAGGAATCTTTTGTGTGTTCAGTAATGAGGTAACATTGTGTGATTTGTATCAGCTTTTTCATACAATTCATTTTTTAAGTTAAAAAGTGCGACGACACGGTGGGGTAGTGATTCACACATCCACCCCACAACACGAAGATCCTGAGTTTGGGCCCCGTCTCCGGCGAGGACATTTCTGTCTGGGGTTTGCGTGTCCTCCCTGTGCCTGTATAAGTTTCCTCCAGGCGCTCTGGTTTTCTCCCACAATCAAAAGACAAGCACATTAAACTCACTGGCCATTCCAAATTGCCCCAAGACAGAAAAGTGGTTGTGACTCATCCTGTTGGCTCTGTGATGGTCTGGCTCACCATCTGCATGGCCAAAACTCACTGGAACGAGAACCAACCTCCCGTCGACCCAAATAATTGATAAAATGTAAAGCTAAAATGTTCAGTTAAAGGGAAAATATATCTCAACGGCAGCAGCAGAATAAAAAGGCGAATTCAAAGCTGGTGGCAGTGCTGCAGCGTATTGTGGTAGTATGTTTGCCTCACAGCAAGAAGGGTCTGGGTTCGAACCCCAGGCTCTGGGTGTTTCTGTGTGGAGTTTGCATGTTCTTTCTATGCTTATGTGGGTTTACTCTGGGGACTCTGGTCTCCTCTCACAGGCCAAAGACACACACAGTAGGCTAAGTGGTTGTTCCAAATTGCCCCTAGGTGTAAATGGCACTATGTGTGTGTGTGTGTGTGTGTGTGTGTTGAACCTGCAAAGGCCTGCTGAGATGTTCAGGGTGTACCTCGCCAGAGTCAACTAATATGGCCTCCAGCTTTCCTCCCTGCGACCCTAATAAGATGAAATGACTTCGAAAATGAATGAATATTTCCAAAACATATTTAAGTACAATAAACTGACGCGCGTGTGTGTGTGTGTGTGTGTGTGTGTGTGTGTGTGTGTGTGTGTGTGTGTGTGTGTATGTGTGTTCTCAGGGAGGGAGAAACCTGGGACTCTGTGATGTCCAACCCCAGGATGAATGTCCATCTGCAGGACGGTACTCTGGAGATTAAAAATGTTTCCCACAATGATACAGGCAGATACACTTGCTCAGTTGGTAAAGCAAAAGACAAAATCAACATCACTGCCGAGCTGATAGTCCTCAGTAAGTAACCGACCGGAGCGTCACACACTCAAGCATTTATTTATTTATTAAAAGACACCCACACCCCATTCTGGATTAGTACCAAATACTGACTATATTTTTAATTCCAGTAGTTACTGGTGAAAGCTGCCTGGGTCTCCATTGGGTAACAGCTGTTTGCTTTTTCCTTACCAGACCGGACAGTGATCGTGAAGCCACCACAGGCCCTGTATGTTCAGAAGGGAAAGACAGCTACCTTTACCTGTCAGTACCAAATTGACAGAAATCTGAACTCACCTCAAATCCTGTGGAGAAAAAACAACAAGAAGCTTGATGAGTCCTCTGATGAAGACAAGTAGGATACGGAAATCATTCAGAATTAGCATATCATCGCTAAAGTGCTAACATGGCTGCAGGGTTAACGTCAGATTTTGTTAAAGGGCCGAGGGCAGCGGGGTGCATGCGAAGGCTTGTGGTTGAACTTTAAATAGGATGAGTGGGTGTGGATGAAGAACCTAGTTTAGAAGATACTCTCTCCTTGTCTATGATTCCTAATGGCAATGAGACTGGACCACCCTGTTCCCCTTTTAGTCTGTACTTACTGTATTTGGATTATATTATTAAAGCTCTGCTTTACCACTGCTATGTTTCAGGTTCATAATTGATGAGACAGAACTCATAATAAACGATGTCGAAGAGACGGATGAAGCTATTTATGGTTGTGAGGTCATAACAAGTTTGGACGATGCCGAAGCTAGCGGCAGCCTCACAGTTGTTGGTATGACACACACACACACATATATATATATATATATATATATATATATATATATATATATATATATAGAGAGAGAGAGAGCACGCATCAATGTTTGTTTTTATTTGTACTGGTGTGCATCTGCTGTTTCCTGTGTATGTATATTTCTCCTTTCTCTTTCTCTCTCAGACCGTCCAGACCCTCCCACCATGCTGCAGATCACCGAATCTGGAACTCACTCCGTAACCCTGTTATGGGTTCCTGGAGAGAACCACAAAAGTCCTATTTTAGGTACATTACTGAAAATCTATAAAGCATCAGATGTATGTTGTGTTTAATAAGATATTAAGCTACAAGGTACATACTTTGGCAATGATTAAAAAAAAAGATTAAAATGTTATAGTTATCAAGTAAAGAAATAAAATGTAGTATTTGGTTATTTTTTAGGCAGACTGTTTGTGACGCCACCTTTTTTTTTTTTCACATGCACTTTACACAGCATGCTTTGAAACATTAAATTGAGCTGAAAACGATTTTATTCAGGGTGGCATGGAGGCAGTGGTTAGCACATCCACCTCACAAACGAGAAGGTCCTGGGGTTGACTCCCAGGCTTGGGCGTTTCCACGTGGAGTTTGCATGTTCTTCCTGTCTTTGTGTGAAGTGCCTCTTTCATGGACTCATAGGGGTGTGTACATGTTACTAACTGCGGGTGGTCTAAACTCTACTTTTAGAGTATGTAGTGGAAGCTGAAGAGACTAGCTTTAATTCAGAGGAGTGGGAGGAGCTTATGCGGGTATCTGGAGACACTCGGTGGACCACGCTCCCGCTCAAACCTTTCCTCTCCTACCGCTTCCGCGTCATCGCCATCAACAAGATCGGCAAGAGTGACCCTAGCCAGCTCTCAGCAGTTTACTCCACTCCTGAAGCGCGTAAGAAGGCCTTGCTTTAGTTTAGAATAAAAGCAGTGTGATAAATTAAGTTTTACAAAGTTTCTGGGTGAAAAACAAAATTGTGCACTCCCCACCCACTCCCCACCCACTCCCCACCCACTCCCCATCACTTTGTTCACAGGACCGAGCAGTAACCCTGAAGAAGTGCACAGCGAGTCCCTTGAACCCGGAACACTTATGATCACTTGGAAGGTAGGAGCCAGGAAAATGGACAGCGCTGATCAGGAACATGTACAACTTGTCCTGATATTGTAATGAGGCCTGATATTTGCATGATAACTGTCTCTTTCAACAGGAAATGGATAGAAGGAATTTCAATGGCCCCAATTTCCGCTACAAAGTGATGTGGAGGAAGGCTTTAGGCAGTGGACCTTCTTGGAACTCGAACGTGACCACCTCACCACCTTTTGTTGTTATGGATGTGGGCAATTTTAGCGCATTTGAAATTAAGGTTCAGGCTGTTAATGATGTGGGAGATGGCCCAGAACCCATATCTGCTATCGGGTACTCTGGAGAAGATTGTGAGTTTCCTTTTAATTAGTTGGCGAATGTTTTATGCCATTAGTTTAACCATGACATCGTTTTTGCCACATTCCAGATTTAGATAAATACCCCATGTCTGCACCTGTCATGGAGTATCACACACAATCATTTCAAACATCGTTTTGCTACCAGAAGCTTCAATGAGCTGTTTCTGACAGGGAGGTGAATTGCAATTGGCATCCCTCAGCTCTTTCCAGATGTTTATGCTATTTAAATATACAGTGGTACCTTGTCTAATGAAATTAATTCGTTCCAAGGGTGAGCTCGTAAGCTCAAAAAGCTGAAAAGCTCGTTAGATGAAACAATTAATCCGTTCCGACCCCCTCCCAAACTCATATAACCTGCCACAGACATGTATATTTGACCTAATATATTAAAGATTAGCATCTAAAAACAATTAGTATTTCATAATAATAACACATGTACATTAATAATAATAATAATAATAATAATAATAATAATGAAACAAAAATAAACAATAAGTCAACTAACCCTTCCAATCATCAACTGTGGCGAAGATGTGATGTGGGCAGGCAGGAGGTGGTGTGTAATAGAGTAGGAGGAGGAAAAGAATTTTGTGCGTGTGCGTGCTATGAATGCCAGCGAGGAAAGGCTCATGGTGAGCTCCCACATGGCCAGTACTTCTCAAATAGTGGGGCACACGGTGTGATGCCAGGGGGGGCACATATGACCCTGGGGAACATGCTTTTTTGCAATACTGTATTAGAATTAAGTGTAATTGCACATGCACTACAGTAGTTGGCAGTGGCGCTCTCATTGTTGTGCTATGGTGTAGGGAAAAAGCACCGAGCAAACAATATGAAGCACAGTAAACACTATTTATAGTCACATGTGGGGTGCTCGGGGAGGGGTGAAAAGTTTTTTTTTTTTTTCTCCTAGAGGGAGTGTCACAGAAAATTTTTGAGAAACGCTGCACAAGGCGTTTTGGGAGCACGGTGGAATACACGCGGAAGAATATGAGGCTAATCGGAAAAGCCATTTCGAGAAGTGTTCGTAAAGTGAATTTTTTCTTGTTGGATGGAGCAGATTTTTGGTGGGATCGAAGCTGGTATCATGGAAAATTTGTTTTAAGGAACACTTGTTAGATGAGGTACCACTGTAGGCTCGGGTGCGTTGAATGCATAATGGTATCTCATGTTTTTTTTAGAAATGTGGCAGGGGAAATCTGGCTTCCTGTATGCAAATATAGGTGTTTGATATGAAAGGAAATCATTTCAAGAGATGAGGGACTCACTGATACTAAGCTCATTCATTCATTCATTCATTCATTCATTTTCTGAACCGCTTAAAGCTAATTAGGGTGGATAATCGGCTGGCGCACATCTCAGCTGACTCTGGGAGTGAGGACAGAGTACACCCTGATACTAAGCTAATTCATTAATTGACAAAGAAGTGGTCCTGAGAAGAATTACGGTGTCTTGGTGACAGAAGAAAAAGCTAGAAATAGCTAAGGGAGAGCAGAACCCGCTGGAAATAGCCAAGGAAGTCCCACAAGCCACTGCTTCAGATATGAATGTTGCACCAGAGCCAATGTTCTAATGATGCAACACTCAACATGCCACCCCCTCCACCTGAGGCATATCTAGACAGAAATCGTCAAGGGTTTCCTGAGTGAAAGATGAAAATATCTTTGGAAGAAAGGTAGCCAGAAATGAAGAAAGTAGGCAGATGCACTGTTTAATAGTAACGCAAGTCACGTTTCTTTCAGACATCGGATCTGATTATTCTAATTTCCTCTGACTGAATGTAGTTCAAAAATTTAAAGCAAGCCCGCAGAGGGACTAGTGAACATGTGTGTGTGTGTGTGTGTGTGTGTGTGTGTGTGTGTGTGTGTGTGTGTGTATGTGTTTGGTCAGATCCCTTGGATGCCCCTCTGAATGTAGGAGTAACTCTGATCAACAGCACTGCTATCGAGGTGACATGGGCACCAGTAGACCGTAAGACTGTGAGGGGACACCTGAAGGGCTACAGGGTAAAGTACCACTGAAGCAAAAATCTTTTCTAGCATTTAAGGAGCAGTCTTGACTCAAATGCCTGAAGGCTTTCACTGAACTCCAGAGACAAAAGCCGAGCACAGGCAAAATGATCTCTCAGGGTTTTGACTTTCCAGATTTATGCCGAATGATCTGTATTCTGTCCCGCAGGAACGGTCCGAACCATTAGTGCAGTTTTAAAACTTATTCAGAATGTCAGAGTTTTAACATAGATTTTAGTCACTGAATATAAACAGAATTTTTTTTTTTTTTAGATCCGTTTGGGGTACTACGGCACCTGCAGCAAACACCATCACCAGAAGTGCGTCAGCGGGGAAGGCGAGCCACTGAATGAGGTTTTATACATGACGCCAGCTAATGAGGAGAAAAAGGAACTGGGAGGCCTACGGCCGTTTTCCTCTTATTCGCTCACTGTTAGCGTTTTTAACAGTAAAGGAGATGGACCTGACTCAGAAGCCACAACTTTCCAAACACGTGAGGGAGGTGAGATGTTTAAACACAGATCTAAAAAAAAAATAAAAGCAGACGTTTTTAAAACATCCGCATTTTTGGCTGTAAACACACCCAGTTCCACACAGAACCTAGTGACCGATCATTGTTTAATTTCCTGTGGCGTCCACCTTTTTCCTGCAGTTCCTGGTCCTCCCAGTTATCTGATATTGTCCAGTCCCTCAGAGACGGAGATGACACTCCACTGGGCTCCACCTGCTGAAGAGAATGGAATTCTGATCGGATACCTGCTACGTTACCAAGACTGTAAGTCTGCACACTTCCACCTGTTACTCCAGTGTCCTGCAGTGTACACGTGTCCTGTCCATTGTTCATTGAGTCCTGAGCTTGTATTTTAAATGGGAAATGAGTAACCTCTGCATCATTGCGGACATTAATTTCCTATTAGTTTCCCATAAAGAGTCAAACTTACAGCGTAATTAGTATTTATGTATACGTTTAAGAGATACAGATGCTGCTTCTTCTTTTCCTTTCGGCTTTTCCCTTTATCAAGGGTCATCACAGCGGATCATCTGATTCGCATGTTTGATTTGACATAGCTTTTTACATCGGACGTCCTTCCTGACACAACCCTTTAGCAAGGGGCAGCAACACGCTGACGGTTTTGTAGCTCCTCTTTACGAAAGTCAGCAATGGTTCTTTTACATGAACCTCACACCATAGACAGTGAGAGACATGGTCAGCCTTTGATAACCCAGTTAGCTGCACTGTGGGGACAGTGACAAACTTGTGGAGAGTGGGACTCAAACCCCCATTCTTAGGATCAGCGATAACGCATTGGACGGGGTTAGTTTCTCTAGTGGAGACCGTGAGATGTTACATTCTAGTGACTCCAAGGGTGAGAAGGCTGCCAGATTTGATTCTGACAGTAAATCCAAAATGGCTTACGCATAATGTTTTGTCAACTTCACTTTCCTGTCTTCGGTTGGTGTAGAAACAAAAAGAATATTTTTCCGTGATTGTTGAGACTGTTGCTGTTACAGTTCGGGACTGGCAGATAATATACTGTATTGCACGGGTCACTGACACAGCCCAGCCAATCAGATGAATTTGTGTCACTACCAGGCTGGAACAGCCAATCAGAAAGGCAGCATTTCTCTGAGCACGCCTAGAATCGTAACACACACACAGCTTTGAAAACAGGCATGGACTGATGTTGCCGGAAGGAGCCGTTGATGTTATACTTTTCTATACGTTTTAAAGAGCCAGTCACTCTAATTCACCACAGGTACCCTTTAACGGGTTATATAATAATATGGATCCAAGGCATAAGCAGAGCCTTAAGATTCTGATGGGGACCAACATTCATAAAGAAGAAGAAGAAGAAAAAAAATCTAAAGTCTACTACAAAACACATGAATCTAATCAGGCAGCGTTCAGACCCGAGATTTTATCGTTACTGAAGATCATATATTTAAACAGGTGGAAGGTGTGGCTCCTTCGGTTATTGAAAATCAACCAATCAGAGCAGAGTAAGCACAGAGACCAGAAAGACCAGGAGGAGGAAGCCAAACAAGTCATTTTGCACATGCACTCAATATTAATGTTTCAGGGGAAGGTCAGGAAGAAGCTTCGACCT
>CM045738.1:43352296-43357296 GCA_024760905.1 Plotosus lineatus
AGGCGGGACGTACCATTTACCATACAGAGAGGCGGGACGGACCATTTACCATACACAGAGACGGGATGTACCATTTACCATACACAGAGACGGGATGTACCATTTACCATACAGAGAGACGGGATGTACCATTTACCATACACAGAGACGGGATGTACCATTTACCATACAGAGAGGGGGACTTACCATTTACCATACAGCGAAGCGGGATGTACCATTTACCATACAGAGAGACGGGATGTAGCATTTACCATACAGAGAGGCGGGACATACCATTTACCATACAGCGAGATGGGATGTACCATTTACCATACACAGAGACAGGATGTACCATTTACCATACAGAGAGGGGGACTTACCATTTACCATACAGAGAGGCGGGATGTACCATTTACCATACAGAGAGACGGGATGTACCATTTACCATACACAGAGACGGGATGTACCATTTACCATACAGAGAGGGGGACTTACCATTTACCATACAGCGAGGCGGGATGTACCATTTACCATACAGAGAGACGGGATGTAGCATTTACCATACAGAGAGGCGGGACATACCATTTACCATACAGCGAGATGGGATGTACCATTTACCATACACAGATACGGGATGTACCATTTACCATACAGAGAGGGGGACTTACCATTTACCATACAGAGAGGCGGGATGTACCATTTACCATACAGAGAGGCGGGATGTACCATTTACCATACAGCGAGGCGGGATGTACTATTTACCATACAGAGAGACGGGATGTAGCATTTACCATACAGAGAGGCGGGATGTACCATTTACCATACAGCGAGATGGGATGAACCATTTACCATACACAGAGATGGGATGTACCATTTACCATACAGAGAGGGGGACTTACCATTTACCATACAGAGAGGCGGGATGTACCATTTACCATATAGAGAGGCGGGATGGACTATTTACCATACAGAGAGACGGGATGTACCATTTACCATACAGAGAGGTGGGACGTACCATTTACTCGGGGTGTTATTGAAAATGGCATTTACTACAGACACTGTCATTAACACAGAAAGCTATAACGTTAGAAGTATCGATATCTCTTTTATAGGTATCGATTATCGATCGACATAATTATATCAGCGATATTCTGATAGTCATTGACATTCCTACCATATACTCGCACTCAGGGGTGATTTGGAACAGCCAATTAGCCTACTGTACATGTTTTTATTTAATTTTTTTAATGTGGGAGGAAACCAGATGACCCGGAGGAAACTCAAGCAAAAAGAAAACATCAAAACTCCACACAGAAACATTCACAAATATTATCACAGTACAAAATGTAAAAGTTTTCATTTAATCATTACTACATTTTCCTGCATTACTGTATTACTGTATTAATGAGTGAGACTGTCTATAGAATGTGTTTAACAAGCAGATTTTAGCCGCTTGTAATATCATACATATGATTTTAAAAACGTATCAATAATTCATGGATTTCTGGGATCCGTGGGTGGGTTAGGAACGCAACCCCAACAATAATGGGGGCTTTCTGTATACAGGGATCCCTCGTTACTTCACGCTTCAACTTATGCGGCTTCAATGCATCTCGGTATAAAAAAAAATAAATAAAAAAATCATCAAATTAAAAAAATAAGGAAGAAGAGGAGAAAAGTTAAGAAAAATGCCACAAAAACAAAGCCAATTATGGAGAAAAACACAAGCAAACACCAAACAAAAACAACCAAAAATCTCCTATCAAAACTACTTACATTGCTGCATCTGTGTGTTGCACACACAGCTGCACACGTGCGCGCGGGTACGTATGTATGTATGTCGTCTTCTCATGCAATACCACCTGTATGTGTGTGCATTTATATTTTATTTACATCTTAGGTTAGTTTTGAATGTTTAATTGTTATTATAAGCATTTATAGCATTGAATATGTATTTATTGATATTATATACACATATACATGTACGTATCAAAGGCGGGCCATGTCTCTCACTGTCTATGGTGGGAGGTTCATGTAAAGAACCATTGCTGACTTTCGTAAGGAGGAGCTGCGTAGCCGTCAGCGTGTTTCTGTCCCTTGCTAAAGAGTTGTGTCAGGAAGGGTGTCCGACGTAAAAACCTACGCCAAATCAAAACGTGCGAATCATTCACTGTAAACGGAAAAAAAGCCGAAAGGAAATCTCATACAGGTAAGTATACGTCAGTTGGGATTTGGGGGGTTTGGGGGGGTGGGGGATCCTACTTCATGGATTTTGATGGTCGTGTTGGGATCTCAGTCCCAATTAACTGCTGAAAGTGAGGGATCTCTGTATTATATACATTTAGTATTTAGTATATACAGGGATCCCTCACTACTTCGTGCTTCAAGTCATGTGGCTTCAGTGCATTGTGTTTTTTTTTTTTTTTTGTAAATATTCATCAAATTAAAAAATAAGGAAATTACAGAAAAATTGGAGAAAGTTAAGAAAAATACTGCAAAATAAGTCCAATTATGAAAAAACAAAAACAACCCAAGACGCCCCAACAAAACGACTTATATTTTTATGTGAGGTGCACAGTTGTGTGTGCGCGTGTCTGTAGTTATGTTTACTGTATTTATATTTTATTTACATCTTATGCATTGTTTTTGAATGTTTGTTATTATAAGCATTTATAGCATTGAATATGTATTTATTGATATTATATACACATATACATGTAGATATATGTCAGTCAGGGGGGTTGATCCTACTTGGCGGAATTTAGAGGTCGCGGGGGGCTCTGAGTCCCAGTTAACCGCGGAAAGTGAGGGATCCCTGTACTTGAGAAATAGCTGTGGTAAAGAGAAAAATATAAATTCTATAAAAAAAATATAAAATAAAATATAAAATAAAATATATTTTTAAAAAAATGGATATAAAAAAATGGTCTGTGAAGTGTGTGTATTAATCTAATAATTCTACGTGTGTGTGTGTGTGTGTGTGTGTGTGTGTGTGTGTGTGCAGCAGTAACGGAGAAACAGAGTAGCTTTGCTACTGAAGGCTGGTTTATTGCTCTCATCAGTGCCCTTGTGCTGTTGTTGCTGATTCTGCTGATTCTTTGCTTTATAAAGCGGAATAAAGGTGGAAAGTACTCGGGTAAGAAAAGCTTCCTCACTGATCAGACACTTAACACAAACACATGTCTGATCGGGAGGCATTTATTTGGCACGAGTGAGGCGATCGGTGTTAATGGTTTCACTCTCCGTCTTTAGTGAAGGACAAGGAGGAGGGCCAGGTGGACTCAGAGTCGCGGCCGATGAAGGATGAGACGTTCGGGGAGTACAGGTGCGCCATCGTCGTGTAATTCTTTGGGTTTTTTTTTTTTTTTGGAGCACAAAGCTTGACTGTGTATTGCTTCCCTGTTCATTTTTTTTTTTTTGCTCACACTCTCCCTCTTTCCCTGGTGCCGCCCCTCAATGCGTTCCAGATCACTAGAGAGGTATGATTTTGTAGAATCATTGTTTTTGTTTTTTAATGCATGAGCCTGAATATTTTGCGTTCATGTAGACACATTCCAAAGCCACCCCATTTCTATCCAAAGAAAATGGATCAGTGTTTTTTAAACTGCTGCGATAATATTTAATCACTTGTGCTTGCAGTGGAAACTGACAACTGACTATTGAGATAATAAAAAAATTAATATTTACTTATAATGTTTAATTATGATGATGATGATTATTATTATTATTAATATTAATAATAATAATCATCATCATCATCATCATAATGATAATAATAATTATTATTATTTGCTCATGCAGTAGGCCCTTGACATTCGCGGATCAGCACTCGCGACCCCCCCATACTCTCGGATTAGCGGCAAACCCAGAAGTTACTGGCACGTAATTCAAATTCAGCCAATGGCTAAGAGCGTTTGTTTTCTCCCTTCTGCTGATTGGTTGCAGATGATGTGTACGCCTCTTTTTTTTTCTCCTTCATGCACAAGTTATCAACGTGATTGCTTGAATTCTGAAGTAAAATTATTACTGTTTTTAATGATTATTTAAGTCCGATGATGTCACTCAAACACTCTGCATCTTCTCTAACTTCTGGTGAGGAGCCAAAGCGCTTTATTTATTCATAAATATTATCACAGTACAAAATAAAAACATTTTTTTTTTTTTATCATTACTACATTTCAGTGCATTATAACCGTATTAATGAGTAATACTGGCTGTAGAATGTGTCTGCGCATATTTTAGCGCATGTAATATCATACATAGGGTTTTAAAACCGCGTCAATAACTCGCGCATTTCCTTGATCCGCGGGAAGGGCCAGAACTGAACCATCGTGAAAAACAGGGGTCTACTGTACATTAATTTTCTGAACCACTTAATTCTATTAGGGTCAAAGGAAGGGTGGAGCCTATCTCAGCCTACTGGGGGGGGGGGGGCGAAGGCAGGGTACACCCTGAACAGCTCCATCGTAGGGCCAACACTCACACGACCATTCATACTTGTATTTCCGGGCATTTTGGAACAGCCGAATAGCCGTAACGTGCGTCTTTGGACTGTGGGAGGAAACCAGAGTACCCGGAGGAAACCCACGCAAACATGAGAATTATCAGCTGAGCCTGATACCCAAACCCAGAACCTCATTGCCATAATTAGAATTAAACGGTTCAGAAAATGAATAGATGAATAAATCAATGTATGTTTTACATACCAGAATCTTCCTTTCATCTCCATACCTTCCTGTAAATGTTGTGCATCCCCCTCTCTGTCTTTCTCACTGTAAAGTGACAATGAGGAGAAGCGCACAGCCAGTCAGCCGTCGCTGTGTGAGGACAGCAAGCTGTGCAGTGACGACGGCCTGGACGACTACGGCAACAGCCACAGCGTTCACACCAAGGTGACCATGGATGAGTCTCTATCCAGTCAGTACAGCGCCGTGAGAGACGGGCCAGAGATAGATAGGCATGACATCTCGCCTCTCAAATCTGCCGCCGCCAACCACGGCCTGCCCAACTCTGCCGCCGAT
>CM045738.1:43362296-43369796 GCA_024760905.1 Plotosus lineatus
TCCTAGACTAGATAGATAGCGCTTGATTTGAAGTATCTCTCCTATCATGTAATGCCGATGTTTGCGTATGATCTGATGACATGTTAAAAAAAACTGGATCTGAATGAGAGCTGTACTTGTAGCCGACCGATGAATAGCCATGTACATGTCGCTTTTCTGTTGCGTTTGTCTATGCTGTTGGTTCTGGGTGGAGAACCGGGCCAGTGACTGGGCTGGGGCTTGTAATAGAGAGTAATACTGTATGTGACCCATGGATCAGCCTATGTATGTAAATGCTTCAAGAATAAAATCAATGCAACAGATTATATATCTTCTGTATTCCTTTATAATTGTAAGAAGTCTTCAGTCAATATTATTTTGGATCTTAAATTACAAATGTGTGTGTGTGTGTGTGTGTGTGTGTGTGTGTGTGTGTGTGTGTGTGTGTGTGATGGTCAGTGAAAAACCTTCAGAACTCTCGAGTGAATTTTTTCCTGCCGATCAAATACTTTTTTACAATTAATAAGAATGCAGATTATTAAAAGTATGGTAAATATTCTGTATGTTAATAATAAATACGTTGAAGGGCTGACTGGGGTCAGTGCAGGCTTTCAGGTTAACCAAGCAGTAGCCACAGCGTCCACCTGTTGAAGTCACTGACGAAACTTTATTTTTTATTTTTTATGAACTTGAAGGTTACTGTTGGTGTTTCAGTGCCACTGGTGAAGGTGCTGGATCACTTGATCCCAAGGTTGGGGGTTCCAGCCCCACTCCCAACAGATTGGCACTGCTGTCGCGCCACCAGTGCAGCGAGCTGGGTTATCAAAGGCCGGCCGTGTCTCTCAATGTCTATCATGTGAGGTTCATGTGAAAGAACCATTGCTGACTTTTGTCAAGAGTTGCTGCATTAGCCGTCAGCGTGTTTACAAACTGCGATGGCCTGGTGAGCTGTCCAGGGTGTATTCTGCTCTCGCCCAGACTAGACTGAGGTGGGTGCCAGCATCCCCGCAACCCTAATCAAGGTTAAGCAGTTCAGAAAATGAATGAATGTGTTTCAAGTTTGAAGCCAAATGGCAGCCATCTTGGTGAGACCACATTGCTTTAAGATCATAAAATGGAGCCAGTGAAAGCCAACACGGCTCGAAAACCTGAAAACTGTTCTGCTGATGATCAGAATGAGAAATACATATAAATTTACCTCTAATTTCACCTTTAAAAAGTTAAAATGAAAAAAAAAAATAGTGTTCTGCATATCTGATATTTGGGGGGGAAAAAAAAGGTTTAAAATGTACGCCTTGAACATAATTAGTGATCCCTCGCTACTTCACGTTTCGGTTCCTGCGGCTTCAGTGCATCACGGGTTTTTGAAAAATATTCAACGAAAAATGAAAATGAAGGAAAAATAGGGGAAAAGTTAAGAAAAATGCTGCAAAGCAAGGCCAATTAATAAAAAAAAAATCCCAAACAAACAAAAACAACAAAAAAAACCCAACCCAAAACCCCCCAACAAAACTACTTACATTTACTGTATTTATATTTTATTTACATCTTATACATTATTTTTCAATGTTTAATTGTTATTATAAGCATTTATAGAGTTGAATATGTATTTATTGATATTATATACACATATACATGTACATATACGTCAGGAGGGAGGGATGGTCGATCCTACTTCACGGAAATCTGCAGTCGCGCGGGGGGGGTCTCGGTCCTCATTAACCGCAGAAAGTGAGGGTTCCTCGTATTTCCATTTTCTCCTCTTTTTATATATTATCCGAGTATAACTTTCAGTCAGAAGTAAAGATGGCACGAGAGCCTGGATTCAGGTTTTTTCTCAAATATAAACAACAAGCAACACAATCCAATCATTTTCTGAGATCAGTGGTTCCACACAGGTGGAGGGTCCGGCTCCTGCTCGGTTGAAGTGTAAACCTGCACCCACGCTGATTTCTTTCCTTGCAGATGCGATTGCCACCCCTGGTATAGACCCATACTGTTTAAACTCGTCTGTCACATGTGTTAAATATTCATAAAATATTCATAAATAAACATGTCTGTGCACATTTTTTGATCCTGCTGTACCTCACAATGTATTATTACTTAAAAGGTGATACAAGCTCGATAGTCTCGAGCTGGAGTTGACGTGATGCTGGTGACATCCTTTAGCGCGAGCTGGTGTTGAACTGGTTGAAGTAGCGTGCAGTGGGCTGGTTGGTGTAAATTTCTTTATTGAGATGCTGCAGCCTGCAAAACACAGAATATATACGTCAATAATCAAACATTGCAAATACGTTTGAAAGTTTACTTGGAGAATGATCAACAAAATAGTCTCGAATTATAACAAATATACAACAAGTAATCATCTCAGAATTAGTTTGGCATTAAATAGTGTCTGAGTCAGAACACTGAAGGGCCTATTCAGCAATATCCTCTGAGCCTGAGGCGATTTGGACAGTTTTTACATTTTTAGTTGATTCAAACCTTATCCTGAGTCTGCAGGGAGGATAGTGTCTAGTCTACCTGTACCCAACAAATATGAGCAATCAACCATTCTGATTGGCGAATCTACAACTAGGATATCAATCGCCCCATCAATTATTGGTAGGTATGTCCGTACAGAAATAAATAATCGATTAATAAATAAAAACAATGAAACCTGGTGGTAGTCGTTGCAGTAACTCATGCTAAGCTAATTGCTAATCCTTGCCAGCCAGTTTTTCCATTCATTCTAGAGTTATTCTACAAAAAGCAACACATTGGAATGAGAATACAGGGAACCCTCACTTTCCGCGCGTAATGGGGACCAAGAAACCCCCCCGGGGCCAGCTGATTCCCGCGAAGTCGGATGAACGCCCCTTATTGACGTATATGTACATGTACTAGTATATGTGTATATAATATCAATAAACACATATTCAGCGCTATAAATGCTTATAATAACAATAAAACATTCAAAATTAATGCATGAGATGTAAATAAAATATAAATACACACATACAGACGCTCGCACACACACTCATATGCGCACCTCACATTAATATGTAAGTAGTTTGGTTGGGTGGTTTTGGGTTGTTTGTTGTTTGGGGTTTTTTTTTGTTTGTATATTTGGCCTTGTTTTAGAAACGGTGGCCCTGGGGAAAAGACAGGAGGCAGAGCTGGAGGTAGCAGAGATGAAAATGTTGAGGTTCTCTTTGGGAGTAACGAGGATGGATAGGATCAGGAATGAGGACATCAGAGGGACAGCACATGTAAGACGTTTTGGAGACAAAGTCAGAGAGGCTAGATTGAGATGGTTTGGACATGTACAGAGGAGGGATAGTGAATATATTGGTAGTAGGATGCTGAGGCTGGAACTACCAGGCAGAAGGCCTCGAGGAAGACCAAAGAGACGATTCATGGATGTGGTGAAGGAGGACATGAAGGTCGTTGGTGTAAGAGAAGAAGATGCAAAGGATAGGGTGAGATGGAGGCAGATGATTCGCTGTGGCGACCCCTGAAGGGAAAAGCCGAAAGGAAAAGAAGAAGATTTGTTTTGTTCCTTGTTTTGCAGCATTTTCCTTCACTTTTCCCCCATTTTTCCTTAATTTCCTTTTTTTTTTCTTCGATGAATATTTTTCAAAAACCCGCGATGCATTGAAGTCGCAGAAACTGAAACATTGATCACTGTATTCGATAGGAGGATCATTTTAATTTTCAAGAATTAGACTTCCATCCACCAAATGCAACATTATGGGCTTGCAGTGAGGAACAGGCTTCGGCGTCACCTGATACACCGGTGATCAGAACGAGACTGTTGGAAACGGACTGCATACTGGGCTGAAAGCAAACAGGCTCTTCCTTTATTTGGGATTACAATTGTATTATTTTTTTAATCACACTGCTGAGCAAGTGTCCCCTGAGGGAATCGCACCAACCACTACCTAGTCATTCATAACGCTTCAGCCTTTGGTCCAAAGTTGGTTCCCTGAAAATCTGACAGTGCTCAACATCTCAACTGGGATGTGTACCAAGAATTCATTCATTCATTCATTTTCTGAATCGCTTAATCCTAATTAGGGGCGCAGGGAGGCTGGTGCCCATCTTGGCTGACTCTGGGTGAGAGCAGAGTACACCCTGGATGGCCCGCCCGGCCATCGCAGGGCAGAAACTCACTGACGGCTGGCTCCTCTTGACAAGTCAGCACTGGTTCTTTTACATGAACCTCACACCATAGACAGTGAGAGACATGGCCGGCCTTTGATAGCACAGTTAGTGAGTGCACTGGGGGGACAGGGACTGTGACAACCCGCTGACAGTGGGTTTTGAACCCCCAACCTGAGGATCAGTAATTCAGCACCATACCACCAGGCCAGCACCGCCCACCCAGATTATTTCACAAATGTTTATTGTTTGATCCTAAACCAGTTCTTCTCAGTTATTTTCTGTGGCGCCCCCACGAGGAAGAAAAAAAATGTCCCCCAACCCCCCACTTCGCGAGTGACTATAAATACTGTAGTACTATTTATCTATAAAATTGTTATTCGTCCACCTCTGCATACCATTGTATCTTTATTAAAATGAAAAACAAAAAAAAAGAAATATAGTTCAACTTACAATAAAGAAAAACATTATTAGCATTGTTTTTTAATCTGCAGTTGAAAAGATTTAAAGTACACCGATGTGCCTGAAATAAAAAAAATACATCCTTGTTTAAACTCATTAAACTTATTTATGCGTTAATATCTCCATCTCTCTCCACCTTTTTCTTCGTTCCTGTTAGAAATTTTCCGTGTTATTTCTTGAGGGGTTGTTTACTGCACTTCATATCGTTGCTTGTGCGAAAAACCCCGACACCATAGCGTGACAATGAGCACGCCGCTGCCAACTACTGGAGGGGAGGTGCAATTACACTTAATTCCCGTACACTATTCCAGAAAAGCATGTTCCCCAGGGTCATATGCCCCCCCCCCGCCCCCCAGCATCATACGGCATCATACCCCACCCCACCCCACCCTAAGGGGGGGGGGGGGTGCACCCCACTATTTGAGAAGCACTATCCCAAACCTAACTAAGCATGTTGACATGAATTATATATTATTTTCACGACAGATGCAGTAGATTGAAGTTAAATTACTGTGCATGCTGCTCTCTGGCCAGCTGCTGGTTGTCCTGGTCCAGCTGTGTCCTCCTCTGTTTCTCCAGTTCTTCCTCTCTTCTCAGTTCCTCCTTTTGCTGTCTGGACTCCTCCAGTTGCTGCACACCCCACACCAGTTCACAGTGCTCCTCCAACTGTCTCTGCCTCTGCACAACAAGCGATTTAACAACCACAAAGAAAAACAGTGATCCATTAAAATGTCGTAAACACACACCGAGACCTTCACGCACCTCTTTTTTGACACACTGTTCTGCTCTCTGTCTGTAGATGTTGTTGACTTGCTCAGTGCTCATCCCTTTCCAGCGATCAGTTAGAACTCGAGGTGCCTCAGCCGTACCCACGCCCTTTATCAATGCAGCTTTGGGGGACTCAGTCAAGAGGTCAGAGTTCAGCATCTGCCAAACCTCAGCCAGGTCCATGTCATCATTCTTCTCCTTCTCTTGCTGCTCTCGTTCACGCCTCTCTTCTACCTATGGAACGCTTATCATGTTAAAATCAATTCCCGCTCAGAGAGGTTTATCATTATCCTTGACGATTTCCACGGAGTGCAACTAATGAAGAGAGAAATTCTGTGGCCCCACAGAACCTGACAACACACTGATCATAACAATGAGAAGATTTAATCAGAACATACTATATAAATAAACTAGAGAAATACAGAAAGTTCTCAACTAACAAAAATATATCAGTACAATTATCGTCCATATGCTTTCATTGAGGGAAGTAGTGGCCTGGTGGTAAAGGTGCTGGATCACTGATCCCAAGGTTGGGGGTTCAAGCCCCACGGGTCGTCGCTGTCCTCCCAGTGCAGCTCCCTGGGTTATCAAAGGCATGCCATGTCTCTCACTGTCTATGGTGTGAAGTTCATGTAAAAGAACCACTGCTGACTTTCGACAAGAGTAGCTGCATAGCCGTCAGCGTGTTTCCGACCCGCGATGGCCTGACGAGCTGTCGAGGGTGTACTCTGCCCTCACCTGGAAACCTGGAGTCGTCTGGGATACGCGCCGGCCTCCCCACGACAATAATTAAGATTAAGCTGTTACAGAAAATGAATGGGGGGGGGGGGGCAGTGATGGTCTAGTGGATAGGGTGCAGGATCGCTGATCCTAAGGTTGGGGGTTTGAGTCCCCACAGGGTTGTCACTGTCCCCCCAGTGCAGCTAACTGGGTTACTGCAAAGCTGTCAGCGTGTTTCCGCCCTGCGATGGCCTGGCGAGCTGTCCAGGGTGTACTCTGCCCTCGCCCCATGTTGGCTGGGATGGGCACCAGCCTCCCCGAGACCCTAATTAGGATTAAGTGGTTACAGAAAATGAACTGAACTGATGAGAAAATGAATGATGAGGGGTTCATTGAGATATTTATTTTAAACTTTATTACATGGCTCTAGTTGTCCAGGGTGTACCTTGTCTGGAGTCGGCTGAGATGGGCACCAGCCTCCAACGTGACCCTAATTAGGATTAAGCTGTTCAGAAAATGAATAAATGAATTATGGGTAGTGAGGGAACGGTGGTAAGGTGCTTGCTTAATTACAAATCACAAGGTTGGGTGTTCAAGCCCCACTTTCAATGGGTTGTCACTGCTGTCCTCCCAGTGCACTAACTGGGTTATGAAAGGCCGGCAATGTCTTTCACTGTCTATGGTGAGAGTTTCATGTAAAAGAACCTCTGCTGACTTTCGACAAGACTAGCTGCATAGCCGTCAGCATCTTTCCGACCTGCGATGGCCTGGCGAGCTGTCCAGGGTGTACTCTTCCCTCATCTGGAGTCGGCTGGGATGGGCGCCGGCCTCCTCACAAACCTAATTAGGATTAAACTGTTGCAGAAAATGAATGATGATGATGCGTTCGTTGAGATATTTATTTAACCTTTATTACATGGTTCTAGCTGTCCAGGTTCCTTGCCTGGGGCTGGCTGAGATGGGCACCAGCCTCCAACATGACCCTAATTAGGATTAAGCGGTTCAGAAAATGAAGGAATGAATTATGGGTAGTGTGGGCACGGTGGTAAGGTGCTTAATTACTAATCACAAGGTTGGGGGTTCAAGTCCCACCTTCAATGAGTTGTCACTGCTGTCCCCCCCCCAGGGCACTAACTGGGTTATCAAAGGCCGGCCATGTCTCTTATTGTCTATGGTGAGAGGTTCAGGTAAAAGAAACCATTGCTGACCTTCATCAAGAGTAGGCTGCACAGCCGTCAGTGTGTTTCTGCCCTGCAATGGCTCGGTGAGCTGTCCAGGGTGTACTCTGCCCTCGCTCAGATTTGGTTTAGGTGGGCACCAGCCTCCCCACGACCCTAATTAGGATTAAGCGGTTCAGAAAATGAACGAATTCCATATTTCTTTTGAGTATTCAGCTCTGATTGGTCAAGTATGGCATTCGATGCTTGA
>CM045738.1:43374796-43402296 GCA_024760905.1 Plotosus lineatus
TTCTCGAGTGCGTGCACATCTATTCCAATCACCCGGTTCTTTGTGTTAAAGATGCGTTTTTGGCGCTCGATCTCTGCAGCTCGTCGCCGTTCAATCTCCTTCTTCATTTTCTCATCCATGGCCACTGCCACCTTATTCATTTTCCAGCTCTCCTCTAACGCTGTTCGGAAGAAATTACAGAAATTACAGAAATCTTAACCAGCTAGGCAGTCTGTAAACACGTTGTTTTTCTATATCTTTTCATTCATTCGTTCATTTTCTAAACCGCTTAATCCTAATTAGGGTTATCGGAAGGCTGGTGCCCATCTCAGTCGACTCTGGGCGAGAGCAGAGTACACCCTGGACAGCTTGCCAGGCCATCGCAGGGCAGAAACACGCTGCAGCTCTGGAGCTCCTCTTGATAAAAGTCAGCAATGGTTCTTTTACATGAACCTCACACCACAGACAGTGAGAGACACGGCTGGGACTTTGATAACCCGGTTCATCCAATCATTTAATCCGTGTTATACATATGCATGATCCTATTAATCAAAGTATTTAAATATGATACAATCATTTCATCAATCGTTTTGTTAGCACCGAATGGATGCTGGACAATAATTTGATCCAATGATAACCAGTAGTAAGTAGTGCGTGAAGTTCTGAAGGTAGGGTGTCCCAGGGTGGTCACATCACAGAGTGCAGAACATCACAGAGTGTGTAAGTCAGTCAGTAGGTCATGATGTCAGAGAGGCTCCCCCCCGCGCCCCGCCCCTTTCTGCGTCACCCTCATTTCTTGACATAGACAGAACGGCGGTGGTGACTCCCCACCAACAGCATCATCACTAAGTGGTCTATCCAATGACATGAGACATTCTGTGGTAAGGCACAAAACAAGTATGTTCACCGTTAACATCTAACACCAAAAGTCAAGTCATTACAAACTGATGTTGTTCAATAACGACGTCGAGAAGAAACACGAGCAACTGGACTGGCTTGAGTTTCATGACAATGTAAAAGACTCATTCAACAAGCTTCATCAGTTCTGAACTGAGCGTCTCTGTTTCTATGATCACATCCATGATCCCGATAACCCACATGCTCCCATCTACTTATATATATATATATATATATATATATATATATTTGCAATGGTTCAGTTCTGTCCCTTCCCGCAGATCAAGAAAATCCACAAGTTTTTACGCGGTTTTAAAACCCTATGTATGATATTACACGCGCTAAAACACATTCTATAGCCAGTCGTACTCATTAATACAGTAATAATGCAGTAAAATGTAGTAATGATTAAGTAAAAACTTTTTAATTTTGTCCTGTGATAATATTTATCAATAAATAAAGTGCTTAGGATCCTTCCCAGAAGCTAGAGGAGATGCAGAGTGTTTGACTGACATCACAGCGCTTAAATAATCATTAAAAACACACGAAAAAAAGTGAATTTACAATTTAAGCAATCACGTTGATGACATGTATGCGAAGGGAAAAAAAAAATCTGCAACCAATCAGCAGGAGGGAGAAACAAAAGCTCTCCAGCCATTGGCTAAATTTGTATCACGTGCCCGTTACTTCCGGGTTTGTCGCCAATCCGCAAGTATACGAGGGTGCGAGCACTGAACCGCGAATGGTCAAAGGCCTACTGTGTATGTATATATATATATATATATATATATATATATATATATATATATATATCTGAATGTTTTTCTTTGCTGTCGAAGCATGATGCCGGACTGTAATTTTCTGTTTAATGGGAAGCATACATATGAATTCGAGTTTTGAGTCATTTCATGGGTGATTCTTCAGGCTTGATAAACTTGGTGGCGCCCATCTCCTCTCCAAGATATGGATGGCCGTTGGTACTAAGGAACTCATCCGCCCTTTGACAGGTCTTGTTTTTAGTCCTGCTGGGTGTCCACGCACCCTCCTCACCCAAGTTTCCCTAGGTGGGGGAGCCGGTTGACTCGCCGACCATCCGACCAAGAGACAGGTGGTACTGGATTACATGGTACCAGTAGCAGGTAGTCCTGACCTGACCCCACCTGAATGAAATGTAGAATTGGTGCAGCAACGAGTGCCCTGGCAAAGATGGAAAAAATCTGGAAAGCTAGAAACCTGAATGTAAGACGGAAGATTCGACTCATGAATGCAATGGTTACCAGTATTCTGATGTCTGGTTGTGAAAGCTGGACAACAACAGAGAAAATATGGAAGATTGAGGTGTTTGAAATGAAGTGCTACCACCGGCTGCTTGGTATCTCTTGGAGAGACAAAAGATCAAACAAATTTGTGTGGGACAAGATACAGGTAATTTGTGGCAACAGCTTCCCTGAAAGATTTATGGCAGTTGTGATGTAGAGGAAATTCACCTTCTTTGGTCACCAAGTGAGACGAAATGCCCTGACGAAATAAATGCCTGATTCAAGGAACCATCAATGGAACGAGATATCAGGGGAGACCTCAACGATTATGGCTGGATGATATTTTGGATTGGTCTGGTATTAAGAGCATAGCCAGACTTTGCCATCTTGCAGAAGACCGACTCAAGTGGCGAGAGACAGTCAAACAATGGGTGCACCAACGGTCTAATCGACTACAGTTTCAATGATGAATGATGACATATGAATCCATCATACTCCTAAAATGGGCAGTGGTGGCAGCCTGGTGGTAAAGGTGCTGGATCACTGAGCCCAAGGTCGGTCGGGGGTTCAATCCCCACTCTCCATGGGTTGTCACTGTTGCCCCAGTGCAGCTAACTGGATTATCAAAGGCCGGCCATGTCTCTCACTGTCTATGGCAGGGGTCACCAACATGGTGCCCGTGGGGACCAGGTCGCCCGCAAGGAAAACATGAGTCGCTTACAGGCCTGTTCACTGCTATTTTTAGAACAGACCCACATCTCCATAGCACCACTCTCCACTGAGCTGCATCTAATTTTTTTTAATAAAATCAGCATCTTTACCGAGATGAATATCATTAATTATTAATAATAACATATAATTAAAGGTAAATTGAGAAAGGTTGTTATTTCAGAAGTGTATATCGGCCTGGTATCCCTTCGCATTAATTGGTACCCAAAAAGTAGCTCTCAGCTTCAAAAAGGTTGGTGACCCCTGGTCTATGGTGTGAGGCTGGACAAGAACCATTGCTGACTTTCGACAAGAGCAGCTACGCCCTTCAGCGTGTTTCTGCCCTGTGATGGCTTGGCGAGCTGTCCAGGGTGTCCAATGCCCTCGCCTGGAGTCGGGTGGGACGGGTGCCAGCTTCTCCATGACCCTAATTAGGATTAAGCGGTTACAGAAAATGAACCATACTCCTAAAATCCATGTCTGGTTGACTTATAAGAATCTTTCAGATTCATGTTTTCAGATTCAGTTTTCTCAATTTTATGAATCTGTAGGTTACCAGGTTCATCCATGCGGCCACAGATTTGCAAGTCTCGCTCCTATTTTGGCCCTCGATCCAAAGTGACCCGCATGACTAAGAATCTTGCACAGACAACTTTAAAATTGGTCCTTTTTTGTGCGTAACTGATAAATAAATAAATAAATAAATAAATAAAAATAGGCCTGGTGAGTTGTACAGAATGTACCCTGCCCTCGCCTAGAGTTGGCTGAGATGGGTGCCAGCCTTCCTTGTGTCCCTAATTAAGATTAAGCAGTCTAGAAAGTAAATGATGAATGAATAAACAAATAAATAAATAAATAAACTAGGATGAAAATGAAAGGTAAGCACAAACAGTCAAGAAAAACATTCCAATATGTTGCGAAGGATACTAATGCTCTAATTAAACAGAAATTTTTGTGATTAGTGTAATTTATTCCATTAACAATCAATTTAGCATATAGAATCAGTTAAAAAAGAGAGAGCTGGCAACTCACACATTCTCTACTTGTAAGTGCTCAATTTCCACTCCAGTTCTCAGAAGCCACCTTTAAAAGGCTGCATTCATAAATTATCATAACTGTGATGTCATAAAATACATGTTTCATAGAAAGCAATTTAGTGTTTGTACAAAAAAATTAATAAAAACATTGGAGTATAACTCCACATGCCTTAATGTAGTCATTAAAAAAATTAAATGAAAAAAGTTACCAATGATCCCCGAGTTTATTTCAAGAATGTCAACGAAAGCTCTTCCAGCTTTATCAAAGACCAGACTTGCTTTGAAGGCTGCGTCGCTATGGCGACGGTACAACTTGCGCATGCGCAGTTAACATGTTCAACACTGCCGCATTGTCAGGATGTTAAATCAATATGTAGATGCGTAGGCAAGTAAAGTCACCAAACCAATGATTACTGACATTGTTCCCAGTTCATCAAAAACATATCGGGTGAGAAACTCTGTTGCGCGCATATACGGGATAATACGGTATACAGCAGACACGTGGTGATACTGTAAAGGAAGGAAAGAATAGGACAGCAGATACAAATACATATGAGGAGTCAGCAATGATTCTTTTATATGAATCTCTCACCGCGCGCCTGCTGTGTACCGTATTATCCCGTATATGCGCGCAACACAGTTTCTGATATATACTGTACTTCTTTTCCTTTCGGCTGTTCCCTTCAGGGGTCGCCACAGCGAATCATCTGCCTCCATCTCACCCTGTCCTCTGCATCTTCTACTCTTACTCCAACGACCTTCATGTCCTCCTTCACCACATCCATAAATCTTCTCTTTGGTCTTCCTCTCGGCCTTCTGCCTGGTAGTTCCAACCTCAGCATCCTACTACCAATATACTCACAATCCCTCCGCTGTACATGTCCAAACCATCTCAATCTAGCCTCTCTGGCTTTGTCTCCAAAACGTCTTACATGTGCTGTGCTGTCCCTCTGATGTCCTCATTCCTGATCCTATCCATCCTCGTCACTCCCAAAGAGAACCTCAACATTTTCATCTCTGCTACCTCCAACTCTGCCTCCTGTCTTTTCCGCAGGGCCACTGTCTCTAAACCATACAACATCGCTGGCCTCAGCACCGTCTTGTACACTTTTCCTTTCATTTTTGCCGATACCCTCCTATCACACATCACACCGGACACTTTTCTCCATCCATTCCAGCCTGCCTGCACACGCTTCTTCACCTCTTTTCCACACTCTCCATTGCTCTGGATTGTTGAGCCTAAGTACTTAAAATCCTCCACCTTCCTTATCTCTGCTCCCTGTAACCTCACCGTTCCTCCTGGGTCCTTCTCACACACATGCATTCTTTCTTACTGAGACTAACCTTCAGTCCCCTCCTTTCCAGGGCATACCTCCACCTCTAGATTTTCCTCCACTTGTTCTCTGCTCTCACTACAGATCACAATGTCATCCGGAACATCATAGTCCATGGAGATTCTTGTCTAACCTCGTCTGTCAGCCTGTCCATCACCATCGCAAACAAGAAGGGGCTCAGAGCTGATCCTTGATGCAGTCCCACCTCCACCTTGAACTCTTCTGTCACACCGACAGCACACCTCACCACTGTCTTACCTCTCTCATGTCCTGAACTACTCTAACATACTTCTCTGCCACTCCAGACTTTCTCATGCAATACCACAGTTCCTCTCTGGGCGCCCTGTCATATGCTTTCTCCAGATCCACAAAGGCACAATGCAGCTCCTTCTGACCTTCTCTGTACTTCTCTATTAACATCCTCAAAGCAAACACTGCATCTGTGGTGCTCTTTAATTGGCATGTGTGTGTGTGTGTGTGTGTACCCCCCGTGCTTGCGTGAGGTTCCTCCGGATACTCCGGTTTCCTCCCACAGACCATTGGCTGTTTCAAATCTCCTCTAGGTGTGAATTGTTGTGTGATGTTGGCTCTGCGGGCCTAGCGAGCTACCCATGTTGTACCCCGCCCTTGTCCGCAGTCGGCTGAGATGGGCACCAGTCTCCCCGCAACCCTAATTATGAAGCGGTTCAGAAAATGAATGAGCATATTTAAAACTGAAAATGCAAAAAAAAAGAAAAACATTTTTTTTTCTTTTTTTTTTTTTTTTTTTTTAACTATAAATGTGTCTCTTTCTGCTGTTTGTATTTTTTAAAGCAAAAGAAAAAAGTATTTTCTGGTTTGATAACTTCTCTTATTGTTCACTTCTCTGTGTTTCAGCATCACTGATAGTACAGTACTGTACTTTCATTTATTGCTAAGGTTTAAAAGGGCGAAATGCTTCACTTAATTTACGGACTAATAAAATATCGAATTTCCTTGAGGACTTTTATTTATGTCGCTGCGACGTACGACAATAAACCGGAGCGCGCGAGAGAGCCAGCAGATTGCACAGCTCCGAGTCGCATTTTCACACACAACATCCCTGCATCCTAAAATATCATCCCTGCACCCAAACACACCATCACCGAGTCCTGAAATATCATCCCTGCACCCGAACGCTTCATCCCCGCCTCCCAAACACACCCTCATCGCATCCCAGAACATCATCCCTGCACCCAAACGCATCATCCCCGCCTCTCAAAACATCATCCCTGCACCAAAGTGCATCATCCCTGCATCCCAAAACGTCATCCCTCACCCAATCGCTTCATCCCTGCATCCCAAAACATTAACCCCGCATCCTAACCTATCATCCCTGCACCCAAGCGCATCATCCCCATCCCATAACATCATCCCTGCACCCAAGCGCATCATCCTCTCCATCCCAAAACATCAGACCTCACCCAATCGCTTCACCCCCCATCCCAAAACATCATCCCTCACCCAATCGCATCATCCCCTCCATCCCAAAACATCATCCCTCACCCAATCGCTTCATCCCCTCCATCCCAAAACATCATACCTGCACCCAAGCACATCATCCCCTCCATCCCAAAACATCATCCCTCACCCAATCGCTTCATCCCCCATCCCAAAACATCATCCCTCACCCAATCGCTTCATCCCCCCATCCCATAACATCATCCCTGAACCCAAGCGCATCATCCCCTCCTCTCAAAACATCATCCCTGCACCAAAGTGCATCATCCCTGCATCCCAAAACGTCATCCCTCACCCAATCGCTTCATCCCTGCATCCCAAAACATTAACCCCGCATCCTAACCTATCATCCCTGCACCCAAGCGCATCATCCCCCCATCCCATAACATCATCCCTGCACCCAAGCGCATCATCCTCTCCATCCCAAAACATCAGACCTCACCCAATCGCTTCACCCCCCCATCCCAAAACATCATCCCTCACCCAATCGCATCATCCTCCATCCCAAAACATCATCCCTCACCCAATCGCTTCATCCCCTCCATCCCAAAACATCATACCTGCACCCAAGCACATCATCCCTCCATCCCAAAACATCATCCCTCACCCAATCGCTTCATCCCCCATCCCATAACATCATCCCTGAACCCAAGCGCATCATCCCCATCCCAAAACATCATCCCTCACCCAATCGCTTCACCCCCATCCAAAAACATCATACCTGCACCCAATCCCATCATCCCCCCATCCCAAAACATCATCCCTGCACCCAATCGCATCATCCCCCCATCCCAAAACATCATCCCTGCACCCAATCGCTTCATCCCCCCATCCCAAAACATCATCCCTGCACCAAAGTGCATGATCCCTGCATCCCAAAACATCATCCCTGCACCCAAGCGCATCATCCCCCCCATCCCAAAACATCATCCCTGCACCAAAGTGCATCATCCCTGCATCCCAAAACATTAACCCCGCATCCTAACCTATCATTCCTCACCCAAGCGCACCATCCCGGCATCCCAAAACATCATCCCTGCACCCCAGCGCATCATCCCCCCATCCCATAACATCATCCCTGCACCCAAGCGCATCATCCCCGCATCCTAAAACATCATCCCTGCACCCAAGCGCATCATCCCCCCACCCCCAAATCTAATTCCTGCACAGAAAGCGTACCATCATCCCCGCATCCTAAAACATCCTCCCTGCATCTAAACGCATCATTCGTACATCCTAAACCCTCATCCCCGGTCCCTGCGTGCACACACACACACACACACACACACACACACCATCCCAACCTGCAGACAAGCACTTCTCAGTTTATTCTCGCGCCGGAGATTAACGTGTTGCCGCATCTGGAATCATGGGCTATTTGAAACTAATTGAGATCGAAAATTTTAAATCTTATAAAGGCCGACAGATAATTGGACCTTTCCGGAAATTCACGGCTATAATCGGACCGAACGGCTCGGGTAAGTAACAGGTTCTGGTACAGTATTGTCGGTGTTGCTCACACGCCGGGGATGTGACACTGATTAGCGCATTACAGCTGCTGTAGTCTTTAATGCTTGAGATTCTCTCCAGCAGAGTCAGACTGTTCCAGGATGTCCTATTCAACCCGAGTCCTGTTCCACCATGCTCTGCATTAGAAGTGCTTATAGACACCATTACGTCTTGTCTGCCATGATGAGACTCACCCCTCTGTATACACACAGCTCAGACACAGAGTCACTCATTTCATATGATTTTCATAAGAGAAGAATTCTGATTTAAATTTTACTTATGCTATGTCTGGGTGAAAGGGAAAACAATCGGCGACTGTAATCAGATCATTTTACATCCTAAAAGCAGACTGAACTTTCTCTTTCCTTATTTTGGGAATCAGCTCTTGTAGATATGTAAACCTGGGCATTTCAGTATCATTCGTTCATGTTCTGAACCGATTAATCCTAATTAGGGCCACAGGGAGGCTGATGCCCATCTCAGCCGACTCAGGGTGAGAGCAGAGTGCACTCTGGATGTCTCACCAGGTCATCGCAGGGCAGAAACACGAACATGAACCTCACACCATAGACAGTGAGAGACATGGCCCGCCTTTGATAACCCAGTTAGCTGCACTAGGGGGCAGTACCAACCAGTTGAGAGTGGGGCCTGAACCCCCAACCTTGGTTCAGTGATCCAGCACCTTTACCACCAGGCCACCACTGCCTCCCCTGGGCATTTTAGTATTTCAAGTTAAAATCAGATGATACCCCAGTGAAACTTAAAACGTAAAATAGATGCACAACATGAATTTGAAATCAGAAATCTTCCAAACAACTCAACTAATAACAGGATGTTGGAATCCACTGCTCAGCCATAACATTAAACACATGAGCACTGACAGGGAAGTGAATGCCACCGATTATCTTGTAACAGGACAGTAGCACCTGCCAAGAAGTCGGGGTGTATTAGGGACAATGTGAACGGTCTGTTCTGGGGCATTGGTGGCCTGGTGGTAAAAGGTGCTGGAACGTTGATCCTAGGGTTTTGGATTTACTGTCAGAATCAAATCTGGCAGCCTTCTCACCCTGGGAGTCACTAGAATGTAACATCTCACGGTCTCCACTAGAGAAATTAACCCCGTCCAATGCGTCGCTGATCCTAAGAATGGGGGTTTGAGTCCCACTCTCCACAAGGTTGTCACTGCCCCCCCCCATGCAGCTAACTGGGTTATCAAAGGCGGGCCATGTCTTTCACTGTCTATGGTGAGAGGTTCATGTAAAAGAACCATTGCCGACTTTCGTCAAGAGGAGCTGCAAAGCCGTCAGCGTGTCTCTGTCCCTTGTTCAAAGGTTGTGTCAGGAAGGGCATCTAACGTAAAAACCTCTGCCAAATCGAATATGCAAATCATTAATATGACTTCCATGAAGATGGAGGCAGTTGATTTTGCTGTGGCGACCTCTGAAAGGGAACAGCCGAAAGGAAAAGTAGAAGATGAAGTGAACAGTCAGTTCTGGACATTGATGTGATGGAAGCAGAAATGAGCAGGTGTAAGGATCTGAGGGACCTTAAAACGGTCCCCATTGTGATGGCTAAATGAATGAGTCTATTTATGAAAAAATAAAATAAATAAAAGTCTTGTGGGATGTTCTTGGGATGCATTGAGATGGACGTACCATTGGTGGTCCAAGGAAGCACAAGCAATGTACTGGCAAGAGTATCCTGGGTGCCCAGTGCTCACTGATGAGGGTGGGGAGTGAAGGCTAGTATGTCTGTCTTATCCCACAGAAAAGCTGGTGAACCCCCTGAAACGATTACTACAGAACAAAAAGTACATAGTAGCTTGTTGTGTATGGAGCTGCCTGGACACAGACCATCATTTGGTATAAATGATAATGTTATTAATAATAAGGCAATTCATCTTTGGAACTTAATTGGCAGCAGTGACCTCATCATTGGCGCATAATTGTGAATCAAGCTATTATTTATTTACCTGAAACTTGGGCAGTGTTGGCCTGGTGGTAACGGCGCTGGATCGCTGATGCTAAGGTTAAGGGTTCAAGCCCCACTCTCAACGGGTTGTCACTGTCCCCCCAGTGCAGCTAACTGGGTTATCAAAGGCCGGCCATGCCTCTCACCGTCTATGGTGGGAGGTTCATGTGAAAGAACCATTGCTGACTTTCCTCAAGAGGAGCTGCAGAGCTGTCGGTGTGGTTCTGCCCTGTGATGGCCGGTGAGCAGTCCAGGGTGTACTCTGCCCTCACTAATAGAGAGCAGATAATTGCAAGGGCCAGTGATGCCAGAACCATCTCAACACCCCAGTAACCAGTATTTACCTGAAACGTAAAAGGACAAAGAAAGAGACATGTCCAGAGTCCTGTCTTATTTGTTCAACTTTTCTTCCCTCTGTTTGGACAACTGAACACACTCGACCCTATTTTTCTTCTTATTGAAACCGTTCTTTTTTTGGAATTTAGGAAAATCTAACCTGATGGATGCCATCAGTTTTGTTCTGGCAGAAAAGACCAGTAACCTCCGTGTAAAAACATTGAAGGATTTGATCCATGGTGCACCCGTAGGGAAGCCTGCAGCGAACCGTGCATGTGTCAGTATGGTGTACTGTGAGGATAATGACGAAGAACGCACCTTCACGCGCATTATAATTGGTACAGTCAAAGCTTTTTCTCTTTTTTTTTTCCAAAGTAAAAATCTAATAGAGTTTTCCCAATGTTATATAAACTCCAGTCATGTCTTTTAGGAGCCTCTTCTGAATACCGGATTAACAGCAAGGTGGTTGGCCTCTCAGAATATAGTGAGGAACTGGAGAAACTGGGGATCCTCATCAAGGCCAGGAACTTCTTAGTATTCCAGGTATTTTTTTCCTCATATGATAGTAGCAGTAATCTAAATTGGCCATAGGTGTGAAGGAAAGTATGAACCATTAGGCTCATTAGGCATGTTGGCGCCAGCACTACATCTATATCTTAGGCGAGGAACATTCAGAACCACCTTGGCTATCTCTAGCTGTTTCTGCTATAGCCACAAGTTTCCTTTTTCTCATCGTATTGTTTTATTATGAGATAATGATTAATATTTCTAAAATACTTTACACTGACATTTCTCTGGTCCACACAGGTCCACAAGCTATCTTTGGCTTTTTACACCCGAGCCTCGTGGCTCATCAGGCCGGTGCTCATCCCCGGTTTCCGTAGCTTGAAACTACCAGGATTTCAACTTCTCCTGGATGGGACGCTAGTCCATCACAGGTTACCTTCCCAGTATATTTTACTGGTACCCATTTATACTGCTGGGTGAACAGAGGCACATTTGTGGTTAAAACCTTGCCCATGGGTCTTAGCACAGTGGGGGTCTAACTGGGATTTGAACACACAACCTCACGATCATGAGAGCAGCACCCCAACCACTACACCACCGGCCCCACCACAACCCATCTCAGGGATTTTTAATTATTACTTATACCCTTGGCGGTACGGTGGCGTAGTGGTTAGTACATCTGCCTCACAGCAAGAAGATCCTGGGTTTGATTCCCAGTTCAAGTGTGTCTGTGTGGAGTTTGCATGTTCTCCTCGTGTTTGCGTGAGTTTCCTCCGCGTCCTCTGGTTTCCTCCCACAGTCCAAAAACATGCCCAGAAAGCTAATTGGCTGTTCCAAATCGACCCTAGGTGTGAGTATGAAGGGTCGTGTGAGTATTGGCCCTGCAATGGCCTGGTGAGCTGTCCAGGATGTACCTCGGCCTTACCCAGAGTTGACTGAGATGGGCGCCACCCTTCCCACGACCCTAATTAGGATGAAGTGGTTCAGAAAATGAAGGGATTAATGAATTTTTTGCACTCAATTTGATCATGTGTGTTTTTTTCCCCATCCACCAACTACCTCTCTCCAGAACACCTGAAGCCAACCCTGCTGTAGAGTTTTCTTACAAAGTTTCTTTTCATAGGGTGCCGTGGAGTCCATAGCCATGAAAAACCCCAAAGAGAGAACGGCACTCTTCGAGGAGATCTCCCGCTCTGGAGAACTTGCCCAGGAATACGATCGCAGAAAGAAAGAGATGTTGAAGGCAGAAGAGGACACCCAGTTCAATTACCACCGTAAGAAGAACATCGCCGCAGAGCGCAAAGAAGCCAAGCAGGAGAAAGAAGAGGTGCGTCTGAGTCACACATACAGATCGGGTTTGGTTTTCTGGGTGTCCAGTGCTGTTTATTCCTGCATGTTCTACCATCTGTGTCTCTCCAACCCCAGGCTGAACGTTACCAGAGGCTGAAGGATGAGGTTGTTCGAGCTAATGTGCAGTTACAGCTTTTCAAGCTCTACCACAATGAGTCTGAGATCGAGAAGCTGAACCGAGAGCTGTCCCAACGCAACCGGGAGATTGAGAAAGACAGAAAGAAGATGGACCATATTGAAGAGGAGCTGAAGGACAAGAAGAGGGAACTGGGGAGGATGATGAGGGAGCAGCAGAATGTAGAGAAGGAGATAAAGTAAGAGACAAAGAGCTTCCTTGTGACATAAATCTTTATCTGCGTGTTTGAAATAGGGATTAACAACAACACTGGGCGCTGGGTTTTCTCTGGGTGACCCGGTTTCCTCCCACGGTCCAAAGATGTGTGCATTAGGCTAATTGGCTGTTCTAAATTTACCCTTGGTATGAAGGTGAGTATGAATAATAGTGTGTGTGTGTGTGTGTGTGTGTGTGTGTGTGTGTGTGTGTCTGTGTGCATTGGCCCTGTGATGGTTTGGCAAGCTGTTCAGTATGTATCCCATCTCTGCCCAGTGTTGGCAGAGATAGGCACCAGGCTCCCCGTAACCCTTATAGGATGAAGCGTTTCCGCAAATGAGTGAGTGAATAAAGTGCCTGTCTGCTTCCTACAGAGAGAAGGATGCCGAGCTGAACCAGAAACGGCCTCAGTACATCAAGGCCAAAGAGAACACCTCACACAAGATAAAGAAATTGGAGGCAGCACGCAAGTCTCTGCAGAACGCTCAGAAGATGTACAAGAAGCGGAAGGCAGATATGGAGGAGCTGGACCGAGAACAGGGAGCGGTGGAGACGGCCAGGCAGGAGTTTGAGGAGCGCATGGAAGAGGAAGCTCAGAGTCAAGGCCAGGATCTTACGCTGGAGGAAAACCAGGTGTATCCTACAATCCTACAACAGAGTGTCTTCACATAGCAGAGGAGAAACACCTCCCTCCCCGGCCCTCCGCCGGTCCTACGGCTTAAACCACAATAGTCTTAGACAGAGATGGACAGTTCACTCTGTTTATTCGTTTTTCAAACCAAACCGAGATTTTTCAAGAGCCTTTTAATTACCCCTTTTAATGTGGCCCGGTAGGGCAGTGGTTCGCATGTCCACCTCACAGAAAGAGTTCCTGGGTTCGATTCCCAGCTCGGCCGTCTCTGTGTGGAGTTTGCATGTTCTCCCTGGGCTTGCATGGGTTTCCTCAGTTCACTCTGGTTTCCTCCTACAGTACAAAAACATGCACTATTTGCTCTTCCAAATCACCACTTGATGTAAGTGTTGGGCCTGCAATGGCCTGTTGAGCTGTTCAGGGTGTATCCAACCCTCAACCAGAGTGGGCTGAGATCAACACCAGCCTGCCTCCCCTCAACCCTAATTAGGATTAAGTTGCTTAAAAATTGAATGAATGAAATATCCTTTTTGATTAAAACTCCCCTTTTGCCTAATTCCTCTCCACCAGCAGGGGGCGCTGACTCACGCTTTCGCTGCCATAATAGGTAATTAAACCGCAAACAGGTAATTTAAGAATGGTTCAAGATTCTGAGTGGCATAAAGTGTACAAATAATGCGTGAAAAGAAAGGTATAACTATGTACTCGTGATAGAAGAGAAGAAAGGACAGCGTGGGAACAAATGAAATGTGTTTTCTTGAAAACTGAAGAGTGAGAGTATCAACAGTACTCTTCCCTGATTTTAGTATATATTAGTCTTTATATAACACAGTGGTACCGTGACTTACAAAATTATTGCGTACCGAGATCGAGCTCATAAGTCAAAAGGTTCGTTAAATAAAACAAAAATTCCCATAGGAAATAACAGAAAACCAATTAATTCGTTCCAACCCCCTCCTAAACTCATATAACCTGACACAAACATGTATATTTGACCTAATATATTCAAGATAAACATGTAAAAAACGATACTTATTTCATAATAATATGAACATTAATAATAAATAATAATAAAACAAGAATAAACAATAAGTCAACTAACCCTTCAGGGGCCGGTGGCGTGGTGGTTAGGGTGCAGCGCTCATGATCGGGAGGTTGTGGGTTCGAATCCCACTGAGACCTGTGAGATCACTGTGCTAAGACCCCTTCCTGGGCAAGGTCTCAACCACAAGTGTGCCTCTGTTCACCCAGCAGTATAAATGGTTACCAGTAAAAATATACTGGGAAGGTAACCTGCAATGGACTAGCGTCCCATCCAGGGGGAGTTGAACTCCTGGTCACTTCATGCTATGGAAACCGGGGATAAGCACCAGCCTGATGAGCCGTGAGGCTCGGGTGTAAAAACCCAACTGACTTTACCTACCGATTAACCCTTCCGATCATCGACTACAGCAAAGATGTTACGTGGGCAGGCATGAGGTGGTGCATAACAGGAGATGGAGGAGAATTTTGTGCATGTGCATGCTATGAATGCCAGAAAGGAAAGGCTCGTGGTGAGCTCCCACAAGGCCAGTGCTTCTCAAATAGTGTGTGTGTGTGGGTGGGGGTGGGGGGCATGGTGTAATGCCAGGGGAGTGCGTATGCCCCTGGTGAACATGATTTTTTTTGCCATACTGTACTAGAATTAAGTGTAATTGCACATCTTTTACAGTAGGTGGCAGTGGCACTCTCACTGTGTTCCCTATGGTGTAGGGAAAAAAGCACAGAGCAGATGATATGAAGTGCAGTGAACACATTTATAGTCGAGTACAGGGCGCAGGGGGGGGGGGGGGGGGTCATGAAATGTTTGGGTTTTCTTTCTTCCTATAGGGGGCATCAGAGAAAATAATTGAGAAGCACTGCACAAGGTGTTCATGGAGCGCGGAGGAATGCACGTGAAAGAATACAAGGCTAATCAGCCCGGAAAAGTCATTTCCCTAGCAGAGCTTGTCAATCAAAATTTTGCTTGTTGGATAGAGCACATTGCTCGTGGGTTCGAAGCTCGTATCATGGAAAATTCGTTATTAGGTACACTCGTAAGTCAAGGTACCACTGTGAATTATTTACCATATTCGACACACACTCAAAAATTCTTTAGTTCATACCATGTAGACGTACACAAAAAGAAAATTAAATCCAGATTTTTATGGTGAACTTTTTCCCATATTAAACGGACGGTGATGACACCGCCTGCTTTAAGTGACCGTGACACACTGCAAGTGTCTGTTGCCATGCATTATTCACTTGGGATAATACATCTGATTCTTAGATAGCCGATTACTCACATCATGCTGTTCTCATACAGACACCGTTAGCAACATAGCATACAGAGCTTCCTGCCCCGCCCCCTGTAATGGTTAAAATATTTTACTTTGTTTTCCTTTGTATTTCTCAGTAATATATACTGTATATTGAAACACCTTTACGGAGCATGGTGTAGTATTTACTAAATTCTAAATAACTATAGGCACAAAATGGCGGCACGGTGGCGAAGTGGCTAGTATGTCGGCTTCACAGCAAGAAGGTCCTGGGTTCGATTCCCAGCCTGGGCATTTTCTGTGTGGACTTTGCATGTGCATGCTGGCTTGGGTTTCCTCCAGGTACTCTGGTTTCCTCTCACAGTACAAAAACAAGCACAGTAGGTGTATTGGTTGCTCCAAAGCCACCCCTAGGTATGAATGGTTGTGTGAGTGTTGCCCTGCGATGGTTTGGTGAGCTGTCCAGGGTGTACCCTGCCCTCGCCTGGAGTCGGCTGAGATGAGCTCGACCCTAATTAGGATTAAGCGGTTCCGAAAATGAATGAATGGCACAAAATACAGTGTTAAATACATAGCACCTAGCACGGCCCGGCTCTCCAGACCTGCCTCTCATAATTCCATCTGCAGATAAACATTTCAAGAGGGTGAAAGGGATGTTATTACTCCTCGCTATATCTGATGACGGATGCTCACTGAGCTCTCCTGTGTCTGTAATGATTAAAAAAATGCAAGAAATAAATCATAAAAGCTTTACACTTCAACAATGGTCCACTTAGGTTCGGTGAGTGTCACTTAATTGCGTCGTCTATGAATGTCTGTCTTCCTTTCGGCTTTTTCCCTTTTACTCAGGAGTCGCCACAGTGAATCATCTGATTCGCACGTTTGATTTGGCAGAGGTTTTTACGTCGGATGCCCTTCCTGTCACAACCCTTTTTAACAAGGGACAGAAACACGCTGACGACTTTGCAGCTACTCTTTACGAAAGTCAGCAATGGTTCTTTTACATGAACCTCTCACCATAGACAGTGACAGACATGACCCGCCTTTGATAACCCAGTTAGCTGCACTGGGGGGGGGACAGTGACAACCTTGTGGAGAGTGGGACTCGAACCCCCAAGCTTTGGATCAGTGATCCAGCGCACTATACCACTAGACCACCACTGCCCCTGCGTCGTCTATGAATAATAATATGTAATAATAATGTCCACCGCTCATACCTGAGGAAAATATATCACAGGTTGAAACATGGTGTATTCTGGGTAATATGGTTGATATCATGACTCTGGGATTGTCACGTCCATCACACTGCCCTTTTGTCCCGTGTAATACGACCCGCAGGTAAAGCAATACCACAGGCTGAAGGAAGAGGCGAGTAAGCGAGCGGCTACTCTGGCACAGGAGCTGGAGAAGTTTAATCGGGATCAGAAAGCTGACCAGGACCGACTGGATCTGGAGGAGAGGAAGAAAGTGGAGACCGAGGTAAACACAGATCAGTACATCTGCACATTTTTCATCATGATGACTATTTTATTTGAAATCTATAATTTAATGTTTTAATGTAAGATGTACACATTCGACTAACTGGATGATCCAAATTGACCCTAGATGTGTGTGTGTGTGTGTGTGTGTGTGTGAGTGTTGTTGTTCTGAAATGGTGTGGGTGAGCCGTTCAGGGTGCACCCTATTTTTCATTGTTCATTTTCTGTAACCGCTTAATCCTATTATTAATCCATGATTAGGGTCATGGGGAGGCTGGCGCCCATCCCAGCCGACTCCAGGTGAGAGCAGAGTACAGCTTGGACAGCTTTCTAGGCTCTCGCAGGGCGGAAACATGCTGATGGCTATGCAGCTACTCTTGACAAAAGTCAGCGATGGTTCTTTTACATGAACCTCACACCACAGACAGTGAGAGACATGGCCGGCCTTTGATAACCCAGTTAGCTGCACTGGGGCGACAACCCACTGAGAATGGGGCTTGAACCCCCAACCTTAGGATCAGCGATCCAGCACTTTTACCTCGAGGCCACCACTGCCCCTACCCTATTTTTTTTCCCGGTGTCAGCTGAGATGGGCACCGGCCTCCTTGCGACCGTACTGGGATTAAGTGATTGGGTAAACGAGTGAGTGAGCGAGATTTCCACAACGTCTCTGCGTCCGTCTTCTCAGAATCGGGACTCTCGCTTTATTTCGTGATTAAATTGGAATGTATAAGGGGCTTGTGCTGAAGGCCACGAAGCACAATGACATCATTACTGTCCTGTTGTGCACCACAGGCCAAAATTAAGCAGAAGATAAGAGAGATCGAGGAAAACCAGAAACGGATCGAGAAACTGGAAGATTACATCACAACCAGCAGGTACAACCGTAACCATCAGTTTTACTTTCGCTTCATTTCACTTACAGTGCGTCTTGAAATCGAAATCTATAATCTTGTTGGTGGACTTTAATTATTGAATGCATATTAGAAACAAAACAAATCCTTGAATTATTTTTACCAGGCAGTCGTTAGATGAACAGAAGAAGATGGAGGAGGAGTTGACTGAGGAGGTGGAGCTGGCCAAAAGAAGGATTGATGAGATAAACACGGAATTAAATCAGGTAAACGCATCGAATTGGAATGATGGACGCTAATTAATTTAAAAATGGAAAAATCCAGATTAAGTCTCTTCATGCTGTATGCCTGTTAAAGCTTCAAGTTATTTTAAAAATGCAGCGTTATGTGCTGTGGATTTTTTATTTGTTTGTTTTTCTGGTGTAGTACAGAACATTAAAGTCACTGTTTGCTATGCGGTGCTTATGCTCTGCATGTGTGGCTCACATGATAATAATAATAATAATAATAATAATCATCATCATCATCAGCAGCAGCAGCAGCAGCAGCAGCAGCAGCAGCAGTATAATCATCATCATCATCATCATCATCATCATCATCATCATCATCATCATCATCATCATCATCATAATAATAATAGGGCAGTGGTGGCCTGGTGGGAAAGATGCTGGATCACTGACTCTAAGGTTGGGGGTTCAAGCCCCACTTTCAACAGGTTGTCATTGTCCCCCCAAGTGCACTAACTGGGTTATCAAAGGCCGGCCATGTCTCTCACTGTCTATGGTGAGAGGTTCATGTAAAAGAATCATTGCTGACTTTCGACAAGAGTCGTTTCATAACCGTCAGCGTGTTTCTGCCCTGTGATGGCCTGGCGAGTTGTCCAGGGCGTACTCTTCCCTCGCCCCGAGTCGGCTAGGACGGGCGCCAGCACCCCGTGACCCTAATAAGGATTAAGCGGTTACAGAAAATGAATGAATAATAATAATAATAATAATGATAATAATAATAATAATAATAATAGCTGGCTTGGAGGTGTATTGATTAGCACGTCTGCCTCACAGCAAGATGCTCCTGGGTTCAATTCCCAGCCTGGATGTTTCTGTGTGGAGTTTGCATGTTCTCCCCGTGCTTGCATGGGTTTCCTTCGGCTACTCAGGTGTCGTCCGACAATCCAAAAACATGCACAGTAGGTTAACTGGCTGTTCCAAATCTCCCATAGGTGTGAGTGAGAGTATGAATGATTGTGTGAGTGTTGGCCTGTCAAGCTGTCCAGGGAGTACTCCGCCCTCACCCAAAGTCCACTGAAATGGGCACCAGGCTCTCTCCACGACCCTAATTAAGATTTAGGGGATCAGAAAAGGAATAATAATAATAATAATAATAATAATAATAATAATAATAATAATCATCGTAAAATTAATACAAATAATTACAGTATATTAATAGATGGCATGGTAAAGCAATGTTTAGCACACATGCCTCACAACAAGAAGATCCTGGACTTGATTCCCAGGCTCAGGTATTTCCCTGGTGTGAGTGTGAATGGTTGCATGTGTGTTGGCTCTGCGATGGCCTGGTGAGCTGTCCAGGGTGTACCCTGCCTTCACCCAGAGTTATGATTAAGGACCCTAATTACGATTAAGTGGCTTCAAAAATGAATGAATGAAAGGGAATAATTAATTCATTAATAATAAATATAATAATATTAATAATAATAATAATAATAATAATGATGATGATGTGCCTCTTGGTGACAGTGCTGTTGATTTCAGGTGATGGAGCAACTTGGAGATGCAAGAATTGACAGGCAGGAAAATAGCCGTCAACAGCGCAAAGCTGAAATCATGGAGAGCATAAAGAGGCTGTACCCTGGATCTGTCGTGAGTAAAAGATCTTTCATTTCCTAAGATTTTTTTATTCTTTTATTTATATCCTCTTGCTCCAAGCGAACATGAGCATTATCCACTTGGAATAATGTGTTTCATCCCAATATACCATTCCAATCAGACATCGTCATTTTCATATCGTGTAAACTAATAGTAAATGTATTATAATTAATATGCTGATAAAAATGCCATCATTAGTTAAAGTAATTATCAACAAATTGCTATGGTACTAGAGCTGTAATCATGATTGATGAATTTCTTGTACTAGCGTCCCATGAAGGGGCCACAAGGTAATCTCCATGCTTACATGGGTTTCCTCTGGGTACTCCAGTTTCCTCCCACAGTATATATGCTCATGAGGCTAATTGGTTACTCCAACTTACCCCTAGGTGTTAGTATGGGCGCATATGGTTTTGTGTGTGTGTGTGTGTGTGTGTGTGTGTGTGTGTGTGTGTGTGTGTGTGTGTTTCCTGTAGTGGTCTGCCAGGCTATTCAGGGTGTACCCTGCCTTCACCGTAGTAGTGATTCTGGAAGTGACTAAGTGAAAGTGAGAACTCCATGAAGTGTTTTATTTCTTGCTTAATGTCTTTATCTACGCAGTATGGCAGACTTATTGACCTGTGTCAGCCCACGCAAAAGAAATATCAGATTGCTGTGACAAAAGTTCTGGGAAAGAACATGGATGCCATCATTGTGGACACAGAAAAGACCGGTCGAGACTGCATCCAGTATATTAAGGAACAGCGAGGTGAACCGGAGACTTTCCTACCCCTGGACTACCTTGAGGTACTGCTTTGGATGGAAAGTGAACTTATGTGTTATACAGTGGTACCTTGACTTGCAAATTTAATACATTCCGAGGGTGAGCTTGTAAGCCAAAACGTTTGTTAGATAAAACAATTATTCTGATAAGAAATAACAGAAACCCAATTAATTTATTCCAACCCCCTCCCAAGGAGGCACAGTGTGATGCCGGGGGGTGCGTATGAGCATGGGGAATATGCTTTTTTGCCATACTGTACTAGAATTAAGTGTAATTGCACATCCTCTACAGTAGGTGGCAGTGGTGGTCTCGTTGTCACGCTATGGTGTAGGGAAAAAGCACCGAGCAAACGATATGAAGTGCAGTAAACACTATTTATAGTCGTGCGTGGGGCACTGGGGGGATGGTTTTTTTCTTCCTATAGGGGGCATCACAGAAAATAATTGAGAAGCACTACACAAGGTGTTCTCGGAGCACGGAGATATACACGCGGAAGAATACGGTGATAATCGGCATAGAAAAGCCATTTTCCCAGCAGAGCTTATAAATCAATTTTTTTCTGGTTAGATGTGACAGATTTTTGGCGAGATCGAAGCTCGTATCGTGGAAAATTTATTATAAAAAACACTTGTAAATCAAGGTACCACTGTATTCCAGTCATTTTTCAATCATGATCTGTTTCCCTCTGCATTCCTCCTTGAAGGTGAAACCCACAGATGAAAAATTGCGGGAGCTACGTGGGGCCAAGCTGGTGATTGACGTGATCCGCTATGAGCCACCACACATTAAGAAAGCTTTGCAGTACGCCTGTGGTAACGCTCTTGTGTGCGAGAATGTAGAGGATGCACGCAGGATTGCGTTCGGAGGGCCTTACAGGCATAAGGTGAATGAAACTAGTAGAATGCATGCGACACATACACAGGAGCAGGATTAGAATACAGTACATACACATTTCTCTATGAACTTGTTGGTTTTCTTTCTACAGACTGTCGCCTTAGACGGAACTCTTTTTCAAAAGTCTGGGGTGATCTCTGGAGGGGCAAGTGACCTCAAAGCGAAGGCTCGACGCTGGGATGAAAAAGCTGTGGACAAACTCAAAGACAAGAAAGAGAAGCTAACCGATGAGCTCAAGGTAACGCATGACGGACGAGCGAGTGTAGATCTGGTTCGTGTCCATTCAAAAAATAAAATAAATACAGAAACATCAAAAGAAGTTTGTGTTTTATATTTCTGTTGCTCAGAAAGTTGTTTTTTTTGGTAATTAACTATTTGTTATTAGGAGCAAATGAAGGCAAAGAGGAAGGAAGCAGAGCTGAGGCAGGTGCAATCCCAGGCTCACGGCTTACAAATGAGACTGAAATACTCTCAGAGTGACCTGGAACAGACCAAAACACGCCACCTGTCCCTCAACATGCAGGTACTCATCAGAAAATGTCCTGTCATGCTGTAAAATGGTATAAAAGGCTTGAGAGGACACGACATAGGAAAGACTTGATCTGATTGGTCCGCTTTCTGGGAGTTATTTACCAATTTTTTGCATCTAAAGTATTCAATTCAGAACATCCACTAAACTCATAGTTAATAATTGTTGTAATATACTACAGGGATCCCTCACTTTCCACGGTCAATGGGGACCGAGACCCCCACCCGCAACTGCTGATTTCCGTGAAGTAGGATCGACCCCCCCCTGACTGACGTATAAGTACATGTATATGTGTATATAATATCAATAAATAAATATTCAATGCTATAAATGCTTATAATAACAATTAAACATTCAAAAATAATGCATAAGATGTAAATAAAATATAAACACACACACACACACACACACACACACACACACACACACACACACACACACACCGATGCACACCTCATATAAAATCTAAATAGTTTTGATGGGGGGTTTTGGGTTGTTTTTTGTTTATCTTTGGGTTTTTTTTTTTGTTTTTGTTTTTTTTTTTTGCATAATTGGTCTTGTTTTGCGGCAATTTCTTTCACGTTTCCCCTGAATTTCCTTATTTTTTTATTTTTCGATGAATATTTTAGAAAAACCCACGATGCACTGAAGCCGCAGAAACTGAAGCACAAAGTATCGAGGGATCATTGTATATATTCTACATGAAAACATCATTTTCTGTACCTGCTTCATCCTAATTTGGGTCACGGGGAGGCTGGTGCCCATCCCAACCAACTCAGGGCGAGGACAGAGTACACCCTGGACAGCTCGCCAGGCCATCGCAGGGTGGAAACACGCCGACGGCTTTGCAGCCTACTCTTGTCGAAAGTCAGTAATGGTTCTTTTACATGCCTCACACCATAGACAGTGAGAGACATGGCCGGCCTTTGATAACCCAGTTAGCTCCACTGGGGGGGGACAGTGACAACCTTGTGCAGAGTGGGACTCGAACACCCCAACCTCCAGCGCCCTACACCACTAGACCACCACTGCCCCTTACATAAAAACATAAAGAAGCAAAATATATATTTTTTGTTATTTACTTACAGATTTTTTCCTATTTTTATTTTAATTGTATGTCAGGTGATCTTTGCGAGCAGACACATGCTCTGCACTCACGTCTTTTAAAGGTCATTCGCAGTTTTAATATATACTGCATGGAAACATAAGAATAGCAAATTAAACCAGAATTATTTGGTTTAATTGTTCATTTAAAATCATGAAAATGATCCTAACTGCTTCTAGTAACCATGGCAAATCCTGAGTGTCAATCATTTTTTATCAACGCATTATCCACTCGAAATAATGTTTATAATCCCGACATAGTAGACCAATCACATTATGCCGTTCCCTCATAGTATTTATAGACTGTCTCCTTACTCTCAGACAGCAAAACAATCGGTGTACCATTCCCATGTATTATATACTGTACTAACTGTTTTTTTTTCATAAAGTCATGGTAATTGTCTTTGTAGGAGAAATCAAAGCTGGAAAGTGAATTGGCAAATTTTGGACCCCGAATCAATGATATCAGGAGATTCATCCAGTCACGTGAGAGAGATATCACCCAGCTGAGAGACCGCATGAACCTGGTAAGAGTGTGGGATGGATGATATTTAATATGGGCCACATTCAGAGTTTAATTTTATTTTAAAATAACACATATTGATATTCGGACTTAAGTACATTAAGTTGTACTCGGAAGGTGTGAACTGGAGCACACTGTCCTTGTGGGATTTCGGCTTGAGCGTGGAGCAGTAATAGGTCCGGTGCCACCATGTGATAGATTGATTTAATCACATAATCAGAAATTTGGAGAACATAAAAAGATCTTTTTTTTTTCATATAAACAACAATGGCAGTGGTAGCCTGGTAGTAAGGTTCTGGATTACCGATCCCAAGGTTGGGGGTTCAAGCTCCACTTTCAATGGGTTGTCACTGCTGTCCCCCCAGTACAGCTAACTGGGTTATCAAAGGCCGGCTATGTCTCTCACTGTCTATGGTGAGAGGCTGTTAAAGAATCATTAATCACGTTCCTCAAGAAGTCAGCGTGTTTCTGCCCTGCGATGGTCTGGCAAGCTGTCCAGGGTGCAATCTGCCCTCGCTGAGATGGGTGAAAGCCTCCCCGCAACCCTTGAATTAAGTGGTTCAGAAAATGAATGAATGAATAAACAACACTTTGGACCAGCCAATTAGCCTGCAGTGCATGTATTCGGACTGTGGGATGAAATTGGAGTCGTGAGTATGAATACTTGTGTGTATCCCGGTCAGATGTTCAGGGTGTACCCTGCTTTAGTCTAATAGAGAACATCCTCATTACATTACAATTTTTTCTATACAAATCAATGATGGAAGGCGAAATGTTATATTAAAATAAATTATCCAAACCTGAATATTAATTAACACGGCTTTGTTTCCAAGGTGGAGGATGAGGTGTTTGTGGAATTCTGCAAAGAGATTGGAGTGAGAAACATCCGAGAGTTTGAAGAGGAGAAAGTCAAGCGGCAGAATGAAATTGCCAAAAAACGGTGAGTTCTTGTGACAACTGGACTCAGATGTTCATCATGAGCTTTATTTCACTGTAATAATATTCCAGGCTTGAATTTGAGACTCAAAAAACCCGGTTAGCCATTCAGCTGGACTATGAGAAGAACCAGCTCAAGGAAGACCAGGAGAAAGTGACGATGTGGGAACAGACCGTGAAGAAGGACGAGAGTGAGATTGAAAGACTTAAGAAGGTAATGACAAGTCCACGAGGTCCAGGGTCCTGGGTGCAGTCTGGACCTTGGCTTAGTGATGATGTGATGATGAGTTTTGCACATTCTTTCAATGGGTTCCAAAGGTCGCCTCCTTGCTCCAAAAAACAGATTAGTAAACAGATTGGCTCTGAGGTGACACACTGGTGTTGTGGTTAGCACATCCGCCTCACAGCAAGAGGTTCCTGGGTACAAGTTCTGACCTCGGCGAGAGCATTTCTGTGTAGATTTTGTAAGTTCCTTCTGTGCTTGAGAAGGTTCCTCCAGGAACTTCAGTTTCATCCCACAGTCCAAAAACAGGCGAATTGACAATTCCAAATTGCCATGTATGTGGTGTGAGTGTAAATGGCTGTATGTGTGTGATGGACTGTCAATTTGTTCAGGGTATACCTTGCCTTCACCCAGAATCGGCTGAGATAAGCTCCATCCTCCTTGTGACACAAGTAGGATAAAACAGTTCAGCAAAAGAATAAATCACTGGCTGTCTTTGAGAAATTTCCATAGATGAGACCTTGTTTTGAGGGGTTGGTGCCCTATAATGGTCTGTTGTTTCGTTCAGGATGTATCCCTGCCAGTGTTCCTTGGGTCAGCTCCAGATGCACCATGATCCTGGATCCTGATATAGCAATCACTGCTGCTGGGACAGCAGCAAAGCCGAAGTCAATGATGTTGATAATTTGATCAAGTTAGCGTCAGTTTTTTCAGTCTTTGTTTTTTGATGTATTCCTCAGGAAGAGCACAGACAGATGAAGATCATTGATGAGACCATGGCTCAGCTGCAGGACCTCAAAAACCAGCACCTCACTAAAAAGGGAGAGGTCAATGACAAGAACCGGGAGATGGAAGATATCCGCAAGAAACTCGGGTCTGCCAACAAGTGAGATATAAACAATGACTGTTATACCATTCCATCTTAATTTACCAATATTGATGGCAAGTTTGTAGATCAGTGATGGTCTGGCGAGCTGTTCAGGGTGTTTCCTGACTTTGCCCAATTTTATTTGAGATAGGCTCCAACCTGTCTGTGATGCTAGTAGGATTAGGCTGTTTGGCAAGTGAGTGAGTAAGTTTATGTGGAGTTCAATTCAACCTCTTAAGACCCAAACCCTAATATTGTGTGTCTTGAATTTGGTCAACGTCTTGATACCCAATGGCCCTCATATGAGATTCTTCATTCATTCATTAGCCAAACCACAATCCCACAAGGGAGGAGTGGTGGCCTGGTGGTAAAAGGTGCTGGATCACTGATCCTAAGATTGGGGGTTCAAGCCCCATTCTCAACAGGTTGTCACTGCCCCCCCAGTGCAGCTGACTGGGTTATCAAAGGTCGGCCATGTCTCTCACTGTCTATGGTGTGCGGTTCATGTAAAAGAACCATTGCTGACTTTTGACAAGAGTAGCTGCATAGCCATCAGTGTGTTTCTGCCCTGTGATGGCCTGGCGAGCTGTCCAGAATGCACTCTGCCCTCACTCGGAGTCGGCTGGGATGGGCGCCAGCTTCTCCGTGACCCTAATTAGGATTAAGCGGTTACAGAAAATGAACTATGATGAACAATTACATGGGAATTACAGGGAAGCTAGAGCCTGTCCCACAGAACCCTGGGTGAAGGTGGGGTACATCCTGCAAAGTTTTCCAGTCCATCAGTGCTGGATGAAGATCTTAGAAAGACATATAAATATGATGCCTCCCATGAGAACTGTGAGACCTCTGGAGAACAGGTTTGTTTAGAAAGTGGATGATAAAAGTTGCATTGAGATTCATTAGCTGAGATGATCTTTGTGACTTCATGATGCTTTTAGAGAACTAACTCAGCTCCAAAAAGAGGTGACGGCCATTGAGACAAAGCTGGAGCAGAAACGCAGTGACAGGCACAACCTCCTACAGGCCTGCAAGATGCAAGACATCAAACTGCCCCTTAGATCAGGAACTATGGATGACATCAGTCAGGAAGAGGTAGGGTACTAAAATCTCGCCCCACAATCTGAATGTAGCTGATAAACCAGTTATAATACGATGACTTGAGATAATCGTGGTAGATTTCGAATTAGTTCTTCTTGGATCCTGTTGCTACACGGAAAGCCTGTGTTGAAAGTTTCTCTGAGGTTTCAGCAAGAATTCTATGTCCCTACAACTAACAAAACTGACTCCTGTCTCACTTTTCCCTGGTGGGGTCTGCATGCAGGGAGGTTCCCAAGTTGATGAGTCTGTCAGCAGCCACAAAACCTTCAGCTCGGTACATGCCAAAGAGGCTCTCATTGAAATCGACTACAGCAACCTACATGACGACCTCAAAGTATTTCGAAAGTTTACACCTGCACCAAAAAGTCAAAATACTTCCCAAAGCAAGTTGTATTAAAATAAACTGTATTTTAATCCATGAAAACCATACAGGAGTCTGTTGTCTTCTTTCTGAACAGGATGCTTTGTCTGAAGACGAAATCAAGATTGAGATGAACACTTTGCAGCAGAGGTTGAACGAGCAGCAGAGCATCCTTCAGCGCATTAGCGCCCCCAACATGAAGGCCATGGAAAAACTAGAGAGTGTCAGAGACAAGTTCCAGGAGACCAGTGATGGTAAGCCAGTCAGGAAACTAATGCTAAATGTAATTTATTTATTTATTTATTTATTTATTTTTAATGAATTAAGATTCCTGAGAAACATAAGCTTTGTAAAA
>CM045738.1:43407296-43429796 GCA_024760905.1 Plotosus lineatus
TTTTGGCCGAAATCTTAAAGAAATACATCCTGAAAATGCTAATTCATTCAATTCTGTAATTTTCATCCAAATAATCCACTTCCCGTAGCTCACTCTCACTCACACACTCATTTGCCAAAATGCTTAATTCTACTAGGGTCACGGTGAGACTGAAGCCTTTCTCAGCCAACTCTGGGCAAAGGTAGGATACACTAGGAACAGTAGACCACTGCAACGCCAACAAGTCTGCAACGATTCACAACCATACTCACACCCAGGGGAAGTCTGGGGCAGCCAGTTAACCCAATGTGCATGATTTTGGACTGTCAGAGGAAACCAGAGAACCTGGAGGAAACCCTCACATGCACGGGACATACATGAGCGCAGAAAATACATGCTGAGAGGTGGACATGCTCACCACTACTCCACTACGCCACTACTTAATATAAATACTTTCAAAAATGATTGACACCCGAAAGAATATTACGTATGTTTAAATTTACATTAGAAATACATATTTAAATAATATTAGTACTATTTCTATAAAAAGAAAACATAAAAAAGTGTAAAGTCTCAGACAGGATATCAACTTTAAGTGTTTATTATTATTATTATTATTATTATTATTATTATTATTATCATTATATGTACTGTAGGTTGTATATATATATATATATATATATATATATATATTGTAATGAACTGTTGTTGCTCCATGACAATGGGGTGATATTCAATCATTCATTTTCTGAACCGTTTAGTCCTAATTTGGGTCGCAGGGAAGCTGGTGCCCATCTCAGCCGACTCTGGGCAATGACAGGGTACACCCTGGACAGCTCACCAGGCCGTCGCGGTTCGGAAACACGCTGACGGCTATGCAGTGACTCTTGTCGAAAGTCAGCAATGGTTCTTTTACATGAACCTCCCGCCGCAGACAGTTAGAGACATGGCCGGCCTTTGATAACCCAGTTAGCTGCTCTGGGGGGACAGTGACAACCACTGACAGTGGGGCTTGAACCCCCAACCTTGTCATTAGTGATTACCACCAGGCTATCACTGCCCTAACGCAGCGCAGTAAAGTACAGTGGGCAGTGGTATCACGCCAGACTGATCAGGTGATTAAGTAGCCCAGGTCATTGCTGGGAAGCTGTGGGTACTGTGACTGCTTCAGGGAAGAAATTGTTGCGCCGTCAGTTGGATGCTCTTGTATCTTTCACTGGATGGCAGCTGATATCTTTATGGTTGTGGCGAGGATTTGATAGAAGACATTGGATCTCTTCGACCTCATCAGGATGTAGTCCAGCTGTTATTCTTTCCTGGTTCTGCGGGTGGTGTTGAAAGGCCAGGAGAGGTTCTCAGACATGTAAAATTTGATGCTATTCCCTGTTCACAGTGAACTGCTGTCAAAATGAGTGCTCTCCTCAGGTCGTCCTGACGTCCATAATCACCTCTGTAGTCTGAATAACAATAAGAGTTAAAATGTTGTTTCTGCACTACTCTCCGAACCGTTTCTCCTCCTCCGTGCGTGCTGGCTCACTGTTGCTGATGAAGCCCACAACTGTAGTGCCATCAGCAAACTCTATGATGGGATCTGATCTGTATTTTGCAATACAGTCATGAGTCAGCAGGAGAAACAGCAAATGGACTGCATACACAGCTCTGGGAGGCATCTGTGCTTAGTGTGGAGTAGTTGGAGGTGATGCTGCCTACGATGAAATCTATGAACAGCATCATCATCATCATCTTCCTCCGCTTAATCCAGGGTCGAGTCGCGGGGGCAGCAGCCTGAGCAATGTGGTCCAGACGTCCCTCTCCCCAGCCACTTCTGCCAACTCTTCCGGGGGGACACCGAGGTATTCACAGACCAGCCAAGAGACATAATCCTTGCAGCGTGTTCTAGGTCGACCCCGGGGTCTCTTCCCGGTCAGATAGGCCCGAAACACCACACCAGGGAGGCGTTCGGGAGGCGTTCCAACCAGATGTCCAAGCCACCTCATAAAAAATCTAATTACAGTACTGTAAATATATCACCATATGTATGTGTATATATATATATATATATATATATATATATATATATATATATATATATATATATATATATATATATATATATATGTAGCACCATAAAGTCTAATTACTGTATATGGGGTGTCTAGGTAAAGTCTGTATATTTCTGGTTGCCTTGCACTTACAACATAGTGGAGATCTAATGGGGATTTGAACCCATAACCTTTCCACGATAAGCCCGGCACCCTAATGACTACACCATATGCCCTGGTGTATATATGAGTGGGTGTGGGGGGGACTTTTGGGATATAGTTTGGGATATTTTCCCTGTGGGTTCAACCTTGGTTCTCAAAAACATATGTACTGATAAATAGATTGGATCTGGGGCAGCACAGTATTGTAGTAGTAGCACATCAAGAAGGTTCTGGGTTCAAGTCTCGCTCTTTCTGTGTGGAGATTGCATGTTCTCACTGTGCATGCGTGGGTTTCCTACAGGTACTCCGGAGTCCAAAAACATGCACATTAGGCGAAATAGCTGTTCCAAACCCCTGAGTGTGAGTATTCGTGTGTGTTGCACTATCCATGACTATTCATCATCAGTTCATTTTCTGTACCCGCTTAGTCCGAATTAGGGTCACAGGGAGGCTGGCGCCCGTTCCAGCCAACTCCGGGCGAGGGCAGAGTACACCCTGGACATGTCGCCAGGCCATCGCAGGGCGGAAACAAGCTGACGACTTTGCAGCTCCTCTTGTCCAAGGTCAGCAATGGTTCTTTTACATGAACCTCACACCATAGACAGTGAGAGACATGGCTGGCCTTTGATAACCAGTTAGCTCCAATGAAAGGGGGTGGGGGTGGTGGTTTGAACCACTGACCAGCAACCCATTGCCTTCATCACTAAGCCACCACTGCCCTGTGTAACTGTCAGAGTGCTGGTCATTTTAAAACCTTCTTTCTCTTTTCACATTTATTTGTGCTCATCTTCTACTTCTGGCTGTCCATCGATACGATGATGACTGCAATGCAAGGAGAGATACGTCCTGCAAAACCGCAGGTGGGTCACCAGGCAAACCGTGTTGTTGGCAAGGAATGTCATCCATCGCCGCAGGGCTTCTCTCCACCTCCTCCTCTCCTAGCAAAACGCCTTGCACAGTACTTTAGCCAGGCAATGTCATGCTCCCATCGTTCTGTCTCACCGGACCTCCAAGTCTTACGCCAAGTGGTGCAAACTAGTGCCACAGACCTAGCCGAAATGGGGGTTGCCCTGCAGTGACACATGACTTTCCTGGTGACGCCAACCGTTGACCAAACCTGGTTCCTCCGCTTGCCATCTGATGATGCACCATTGACCCAGAGGTTCCTCTGCCACAAACCACCAAGGATGTCCTGCTGCCAGTGCCCTTGGAAGTAGTTTAAAGACATACCCGGGTCCGATTTGAAATCCTTCTCCTAGACGGGTAACCCTCTCGGGTTAATGAGCCCCATCTGCCCAGATTTGAAATCAGAGTTTTCCTTCTCCTAGGTGAACAGCCCTCCAGGGTTCATGAGTCCCACTTACCTGAAGCATTGGTTTTTAGGCACCAGAGAAGTCGCCCACGCCGCTTCTCCTGTTAGTAGAAACAGTTCCGCCTCGGGAAGGCCAGGAGCTGGACTTGGTTGTGAGAGGCCGTATGAGACGTGTGCCATAACGGGCATTTTATAAGCAGTAAGAGCTTGTCCTCAATGCCACCCCTAGACATAACAACCTTGGAACCTATTTGTGCTCTCTCTCTCACACACACACACACACACACACACACACACACACACACACACTGGGTCACATTGTTGAGTGAAGCATTGTATTTAAATGATAATTTATATTTTAGCTACAAGCCTGCGCCTTTTTTTGTCCTCGATGAGATTGATGCCGCACTGGATAACACAAACATCGGCAAGGTGCGTGAATGGTTTCTGTGAATATATTACACTGCTCACGGATACATTGAAATGATGTGTGATTCATTTACAACTTTCCTATTTATACACTGTGCTGTTTATTTCCTGAAGGTGGCCAATTATATAAAAGACCAGTCGCTTCAAAACTTCCAGGCAGTCGTCATTTCACTAAAAGAAGAGTTTTACACCAAGGCTGATTCTCTCATAGGAGTTTATCCTGAGGTAAGTGTGTGTGTGTGTGTGTGTGTGTGTGTGTGTGTGTGTGTGTGTGTGTGTGTGTGCACGTGTGTATACCACACAACCACAACACCTAAATGACCACTTAATCCTTTTATTAGAGACGTGTCAAGGTTAGAGCCTATGTCAACCGACACTGGGTGACGGCTGGGTTGACAGAGCATCGGCACAACCACTCACGCACTCACACCTAGGGGGGATTTGGAACAGCCAATTAGCCTCATGTGCATACTTTTGAACGATGGGAGGAAACCGGAGTACCTGGAAAAAACCCACAAAAGCACAGGGAGGACATGCAAACTCCACACAGAAACGCCCGTGCCCACGACCGGAACCCAGGGCCTTATTACTGTGAGGCAGATGTGCTGACCACGATGTCATCATGCCTCCCAAATGTAGAAAGTTAATACACCTGAAAATTAGCACACCAGTTTCAATGTATAATGCCCTGACAAAATAAATAAATAAATAAATATGCAATAATTAAAATATTTTTTTTTTTTTTTTAAATCACCATTTGGATTTAATTACACAAATACTTAAGAGTATTAGACAGGTTAGCTACTGCAAGGGTTTACAGTATATCCTTCAGTTGAATACTTTTCACCCAGGATGTTTTATATATATATATATATATATATATATATATATATATATATATATATATATATATATATATATATAAATTATTATTATTATTATTATTATTATTATTATTATTATTATTATTATTATTATATCTTCTTCTTCTTGTCCTTTCGGCTTTTCCCTTCAGGGGTCGCCACAGCAAATCATCTGCCTCCATCTCACCCTATCCTCTGCATCTTTTTCTCTTACACCGACCTTCATGTCCTCCTTCACCACATCCATGAATCGTCTCTTTGGTCTTCCTCTAGGCCTTCTGCCTGGTAGTTCCAACCTCAAAATCCTACTACTAATATTACTATAATAATAATACTAATATACTCACTATCCCTCCTCTGTACATGTCCAAACCATCTCAATCTAGCCTCTCTGACTTTGTCTCCAAAACGTCTTACATGTGCTGTCCCTCTGATGTGTTCATTCCTGATCCTATCCATCATCGTTACTCCCAAAGAGAACCTCAACTATATTAATATATATACTATATTATATACTATCCATATACTATATATATACTATATTAATATATAATATTTTTATATATATATATATATATATATATATATATATATATATATATATATATATATATATATATATTCGTTCGCACTGTGGTGTAAGTTAGAGTGTAAGTCTGTATGTGTCATCACACTAATATCTGAATTTTTTCACACAGCAAGGTGATTGTGTTATCAGCAAAGTGCTGACCTTCGACCTGTCCCAGTATCCTGATGCCAATCCCAACCCCAACGATTGAGGGCAATTAGATTTTTTTTTTTTTTACAGAAATCAATTACAAACTGAATTAATGGTGATGTCCATTAATACTCGGATGTATCGGTGTGAGTTTAGTGCACACGTAATGTTTTCGCAGTGTGTAGAAGAGATTTATGCACTGTTGTGTATGCATGATGTCACAGTATTGTACTTCTGACCCCTGTTATATGACTTCTGTTATATGTTGTAAAAATCTGTGAACGCCGATATGCAATACTAATGTCATATAATCCAGTGTTAACACATTGTCTAGTGCTGATCAGTGAATAATGAACTCATGCTGCGTTATGAGCGTTTATCTATATGTTAGATCTTTTATATTATGCACACACTAATGGCTTGTTGGTGCAGTCATTTCCTTTGTAATGATATTACGAAAGAAACGGAGTACAATTTTCATTTAAAAGTGTGTGTGTGTGTGTGTGTGTGTGTGTGTGTGTGTGTGTGTGTGTGTGTTTGTGTGTGTGTGTGTGTATCTAAGTAGAGAAAATGCTAAATCTGGTGTTAGTCACACTTGTTAAATGCTCAACTGAATAAATAATTTACACAGTAAATATCTGGAGGACGTCTCTACATTACTACAGGGATTCCTCGCTACTTCGCACTTCAATTCATACTGCTTCAGTGCATCACTTTTTTTTTTTTTTAAATACTTATCGAATTAAAAAATAAGGACATTCAGGAAGCGGATTTTTTTTTATTTATTTTTTTACTTTTTTATTGTTTGAAAAAGGGGGAAAAGTTAAAGAAAATTCCGCAAAAACAAAGACAATTGTGCACAAAAAAACAAAACAAAACAAAAAAACCTTAAACATCAAAACTATTTACATTGTTGTGAGGTGTGCATCTGAAGTGTGAGCACACGCATCTGCGCCCATCTGTATGTGAGTGTTTATATTTTATTTATGTCTTATTCATTATTTTTTAATGTTTAATTTTTATTATAATCATTTATAGCATTGAATATGTATTTATTGATATTATACACACATATACATGCGCCATACATATACCTCAGTCAGGGGGTGATCCTACTTCACGGAATTCGGTGGTCGTGCGGGGATCTCGGTCCCAATTAAGCAAAGAAAGTGAGGGATCCCTGTATTTTATATCTATTGTATTTAACTGACGCTCTTATCCAGAGTGACTGACAATTAGTTATTCTTATACAACTGAGCAATTGAGGGTTAAGGGCCTTGCTCAAGGGCCCAACAGTGGTGGCACTTGGGATTGAAACCTCACCTTGGGATTAGTAAACCAAAGCCTTTCACAACTGAAACACCACTATCCCCATAGTGCCTGTTATAAATTCAGCAATCATTTATTAAACGTAATCTCTTCAGAAAGGCGTTGAGACTCTAACGTGTTCTTGGTTCATGTGGTAGATTTTGGCTCAATCCCAAACGCTTTCTTATATTCTATAGAAGTACCCTACATATTATGTAGCTCATCCATCCTGTTCAACATCTATCACCCACTGCACCAGACTGTAGAGGAGCTGAGTAGCTCCTTCAGTGGACGACTGAGGCATCCTCAGTGCAGGAAGGAGCGCTACCGCAGGTCGTTCATTCCCACCGCTATCAGACTGTACAACGCCACTTTGTAACTGTCTGTGAAAATACTGGTTATGTGCAATAAAAACCCCGCGCACTTTAATCAACCACATCTACCCCACTGACTGTGAACCATATCAACCCATCTCTGCCCTCAGATACATTACACTTTAATATAGGCCAGTCTATAAAGTTGCTCCATTCTTTTCTTTTATTGTTTATTAATTTATACTATTTATGTATCTACTTATTTATTTACTTATATAATATATATGTACGTGTGTATGTTTGTATTTGTATCTATTTTTGCACCCCCTACTGATGGTACCTCAAGAGCCTGTAACAGTGAATTTCTCCATTGTGAGATTAATAAAGCTGTATCTTATCTTATCTTATATCCCATGAATTCACAATTTCCACGCCCTACCTAGTTACACTACACAATCAATAGGGAGTCAGCCATTATACCGTGTAAAGCCGAACGCGCTTGTGCAGCGTGGTGACGTTATGGGAGCTGATTGGCTGCTGATACACATGGTTCAGCCCATAGCGCGCTTCTATTGGTCAGTTCTTTTTAGTGGTCGGAGACATTCAACGTGTCAGGCGAACTCAGGGATTTCTCACTACCTCTCTTGCTCTCTCTCTCTCTCTCTCTCGCGCTCTCTCTCGCTCTCGCTCTCGCGCGTGCGCGCGCCCCTTCACACACTTAGCTGGTAGTAGTTTGAGGAGCAGCACGCTCAAGGAGCAGAAAGCTTGCTTTGTTTTGAAATGGATAATATTAAAGATGGTTGGTTCACCGAGACTTGCACGTTATGGCCTGGACAAGCGATGAGTCTTCAGGTGGAAGAGGTTCTGTATCACAAGAAGTCCAAGTATCAGGATGTGATGGTGTTTAAAAGGTGAGGATGAGATCATGAAAATGTTCATGTCCTCTCAATGATTCCTGTCACAACCCTTTCACTCAGTCTTACTGAAAAAAATAAATAAATAAATAACTGTGTTGTGTGCGAGAGAGAGAGAGAGAGAGAGTGTGTGTGTGTGTGTGTGTGTGTGTGTGTTAGCATACTGCTGGCTAACTGTTTCAATAAGTAACGTGGGATTGCGTGACATGGATATCCTATAATAACAACTCTTTAATCTTTCCAAAATGTTCCTATGATTCATATTGTGGTGTTGAAATTTTATCCATATCATCATCATCAGAAACTGTGCCAGATGATCTCACTTAAATATCTGAATTGTTGGTCTATTAAATGAATGTGAGTTCACTACATACTCTGTATATCAACAATATTATAGTGTTTGTATGTTTATCTCGGAGTTTTTCCATTTTGATCAACATTTCCCCCATGGATCTGATTTATATTATAGTTGATGATGTTTTTGGTAACACTGGGTTGCCAGTACTGTAAGTAATAAACCATTGCATCGGTGTCTAACCCTAGTTCTGGGGAGCTTCCTTCTGAAAGATTCTGAGCCCAAAAGCCTGATTATGGACCACTGACCATCTGATAATTGCCTTATGAAGTTCTAGGTCAGCAAAAAAAAAAAAAAAAAGTGTTCTGTTTCGTTTGTTAAAAAAAAAAAAAACTCTTGCACAGCATGCAAACCTCCACCAGGCCAGAGGAAAAAAATGAAATACCGAGCAACCCCTGCTGGCCTGCAGTGGGAGCACACTTCCAAAAGTTCTCCCGGTGTAAAAGAACCTTTAAAAAAACTATAGATCCAATTTCATCATCGTTCATTTTCTGTACTGCTTAATCCTAATCAGGGTCACAGGGAGGCTGGCGCTCATCCCAGCCAACTCTGGGTGAGGGAAGAGTAGACCCTGTACAGCTTGCCAGGCATCTCAGGGCGGAAACATACTGACGGCTGTGCAGATACTCTTGTTGAAAATCAGCAATTGTTCTTTTACATGAACTTCACACCATAGACAGTGAGAAACATGACCGGCTTTTGATAACCAGCACTGTTGAGAGTGGGGCTTGAACCCCCAACCTTAGGATCAGCGATCCAGCAACTTTACCACCAGGTCACCACTGCCTGGATCCAATTTCAGATCTGTAAATTTTTAAATGTGTGCCTGTGTTAGCCTCATTGGAGCTGGTGGTTGACATGAGTTTGAACCTTCATCAGCCCCCCACCATGCTATTACCCCTGGTCAAGGTCTTGGCCACAAGTACGTGTGTCCCTGTCCTGCCAATCTACCAGGTGCAAGTAAAAAGGCTCCAGTACCCGACCTGTTCAGTTGTGTGAAGGCAGCACATCTTCAATATTTCAGATGTGTGCTGGTGAAGTTATTTCCTGGTATGTTGCCCAAGTATGTACCACAGCTAGGAGCAAATGAGAACCTCTACATTGGTTAATTAGCGCAAGTTCAGAAAACGTGACCCCCCTTCCTGTTTTTACCTTCCGATTCCTGCGTTAACCACATGTGACCAATACCAGAACATTTAGCGAACACTCCTGCATGATTTGCTATGATATGTTTTGCATTCTCACTTCAGGTTTTTTTTAACCTGAGACGAAGGACAAACACTCCAAATTTATAAGCTCAGCATCGAATTAAAATCACAGAATACGGACTGTGGGTGTAGCAAAGTCCTGAATTTCTAAAAGTTAAAAACCAAGAGAAGTGTTTTTCTATTAGAACAGATGCCCAGAGTGTGCATTCCAGGCTCCATTGCCCATCACTGCTTTATATTTTCACTGTATTTCTCCACAGTAAGACCTACGGCAACGTCCTGGTATTGGATGGCGTGATCCAGTGTACAGAACGAGATGAATTTTCCTACCAAGAAATGATCGCCAACCTCCCATTGTGCTGCCACCCTTGCCCTAAGAAGGTAACGACTTTGTAATGTCATTTTGTCTCCTCCTATCACTTAATTATTATGGTCTCGGGTCTCCAGCTTGATCCATAGATCGAGTTACTGTCGGTTTCCTCCCACTTCCCAAAAGGGGACTCAAATCTTGGAGATGATCCCCGTCAAAATCTGGATCCAGGATTTTTTTATAGGATTCTTTAACACTGTGAGATATGACCATGTTAGTTTGAATATATTAATTCATGTGGGGGATTGCCAGAACTTAGTGGAGGTTTGCACTGTTCAAGTGCTCAAGTTTAATTAATTAATTATTTATGTGGAGCTGGTGGTGTAGCAGTTAGGGTGCTGGGCTTATGACAGTGATGTCATGGGTTTGAGTCAACCACCATGCTAAGCATGACCCTTGGTCAAGGGTCCTAACCACAAGTGCGCATCTGTCCACCCAGAAGATAAATAGGTACCTGGGTGAGAAATAAAAGACCACAGGGGTCCAGAGAGCTTTTACCTTCAGGTCCATTTCATAATATACCATTATATAACAAGCGTAGCAAGTTTGAAAGCCCCAGCATCAGAATACGGGAAGTAAATTACATAAATAAGATCTTAAACCTTGGTTTAAAATAGGCACATCCAGTGGTGCCTCATAATGTTTTCTCTCTGTGAGCAAGGTCCTGATCATCGGTGGAGGAGACGGCGGGGTGCTGAGGGAAGTTGTGAAGCATCCGGTGGTCGAGTCTGTAGTTCAGTGTGAGATTGATGAGGTACGTATCAGGTTTTCCTGTAGCTTGAGCTGTGTAAGACCAGATGTTGAAGCTGATCCAGTTGGTTTATTCAATTTTTTTGTCGTGCTTGACACAGGATGTAATTAACGTTTCAAAGAAGTACCTCCCTGGCATGGCGAAGGGATTTTTCAGCCCCAAGCTGAGTCTCCATGTAGGAGATGGTTTTGAGTTCATGAAGAAGAACCAGGATGCTTTTGATGTCATCATTACTGACTCCTCAGACCCTGTTGGTAAGCACCGAATAACACATTTCCCAGTTGTTCTTTCAGTACGAATGCATAAATGCACGTAATATTATAATTATAATAATTGTATTGTATTTTTATTGCCAGGCCCAGCAGAAAGCCTGTTCAAAGAATCCTACTACCAGCTAATGAAAATGGCGCTGCGAGAGGGTGGAATACTTTGCTGCCAAGGTTGATACACATGCTCTCTCCCATGCTTTTGTAGATTCTATCTATCTTCCTTTCGGCTTTTTCCCTTTTACTCGGGAGTCACCACAGCGAATAATCTGATTCGCACATTTGATTTGGCAGAGGTTTTTATGTCGGATGCCCTTCCTGTCACAACCCTTTAGCAAGGGACACAAACACACTGACGACTTTGCAGCCTACTCTTTACGAAAGTCAGCAATGGTTCTTTTACATGAACCTCTCACCATAGACAGTGAGAGACATGGCCCGCCTTTGATAACCCAGTTAGCTGCACTGGGGAGAACAGTGACAACCTTGCAGAGAGTGGGACTCGAACCCCCAACCTTTGGATCAGCGATCCAGCACCCTATACCACTAGACCACCACTGCCCCCTCCCATGCTTTTGTAGAATGAGTCTGAAATCTATCAGTCAACCAAAATGAGTACTTTTACTTTTTCTATATTTATAAAAGTTTTAAAAGAAAACTCATATCATGTGCAGGGTTAAATATTATGAAGTGTGAGGGACAGTTATAAAACAACAACAAAAATACACATCTTATTTCAAAGAACTGCCAAGAAAAAGTGTCTCCTCTCTAAAAACAATATGGCAGCACGGCTTAAATTTGTAAAGATATAGTGGTACCTCACCTTACGATAGTCCCAGCAAATGAAAAATCCAGGTTACGAAAAACATTTTCCAAAATTTTTTGTCTCTGTATACGAAACAAGTTCTCTTTACGAAACGCGCCATTCAAACAATGCACGAGTTGCTCTCCATTGACTATCTCCCAACACCCCGGCCTGCTGGCCTCCCATTGGCTATCTCCTAACATCCCGCTCCGCTGGCCTCCCATTGGCTGGGAGGGATGATGCAGCTCCCTCCCTTTGGCTATTATGGAGCACCCATAATGCTTTTTGTGTAAAGGGCATAAACATTTGTAAGATTATAACTCTGCTAAGAAGACATGGTCAACACACACGCACGCACGCACACACGCGTGTGTGATTCCCATTGCGAGTGAAAAGAAGAAGCGGGCTCGTGGCATGCGGTTGAGTAATATCGCAAAGGAATATGACCAAACCCGTCTACCACCGGTATGATATTGAAGCAGAAGGAGGCCTTAAAAGGTATACTTTTATCATTTTTAAAGGGTTTAGGGGTAGTTTTGGGGAACTTGGAACGAGAATGGATTACTTTCGTAAGGTGAGGTACCACTGTACATCTGAACGAACTGAAAGCCTTCTGGAACAAAGTCGTTTGGATAGAGAAGACCAAACTGGAAATGTCTGGCCATAATACACAGCACTGAAAACCAAATACACAATATCACCACAAACACCTCATACCAGCTGTCAAGCTGGAGGGGTAATAATTTGGGCTTGTTTTGCAGCCACTGGACCGGGACACCTTGCAGGAGTTGAATCACCTATGAACTCCTCTGTTTACTAAAGTGTTTAGAGTCAAATATGAGGCCATCTTTCTATCAGTTAAACTTAGGCCACAGTCATAGGTCATAGGTTAAAACAATCAATCATTGCAAGCACATCAGCAAATCTTTATCAGAATGACTGACAGGGAAAATAGTCAGGGTATTATACCCGCCGAGTCAAAGTTCAAATCTCAAGCTAATTCAAATACTTGGAGCAGGAAATGCTTCAGAGAGCAGCGCATAAAGAAAATGCCCTGAAATATCAATGAACTGACGCAAAGAACTGTGGATGAAACTTCCTTCAGAACAATGTGAGAGACTGATAAAATCATACAGAGTAAGATTACTTGTAGTTACTGTTGCTGGACGGGGTTCTGTAAGCTATTGAATCTATTGAGCTATAGTACGCTATGGGGGGGGGGGGGGCACTTGTGTTTTTTTGTTGTTGTTGGTTTTTGTTGGGTTTTTTTTTTTCAATAAAAAATGACATAGTTGAAGCTGCTGTGAGGTGTTTTACACATAAGGTTTAAATTTGGATCATTTTAATGACTATATTTTATTTATTTATTTTAATTATTGCTTGGTACCTTAAACCGTAGACCTGAAAGTGGATGTACTGTATTTTCCGGACTATAAGTCGCACTTTTTTCACACTTTGGCTGAAGGTGCGACTTATACTCCAGGGCGACTTATATATGTTTTTGTCTTCTTTATTTTGCATTTTTTTGGCCAACGTGACTTGTACTTTGGAGCAACATATAGTCCAGAAAATATGGTACTTTCTTTTTCACGGGACTGATTTCACTGACATCTTTAAACTTAATATTAAAAAATAATTTGTAATTTATTGTCATTCAGGCATGAATTATGTGGAGAAAAAAAGTAAGAAACATAAACATGTTGTTAAAAGTTATGGTCGAGTCCCGGTGTGATCAGTTAGTTCTAGAGGAACCTCTGATCTGCAGTTGTGCCCGCTTTGGTTTTACAGGAGAGTGTCAGTGGCTTCATTTGGAGCTTATCAAAGAAATGCGTGTCTTCTGCAAGTCGCTCTTCCCTGTAGTGGACTACGCTTACTGCACCATCCCTACGTACCCGAGCGGACAGATCGGCTTCATGCTGTGTAGTAAAAACCCGGTAAACCCAAACCCTTCCTCGATGTAGATTTCTGCCTTGTGTCCGGTCTGTGTCTCGACAGCTTGCTTTTGCTCATGTGCTTCATTTACCACAGGACATAAATTTCCGTGAGCCGGTTCAGGAGTTGACGAGGGACGAGATCGAGAGCATGGGCCTCAAATATTACAACCCAGAAATTCACAGAGCTGCTTTTATTTTACCAGAATTTGCCAGAAAGGTAAATAAAATTTTACCGTATTTACTGAACTTTGTGGTGCAAGAATGTAAAATTATTAGTTTCTAGATCATTTACAAAAACAATGTACATGTACCTCATCAAATCTGATAGGTCGACAGTAAAAAAACAAATTCAACTTAAAACATACATTGTTATGATGAGGATTGATTGATTCATTCATACATTTATTTTCTATGCTGCTTAATCCCAATTAGAGTTGCAGGGAGGCCATTAGAGTGGCAGGGAGTTGCCGTTCATCCCAGCCGACTCTGGGCGAAGGCAGGGTACACCCTGGACAGTCCATCAGGCCTTCACTGGGCAACATGCACATCACTATTCATACCCACACTCAATCTCACCTAGGAACAGCCAATTATCCTACCGAGCATGTTTTTGGATTGTGGGAGGAAACCGGACAACCCAGAGCAAACCCACACAAGCACAACAAATATATAGCAACAAACAAACAAAAACAACAACAACAACAAAATGCTATACATATAATTCTATAATTCTATATATATATAGAATTAAGGATTGTTTTTTTAATAACAAACACCATACTATAGAGTTAGCACGGCTATAGCGTTTGCAAGTTCTTTCTGTGTTGGTGTGGGTTTTCTCTGGGTAGTCCGGTTTCCTCCCACAGCTCAAAGACTTGCATGTCAGGTTAACTGGCTGATCCACATTGCTACTATGAGTGAGTGTGAGTCTGAATGGCTGTGTGCGTTGGCCCTGTGATGGACTGGCGATCTGTTCAGGTACAGCTGTGTACCCTGATGGCTGAGATAGGTTTGAATTTCCCAGCAACCCTGATAGGATTAAACAGGATGGAGGGAGTGAGGGAGAGCTGTAATGAAACACATGGGTGCTGCTGTTTAATCACATTAATCACGTTAACCCGAGATGAAGATCTTTCTATTGATTTAAAATCCAGGAAACATGAGCCACTGAATTCCTTATTAATGACTGTTCGTTTTATGTTGACATGAACTTTATTATTCAGAGGACAGTGTATTTCTCTCTCTCTCTCTCTCTCTCTCTCTCTCTCTCTCTCTCTCTCTCTCTCTCTCTTTCTCTCTCTAATAACATGTGTATCTCTCTCTCTCACTCTCTCTCTCCCCTCTCTCTCTGTAATAACCTTTGTATATCTCTCTCTCTCTCTCTCTCTCTCTCTCTCTCTCTCTCTCTCTCTTTCTTTCTCTCTTCCCAGGTCTTAAGTGATGTGTAACTGGATTCTTGGCTGCCATCTTGCTTTAACACTGCTTTGTGAAATCAGGTCGAAGCCGTTAGTGCAACTTTGTGTTTGTTTGTGTGTGTGTGTGTGTGTGTGTGTGTGTGTGTGTGTGTGTGTGTGTGTGTGTGTGTGTGTGTGTGTGTGTGTGTGAGAACGTGCTGGTGTACTGCCTTTCTCCTGGTCAAGAAAAGGGAATTAATGTGCTTTTTGCACAGTTTAACTCTGTTCTCCTGAAAACTTACTGAAATGGACTTTTTTTTTTTTACATTTATTTTCTTTGTGTTGCTTTCGTACACCTTCCTGCGGTATGTGGCTCAGTTTCTTCCACAGTGTACAAGCAGGTGCCAGGTAGTTCTCCACACATGTCACGTGGCATGGAATATCATCATTCTGAAGAGGTCGATGCAAGCATCGTCTCATTTTGTGTTCCGTTCCACTCTGGCTCTGTCCCTGAGCCTTTCTGTGAATAGTGATCAGACTCCAGAGGCAGCGCCTGGGTGTCGGTGGCTTCCGAGCCATGAACATGAAGCTTTGTTATTGATTCTGATTCGTCTGAGAGATGGCAGATTTAATCCACTGCAGTGAATTAACAAACATTGATAAAGCTAATAGGCTAATGTTAATATCATATTCATTATTACATTATATGTGACAATGCAACACTTCTGATTTATTCAGAACTGATTCTGATGTAATTTATACCTCGTGGTTAATCCTAATCCAAAACCGGAAATTGTCGTGTTTTACTCCTACGTCACCCGTTATATAATATTGCAAGAGACTTGACAGAAAAGCGTATCCGGTATATTTTGTATAGAATTTTGTGAATTACATACTTGTATTAATACCGCTGTTGGCTTGGAGTCATAATTTCAGAAAAAAAGTAAGCTATGAAGTCTAAAACCCTCAGCCTGCAGCCTTTTATGCTAATGTGAACTGTTTCTGGAACTGGATCGTTCACGCCCACAAGATAAAACATGATAATTTTTCAAATGTTCCCTGATTAAAGTTGAAAACAGCACTTGATAAAAGTTACTCCTGTTCAAATCTTCAGATTAATTTCTTTCTGCGTGCAAAATGTAATTCCGATCGCTTCTGTTTTAACCCTTTAACGCCCAGCAGGACCATATGGTCCTCTTTCAAAAAATTCTAACTACTGGACACATGCAACTACTACACGCATTCTATACTTGTTGTGGCATCGCCTGATGCAACACAGCTTGATCCCATGTGCCTGTCAGCTGTGAGATGACCTTGAGTGCGAAGGATTGTGTTGTCACTTATTTTTGAGTGTTATTATTATTATTAGTGTTGTTATAATTTTGTTGAAAGAAATGTGTTTGGGTATTTCCTCAGGCCTTTTTGGTTAGGAAAAACTAGTGCTAAATTTTTTTAACTTCAAAAAAATAATTCGGGTGTTAAAGGGTTAACGATTTTATGGACAGTTACTTGAAAACTGAGTCTCATAATGATGACATGATCAGGACCCAAGTTAACAGGTACAGGACTTTATACTTTTGTGCCATTTATTGACAGAATCGTGTTGGAGGTGTTGAAGGGTTTCAGTTGAAATGACTTCCTGTGACGTGGGAAACGTGTTATAATAACAATAGTAATAGTAAAGTCATACGCCTGTTAACTTGAGCAGTGATGATGTCATCATTCTGTGGCTGTTTTTAGTATAATCACTCATATAATTGTTTAAAATGGAAGCTATCGGTCCCTGTTTTTACACACAGACAGATTATAATATTAAGTTTAGATTGAGTTTAGCTTTCAACAAGTGCTGACTTTTCCTGTAGCAGTCACGCTGAGGACTGGTTGGTTCGGGTCGCCCTCATGTACCGGTTGTGTTACTATAAGCATGGAGCTTATAATAATTATTTTTTTTTCTTTCTTTGGATTCTATAAATTCAAGATACATTTGTTAAATCTGAAATATGATTTTGAAATAATAAAAATCCACAATAAATAACATTGTCTGGTCTTTCTGGAAGACATGAGAGGTTGAAAAACGTGTTTAAAGTACCAGCCCAAGGCCAGAGAATTGATAATGCAGTGTAAAATGTAAATATTAACAAGATGATTATTTGATAAGTTCAAACCCATATCTTACCCTCATTGGATTACAAACCAAAACCTACCAGGAAATATTTTCAGTCTTTTAAGCATCAACCCCGTCCACCCCCCCGCCCACGCCTCCCAGGATATCAACTACAAAATGGTGCCAGTAACATACAAACATCACCTGCTGAAGGTGAGACATTTTCATTCATTCATTTTCTGAACCACTTAATCCTAACTAGGGTCACAGGGAGGCTGGTGCCCATCTCAGCCTCCTCTGAGCAATGGCAGAGTACACCCTGGACAGCTTGCCAGGCCATCACAGGTGGGGAAATGTTATTATTTCATAAAAAATTTAGCCCATTTTGAATTTGATGGAAGCTCCACATCTCCGATCTGTTTGGAGAGATGCAACAAAAGGCCAGAGAAGTAAAGCAGCACCTGCAAGAAACAGCTGGAGGAGGATTTTGTGACTAATTTGGTTCACACAACAGATCCGTAGTATAATTGGTTATTAAAAAAAAAAAAACATCACACAGTTCACCAAACTTCAAAATGCTGTGTAGAAATTTCAAATTTCAAAATCTTTTTAAGAATTAAATATGATGTCTCTTGTGGACAGCATATCAAAATTAAAAATAACAACAATAATAATAAATCCAATATGAAACAGTTGCTTATTCAGGTTGTATTGAATACCTGGGGTCCACCCTCACAGTAAATGTGTATTGTGATGGAAATTTGCTGGGCTTCAGGGAATCCGGCTCACTTTATTAGGCTTTTGAATTGTAATTGTATTTAATCAAACACACACATTTATACTTTATTATTATTATTTTAATGCTGATATTTGTTCTTGCAGTTTGTCACATAGCCACCAGATGACGCTATAAACTCTTCTAAGATCTTTTCTCGGCTTTTTCATAAACCTCAGATGGCAGAAGTCAAGAATGATGACCAACAGATCTAGACAGATATGAAAGAAATAGATGTCTATCCTGGTGTGAGACTGAAACTGTGGTGGACACTAGTGCATCTCAGTCAATAATAACACTTACTAAACACAGCGGCCTGGAGATCTTTCATCTCATTGGATCTTGACTGTCCGAGGTTCAAGAACTTTAAACTCGAAGTTTATTTAGACTTTATAATATAACTTTGCAGTTGTGGCTGGATCACTGATCCTAAGGTTGGGGGTTCAAGCCCCATTCTCAATGGGTTGTCACTGTCCCCCCAGTGCACCTAACTGGGTTATCAAAGGCCGTCCATGTCCTTCACCGTCTATGGTGTGACGTTCATGTAAAGGAACCATTGCTGACTTTCGACAAGAATAGCAGCAAAGCCGTCAGCATGTTTCTGCCCTGCGATGGCCTGGCGAGCTGTCCAGGGTGTACTCTGCCCTCATCCGCAGTCGGCTGGGATGGGCGCCAGCCTCCCTGCGACCCTAATTAGGATTAAGTGGTTACATAAAATGAACGATGACAATAACTTTGCTGTATAGCTTCCTCCTTTAAAACTCTGCTGTTCTACACGACATTCCTGTGAAAGGTTTGAAAATCAAAAACGTTCACCTCTCCCTTACTGGAATTTTAAAAAGTGATAAAGTTTTTTCTCTTTTCTGTTTTTTGACTCATGGATGTCGGTGCAGAAATGAACAGCCTTGTAAGACGATGCCTGAGTGATGACTATCGAGGCGAGTGCATGTTTAAGTTTCCCTTTGGGCTGATAGAGCTGGAGGCGGTAAGGTGCCACAGCTTCCTCACAGCGAGAAGGTTCTCGGTTCAAGTCCCAGACTCGAACAGGACATTTCTATGTGGAGTTTGCATGTTCTCCTTCTGCTTATGTGGGTTTCTTCTGGGAACTTCAGTTTCCTCCCACGGTCTAAAACATGCACATGAGGCTAACTGGCTGTTGAAAATGATCTGTGAGTGGGATTGGTTGGGTGTGTGTTACCTTGCAGTGGATTGGTGAGCTATTTAGGCCGTAACTCACCTTCGGAAGGTGTTGGCTGACATAGCCTCATGTGACTCTAGTAAGACTAAGTGGTTTCGTAATGGATTGCTAAACATCTGAACTGGCCGTAAGCATGATTTTTGCCTGTTTTTTTTTTTTTTTGTATTGATACATGACTGTGCCACGCCCTGATGGGCCTTCTGATTAACTAACCTTTCCCCACTGCTTCCTCGTGCATGTCAGTATAATCGCCCAGCCCAGTCTGCCTTCCAGCACACTCAACGTGGAGCCTTTAGGCAACCAATCAGAGCAGAGTCGCCACAGAGAGCATGAAGACCATAAATGAGAGGAGGAAGCCAAACAGGCTGCAATGTGCATACACTCAAAATCAGAGTTTCGGGGGGCTTTCCGAAGAACTGTGGAATAGTTTGGATTAGAAATCATACTTTGGTGCTCCAAAATAAAGGTCGTAAATGAGCCAAATATCTGTCCTTTAATTCAGAAATATCTCAGGCATTACATTTATACACCCAGACACGCCTTACTGGTTAGAAATGTTCCTGCATTAACAGGCAATTAAGGTCGAGTGTAAACTTGCGAGACTTTTCACAACAGAAGTGCATGCTGTTTTTTTTTTTTTTTCTTCTTCATTTGATGGTACGGCACATTTGATTTGTTCAGCGGCGGTCAATTGGCATGAACTCTTCAAACACACTCCATCAGACGCAAGAGCATGTCGGCACTATATTAATCTCAGCAGAGCTCCAGGGCCTGAAGCCAAGCTGCTGTGAAAAATGGAAAAGCCTGGAATATTAGCTCTCAGCTCCGTGAGCGCAGCTTGAGCTCAACTGACACATTCAACCACACGTTTACAAACAGCACGTCAGCTTTTTCCATTATGTCATGAAATGAGAAACAAGTTGGTTGTAGTTTAATTAAAAAAAACACTGGAACCTGTTCGGAAAAAAAAGAGTAAAAACACATTATAAATACAGTGCTGAGCTCCTTTTTGCAATCAGGGCTAATCTGATTATAAATTAATATTCACACCTCACTCATTTTCTAAACCGGTTCATCGTATAAGGGTCTGAGGGAGGCTGGCGCTCGCTGATCTTCGCCACCGAGACTCTGGGCGAAGGCAGGATACACCAACAACATCAACAGCACACAGGGACAACACACACACACACACACACACACACACACACACACACCTGTTCCCACTCACATCCACACCGACCAGCAATTCGGACCAGCCGATTAACTTACTCTGCAGGTCTTTCGGACAATGGGTGGAAACCAAAGTACCCGGAGGAAACCCCACACCGAAATGCCCAAACCAGGGGCCTCCTTGCCTTGCGGCGGACGTGCTGAGCACTATGCGACTGTGCTGCGCTACTTAAGGTAAAGTCCTCTGGGCTTTTTACATCCGAGTCTCGTGTTCCATTAAGCCGGTGCTTATCCCCGGTTTCTGTAGCGTGAAGCAACCAGGAGTTGAACTCCTCCTGGATGAGACGCTAGTCCATCGCAGGTTACCTTCCCAGTATATTTTACTGGTACCATTGATACTGCTGGGTGAACAGAGGCACACTTGTGGTTGAGACCTTGCCCAGGGGTCTTAGCACGGGTGGGGTGGGGGGTGGGGGTGTCAAACTGGGATTTGAACGCACAACCTCCTGATCATGAGCCCAGCATCCTAACCACTACACCACCGGCCCCACCCATGCGCTACTTAAGAGCAACTGAAAATAATTTTGTATTCCGAAGTTTTTCTGTAATCCTTTACTTTTCTTTTCGTAGGTTTTTTTTTCATCGAAAGTTGAATAAAATTTTTGATTTTAGAGGAAAAGTTTTATGAGAATAAAATGGGCTGCATTTTCCTGAGGGGGTGCAATTAATTTTTGCAGTTCGGAGTCACTTTGCTGAATTGACCAGCTGCTGCCTGCCACATATAAAAAGTGATGCCGAGGATGATTCACTTCTTGTTTTGTGGACATGTTTGTGCTTTTTTCCCCCTTGTTGTTGTTGTTGTTGGGATCTTTATTTAGAAATAATGCAAATATCCTCTTCTGTTCATCATTTTCTGTAATCGCTTCATCCTAATTAGGGTCGCGGGGAGGCTGGTGCCCATCCCAGCCAACTCAGGGCGAAGGCAGAGTCATCGCAGGGCGGAAACACGCTGACGGCTTTGCAGCTACTCTTGTCGAAAGTCAGCAATGGTTCTTTTACATGCCTCACACCATAGACAGTGAGAGACATGGCTGGCCTTTGATAACCCAGTTAGCTGCACTGGGGGGGGAAAGTGACAACCTTGTGCAGTGTGGGACTCGAACCCCCAACCTTTGGATCAGCGATCCGGCGCCTTATACCACTAGACCACCACTGCCCTTATCCTCTTCTGCAAGAGCTCAATATTCCTCTTATGTATGGCCACCGGCATCCCGGCCTGCTGAAAGCCCAGACTTGAACCATCTGTGGAACAACTTGAAGATTGAAGATTATGGTCCATCAACGGTCACCATCTAATCTGACTGAACTTGAGTGGTTCTGTAAAGACGTGTGGGTGAATATATCATACAATCTCCATGCGCAAAGTTGGTAGAGAAGTATCTGAACAGACTTCTGGCTGTAATCAAAGCAAAGGGTGGTTCCACCAAGTACTGACCCGGAAGTGGGATCCTGTCACCATCCCCGAGATTTTCTGAACTGTTGCTATTGTATCTGTCACTGTGAATGTGAGACAGTGCATTGAATAAATACATTCAGAACCTGTGTGTGTGTGTGTGTGTGTGTGTGTGTGTGTGTGTGTGTGTGTGTGTGTGTGTGTGTGTGTGTGTGTGTGTGTGATCATTTCAGGCTGCGAAGCAAGAAAATGTGAATGTTTTGAAAGGGGCAAGAGGAGGGGCCAGATAGGCTCAGTGAGCATATGGCTTTGCGATGAGACATCTGATTGTCTAGCCGTCTCACCGTCTGTAAAAATGCTTCTTCTCCTTCACTGCTTGGTCAGTTTGGAGTTTATTTGGGTCAGGTGTGGGCTTTTTGCAATTTGGCACAGGTTTTGAAAATGTATTAATTATGCAAATTTATGCAAACTTTGTCAAAAATCTCAAAAAGTGCGTCATCTCCTTTGTTTACTGGCGATTTAAATTCTGTTTGGTTCATTTGATAACGTTTCTGATACAGTCAGTGCAATATCATAATGGTTACTTCCGTGCATCCTTCTCTTCACTCCAGCTTCATCTTCATCTTCCTCTGCTTAATCCAGGGTCGGGTCACTGGGGCAGCAGACTGACCAATGA
>CM045738.1:43432296-43514796 GCA_024760905.1 Plotosus lineatus
AGGTTCAATAAAATATGTTCTCGTATATATATATTTCATGTTTTCAATAGAACATCCCAAGTCCAGCTTCCTTCATTTTGCATCCGAATCAAAATCACAATACTTTATTTATCCCGCGAGGAAATTGTCTCATACCTGCCTTGCCACATTTAAACTGAATGATACGATCCGATGATAGAAGACAAAATTAAATCCCAGGTAAGTAGTTGAAGTCAGTAGTAGCATGCGGCAGGATTTAGTAGATATAAAACCAACTCTAATTAAATGCCGGTAGAGAGGTAAGTCAGGCTTTATTAAGTCAGAACCGCCCTAATCTGTCTCATGCCATTACATCTCTCCTTATGCAATGGCGTGAAATGCAAAGTGTTTACCCAGAGGCTGAGCTGAGGCGATAACATTATTGCCTGAATCACTGCAAGTAAATGACTCATCAGCACGAATCCTCAGCATGTTGGAGGGGTTTTATTCTGGATGGTAAACTTTTTTTTTTTTTGGGGGGGGGGGTCAGTTCTAAAACATAAAAAACATTTCTGCAGAAGAAATCTTGATATTCATGAAATATTGCATGAAATGTACTGTATAAAACATGATGTAGCACCAGCATGGAACATGACATGTCTCCTTATTAACCAATAAATTGCAAATTTGTTATTACTATATACAAATATAATTCTATGTTTATAGTAATTATTCTATTATATAATTATTAAAATTATAGTTTTGATTAAACTAAATGCCCTATGACATATTTAGTAGATTCTTGATCATTTATAAATCATTATGGTTGTTATGGAGCCAGTGGTGTAGTGGTTAGAGTGTTGGGCTCATGATCGGGAGGTTGTGAGTTCAAATCCCACTGAGACCCTCACCGTGCTAAGACCCCTGGGCAAGGTTTCAACCACAAGTGTGCCTCTGTTCACCCAGCAGTATAAATGGGTACCGGTAAAAATATACTGGGAAGGTAACCTGCGATGGACGAGCGTCCCATCCAGGACAAGTTCAACTCCTGATTGCTTCACGCTACGGAAACCAGGTATAAGCACCGGCCTGATGAGTCACGAGGCTCGGGTGTAAAAACCCAAACAGTTAATCAATCAAAAAATCAATCAATGGTTGTTATAGCATTACGTATATATACATATAGTGTCATTGGTGGCCTGGTGGTAAAGGTGTTGGGTTATCAAAGGCTGACCATGTCTCTCATTGTCTCTGGTGTGCGGCTGTAAAAGAACCCTTGCTGACTTTCATAAAGAGGACCTGAATAGTTCTCAGCATGTTTCTGCCCTGTGATGGCCAGTGAGCTGTTCAGAAGGGATTCTGCCCTCGCTAAGACAGAGCAGATACTTGCAAGGGACAGTGATGCTAGAAGCATGTCAACGCACCAGGAACCTGAATATACCGAAATCCCTCGCTACTTCCTGCTTCAGTTTCTGAGGTTTCAGTGCATCGCGGGTTTTTCAAAAATATTCATTATTAGAAATTAAGGAAAAATAGGGGAAAACTTAAGGAAAATGCAGCAAAACAAAGCCAATTATCAAAAAAACCCAAACAAACAAACAAAAAACATCCCAAAACCACCCAACAAAACTACTTACATTTTTATGTGAGGTGCACATCTGTATGTGTGTGTATTTATATTTTACTGTATCTACATCTTATGCATTATTTTTGAATGTTTAATTGTTATTACAAGCATTCACATGTGTGTGTGTGTGTGTGTGTGTGTGTATACACTGTGTATATATATATATATATATATATATATATATATATACAGTGATACCTCAGCTCATGAACATAATTGGTTCCCAGAAAGTGTGTGTGAGGCGAAAAGTTCGTCTTCCGAACATTTATTTCCCATAAGAAACCATTAAAATGAGAATAATCCGTTCCCAGGTCCCCATAAAACATAATTTTCTACTAAATAAGCCTTAAAACTACACAAAAATATACCTTATTTTATGTATAATAAATGTCTATTGTATTGTAATTAAAGAAATAAACTGTACTGTATAATAAAGTGGTTTTATTTACCTTTGTGATGGTAGTTGATGGCTTGATGGAATGGAGTGGGAGGAGGAGGGAGGGAGGGACTTACTGTTTGGAAGGAGAGTTTGGAAACGCCTACTGTTTGGAAACACGCATAGCCACACACGCACCCTTAATAGCTTCCTTGTTCTTAAGGATGGGAGCAATGGTAGACTTAGTGTACTGGTACTGGGACGCTGAGTCACACAAACGCACACCTCGTTCGTGTTTTTCAATGATCTCCGCCTGTGGTGGGGTCTTTTTCGGTCCCATAATAGCAAAAGTACACTCAATATGGTCCAAAATGTCTATCAAACACAAACCACTTCCGCATTCAAAGAAAGGGGGTGACGAACTGTGACGCCGTGAGCGTGTGTCAGCTTCTCGTGGCCGCCACCGTGGCGCTGTTCGACCGCGTGGTTTGATTCGTCCGCCGAAAACTAGTTCGTCAGCAGAAACGATATGCTCGCAAATTTAATGTTCTTGAGGCGAAAAGTTCGTGAGCTTAAGCGTTAAATCAGCGGAGGTTTTACTGTATATATATATATATATATATATATATATATATATATATATATATATGTGTGTGTGTGTGTGTGTGTGTGTGTACACTGTATATATATATATATATATATATATATATATATATATATATATATATATATATATATATATATATATATATATATATGTGTGTGTGTGTACACTGTATATATATATATATATATATATATATATATATATATATATATATATATATATATATATATATATATATATGTGTGTGTGTGTGTGTGTGTGTGTGTACGTATATGTGTGTGTTTCTTATGTTAACACATAATAATGTATATGACTGTCCCCCCCCAGTGCAGCTAACTGGGTTATCAAAGGCGGGCCATGTCTGTCACTGTCTATGGTGAGAGGTTCATGTAAAAGAACTATTGCTGACTTTCGTAAAGAGTAGTTGCAAAGTCGTCAGCATGTTTCTGTCCCTTGCTAAAAGGGTTGTGACAGGAAGGGCATCCGACGTAAAAACCTCTGCCAAATCAAACGTGCGAATCAGATGATTCGGTTTGGCGACTCCCGAGTAAAGAAAAGGGGAAAAGCCGAAAGGAAGACAGACAGACAATGTATCTGACTGTATATGTATTAATAGCAATAATTTGATATTTATCTGAATATTGCTAATGTACCCAGCGGTAATGAGGAATTTCACATGCTGATTGGTATGTGATTTCGTTCTCTATTTCAGTTCTGCATTTACAAAAAATAAAACGAGCGAGAGAATCAGTTATGACTCATACCAAACGAATCACTGAAGCTATAGTACTAATCTTTCTGGCCTTATCGTTCAAAAAGCAATTACATTCGGAAGTAAAATACTGAACAGCATTATGTAATTTATCACAGCCATTATCATTTAAAAAATTTTTGCCAGGTCGATTTTTTTCCCCTCCCACAAACATGTTATTTTTGTCCTGTTGCATGAAGCAGACCTGCAGTCTGGAGGGTCATCTGGTGTGAGCTCCATGCTACCCGGCTCTTCTGATAAGCATCTTCTAATGATTGAGACACACAAACATCCACACCTAGGGATAACTGGAAATTTGTCTAATATCAATGTCTTTTGGGCTGTCGGAGGAAACTGGAGAACCCAGAGGAAACCTACATGAGTCCAGTGTAAGCATGCAAACTCCACATAGAAACACATGAGGTTTGAACCCAGGACATTTTTGCAGCAAGGCATGTGTGCTAATTATCTTGCGACTGTGCTTCCCTCTTGTTTCATTTATAATCTAAAGGAAATAAATTAAGCACAAAATCCATCAGGATTCATTCATTTTCTGAACCGCTGGTGCCCATCTCTGCCAACTCTTGGTGAGGGAAACCTGGACAGCTCGCCAGGCTATCACAGGGCAGAAACACTAACGGCTATGTACCTCCTGTTGTCGAAAGTCAGCAATGGTTCTTTTACATGAACCTCCCACCACAGACAGTGACAGACATGGCCGGCCTTTGATAACCCAGTGAGCTGCACTGGGGGGACAGCAGTGACGACCATTGACAGTGGGGCTTGAACCCCCAACCTAAGGATCGGCAATCCAGCACCTTTACCACCAGGCCACCACTGCCCATGCATTAGGATATCAGTGCAAAATCATTCAAATTGCTCTCTTTTCTATTCCCATGAGCACTGCACTCATCTCTCATGGCATGACCTCTACAATACCGGTGCTTAATCACAGTCTAAACTGTGTCCACATCATAAGCAGCTGTGAGAAAACCGAGTGATTTAATGACCCTGAAGCATCTGCTCACATGAGGATAATAAACCGGTCTGTCTGCAGCCGCACAGTGTGCTGCTTAACATTCTGATGTTCGCATTCTTTTTCTTTAATGAAAATTTGTCTGGACACAGTTTGCTCCTTTGTCCCTTGATGTCATCAGTGTTTAGTCATAACATTTTGTTATTACTTCTGATACAGTATATTATATATATATTGCTTCTGAAAACCCCCTTCAAACAGAGGGGACTGATTTAGGAGTGGATGAGGTGGATATGAAAGCTGTAGACTTGCGTTCACACATAAAATACAGCGGTAACTTGACTTACAGGCAGTGGTGGTCTAGTGGTATAAGGCGCTGGATCGCTGGATCGCTGATCCAAAGGTTGGGGGTTCGAGTCCCACTCTCCACAAGGTTGTCACTGCCCCAGTGTGCAGCTAACTGGGTTATCAAATGCCGGCCATGTCTCTCACTGTCTATGGTGTGAGGTTCATGTAAAAGAACCATTGCTGACTTTCGTAAAAAGAGTAGCTGCAAAGCTGTCAGCGTGTTTCTGCCCTGCGATGGCCTGGCGAGCTGTCCAGGGTGTACTCTGCCCTCGCCCTCAGTTGGCTGGGATGGGCACCAGCCTCCCCGCGATCCTAATTAGGATGAAGCGGTTACAGAAAATGAATTGAACTGAACCTTGACTTACAAGTCTGTCTTCCTTTCGGCTTTTTCCCTTTTACTCAGGAGTCGCCACAGCGAATCATTTGATTCGCACGTTTGATTTGGCAGAGGTTTTTACGTCGGATGCCCTTCCTGTCACAACCCTTTTACAAGTGACTTACAAGTGTCTTTTATAAAAAAAAATTCGTAATACGAGTTTCGATCCCACCAAAAAATCTGCCCCATCCAACCAGCAAAATTTTAATTTATGAGCTCTGCTGGGGAAATGGCTTTTCTGGGCTGATTAGTCTCATATGCTCCAGCATGTATTCCTCCGCGCTCCGAGAATGCCTTGTGCGGTGGTTCTCAATTATTTTCTGTGATGCCTCCTTTAGGAAGAAAACCACCCCCCCCCCCCATCCACCAGCACCCTACGCGTGACTATAAAGTGTGTTTACTGAATTTCATGTCGGGGCAGTGGTGGTCTAGTGGTATAGGGCGCTGGATCGCTGATCCAAAGGTTGGGGGTTCGAGTCCCACTCTCCACAAGGTTGTCACTGTACCCCCCAGTGCAGCTAACTGGGTTATCAAAGGCCGGCCATGTCTCTCACTGTCTATGGTGTGAGGCATGTAAAAGAACCATTGCTGACTTACGACAAGAGTAGGCTGCAAAGCCGTCAGCGTGTTTCCGCCCTGCGATGGCCTGGTGAGCTGTCCAGGGTGTACTCTGCCCTCGCCCAAAGTTGGCTGATATGGGCCCCAGCCTCCCCGTGACCCAAATTAGGATTAAGCGGGTACAGAAGATGAATTTCATGTCATTTGCTCGGTGCTTTTTCCCTACACCATCAGGAAAAGTGCCACTGCCACCTAGTGTAATTGCGCATCCTCTACAGTAGATGGCAAAGGTGCTCTCACAGTGTTGCCTACACCATAGGGAACACAGTGAGACCGCCACATCCACCTACTGTAGAGGATGCGCAATTACACTTAATTCTAGTATGGTATGGCAAAAAGCATGTTCCCAAGGGTCATACGTGTCCCTTCGGCATCACACCGTGCCCCTCCTTGCACTATTTGAGAAGCACTGGCCTTGTAGAAGCTCACCACAGGCCTTTCCTCGCTGCCATTTGTAGCATGCACGTGCACAAAATTATCCTCTTCCTCTGTTACGCAACACCTCATGCCTGCCCACGAGACATCCTTGCGCATGCATCACATCTTTGCCGCAGTCGATGATCGGAAGGGTTAGTTGACTTATTGTTTATTCTTGTTTTATTATTATTTATTATTAATTATTATTAATGTTCATGTACATGTATTATGATTATGAAATATTTATTGGTTTTACGTGTTTATCTTTAATATATTAGCTAAAATATGTGTTTGTGTCAGGTTATATGAGTTTGGGAGGGGATTGGAACGGATTAGTTGGTTTTTTATTATCTTCTCTGGAAAGTTTTGTTTTATCTAACAAACATTTTGACTTACGAGCTTGTCCTCAGAACGAATTAATTTCGTAAGTCAAGGTATCACTGCATATGTTTTACGCCTGCCATTTGGGGGCTGGTTGGTGATTAGGGTGCTGGGTTTATGATCGAGGGGTTGTGGACTTGATTCCCTGTTAGACCCCTACCGTGCTGAGACCCCTGAGACAACGTCTCAACCACAAGTGTGCCTTTGTCCACACAGCAGCATAAATGAGTAGCAGTAAAAATACTGGGAAGTTAACCTGCAATTGTCTAGTGGGTCAGTGTTTCTCTTTTTTCAGCAGGTGGAATAGTTCCACTGGGAACCAACGACAGGTATGAGCAAGCACGGTTAGGATGCTACTGTGGAGCAGCTGGCTAACGCCTCTATTGTACTGCCTCAGCTTTCTATGCAACCAGGTGGTAGACAAACCAGAGAGTGGCACAACAACAGGCTGGCAGCTTAAATTAAGTGCAGGCAAATGTCTCAATCAAAAGATGAAAATGTTGAGGTTCTCTTTGGGAGTAATGATGATGGATAGGATCAGGAATGAGGACATCAGAGGGACAGCCCATGTAAGATGTTTTGGAGACAAAGTCAGAGAGGCTAGATTGAGATGGTTTGGACATGTACAGAGGAGGGATAGTGAGTATATTGGTAGTAGGATGCTGAGACTGGAACGACCAGGCAGAAGGCCCAGAGGAAGACCAAAGAGAAGATTGATGGATGTGTAAGTTGATCTCCTGGTAGCTTCACACTACAGAAACCGGGAATAAGCATCAGCCTGGTAACCACTCGACTCGAATGTAAAAATCCAAACAGACTATTTTTTTAAATATTCTATTTATATGTATGTCAGTGAGGTATTGCATCACAGGTACTTTTCTTTGTATTGCAACAATTGGATTACAGCTGGAACTTGTCCCTGGTTTCTGTAGCGTGAAGCAACTTGGAGTTTAACTCCGTTTTGTTGGAACACTCGTCAATTGTCCTTGTTGTTTGTTTATTTGTTTTCAAGGATAATGGCTCATCTGATCAATCAGTCTAAGGCAGGGCTCACCAACATGGTTTTGGTGGGCACCAGGTCACCTGCAAGGACAGCGTGAGTTGCCCGCGCTCCATAGCGCCACTCTCCATGAAGCTGCATCTAATTTTTTGGCTATTTTTAAAAAAATCAAATCATAGATGAATATCATTAATTATTAATGATAGCATATAATGAAAGATAAATTGAACAAATGTGTTATTTCAGAAGTGTGTACCGACCTGGTAGCCCTTCGCAGTAATTGGTACCCAAGACGTAGCTCTCAGTTTCAAAACGGTTGGTGACCCCTGGTGTAAGGTATGCATTAATAAGAATGGACGTCATCCGCACATTTATTTTTTAAATTAAATTTCTAAATCCTATACAAACTGGAGAGAATGTTGTCCAATTTACGAACGCCCTGAGCTGCAAGAGCACATCAAGTACATCAAAGGTTCTGTGTGAAAGCAAAGTGTTGAGCTTTGAAGTGAAAGCATGCTGCTATCTCATCGCGTGAATTTAAAATCCCCATGCAGCTGCTGGCAGATGTGGCTTTGGTCATATAGAGAAGGGGAGATAAATGCTGGTGACCTAATAATTGCATAAGAACCAAAAATCAGAGTTCCAGCAAACAGTTGCACGTCCTTCGAGGTCGAAGATGACCGTGACTTCATATCAGATTGATGACCTGCGGTATGGCGGAAGGCATGACTTGCGCTTGACTTGGATTCCAGTGAGGGAGGGTTAAGCAGATCGTCAGCATCACTCTCTCGTCCAGGTCTATCCGAGTCCGGTGGCACGACATAGTCGAGACGGCTGGAGACAGGTCAGGATGCGGAGGATGGCCAGCGGTGTCGCTGTGTGTCTCACTGTGCCCTGGTTGCGCTCCACAGCGCTTTGCTGGGTCCGCCTTTTTGTCCGCTGAACCAATTTGGTGATCTCTTCTGCACAATCAGACAGACCCAGTCTTCGCATACATAGGTAGATAGGTCCTACTCTTACCACCTGTGTGGTGGCATGCACACACGACAGTGGAGACTCGTGGTGGCTGGGACGCCTAACCCCATCACAGGGCCAAAAGACCTGCCACTGCCCTGACTGACTTAATTAGCTATCTCTCTCTCTCTCTCTCTCTCTCTCTCAGACACGCACACACACGCTACAATATATTTTATACAATGGTTAGGGTGCTGGGCTCATGATCGAGAGCTCATGAGTTCGAATCTCAGCTAGAGTCCCCACTGTGCTAAGACCCCGGGGCAAGTGTGCCTCTTTCCACCCAGCAATACAAATGGGTACCAGTAAAAATACTGGTAAAAAGTACTGGTCTTTTCATACTGCCTCATCTTAGTGGGGCCGGTGGCATAGTGGTTAGGGTGCTGCGCTCATGATCGGGAGGTTGTGAGTTCGAATCCCACTGAGACCCTCACTGTGCTAAGACCCCTGGGCAAGGTCTCAACCACAAGTGTGCCTCTGTTCACCCAGCAGTATAAATGGGTACCAGTAAAAATATACTGGGAAGGTAACCTGCGATGGACTAGCGTCCCATCCAGGGGGAGTTGAACGCTTCACGCTATGGAAACCGGGGATAAGCACCGGCCTGATGAGCCACGAGGCTCGGGTGTAAAAACCCAACAGACTTTTCATACTGCAGAGACTAGGATACTCTGGTTCTAATGAACTACTAGGGTCAGGTCCAAAAGCCCAATAATGAACTACTAGGGTCAGGTCCAAAAGCCCAACAGACTTCCCTTAGACTTGGGTATCATGGTTCTGATCTGACTAATCTGGACAATCACATTCAAACACACAGACACTAATCTATCTGAGTCATGTGATCTGTTCTGGTGTGCTGATGCTCGCTGGAGTTCTCATCTTGAAAGCCCTTCCTTCTCGCTGATGAAGATCTAAATGGACCCAGATGGGCACTAACAGTCTGTTATCATGACTGTTATCATGAATGCTGGTGATATAAACTCTCTTCAAAAACAATTATTTTGGACTTACAGGTGTATAACCAACCGGATTAGATTTTGGACTGTAATGAACATCTTGTATATGGTTTGTGTCCTTATGGTTCCACCCAAATGAGGACGGGTTTCCCTTTTGGACCTGGTTCCTCTCGAGGTTTCTTCCTCGCATCTAGTGAGGGAGTTTTTCCATGCCATGTGGGAGACACTCGTTAGGGACGTGTAGGGATCATAGGAAGCGTTGAAATTCATTTATACTATCTATTTGTGGCTCAATATGTATTTTAAAAAGTAAAATTAGTTTGCCCAAGCAATAACCTTTTAATTTAGATTTTCATTTAATTTTCATTTTGTCCATCCGCCTATCTATCACCTCCTGGGAGAAAAAAGACAACCGAAAAACGACGAAGATTAAAAATCAGCGGTCTTCTGGCTCCGGTTCACTAACGGCGGAGCTCCCCGGCTGGGAGTCCCGCCTCTAAAAAGTTTTTCCGATTGAAAAATTGCAAACTTTAACTGAAAATTTAGCAGCGTGATTGTTGAAGTTTCCAGGATCATGGGCGAAACGTTTTCGGTGAGCGTTTTCGGTGGACGAATCTACGTCAACAGCACGGACGATGGCCTTTTAACAGTGAATGGTCGAGATGGCGCTTCCTAGAGGGCGATGTCGCGGAGTTCTTGGAGTCAAAGTGTTTCTTTGTTTGTTTTAAATGTTGCGACAGCTACAAGAGCGCAGTCCTTTTGGACGTTAGAACTGAGCACGCTCATCTCCTATCCAGAGCTAATATGCCACCGCAGCTCAATGCTAGCCGCACCCTGCTGCAGGATAACAATAGACCCAGGCGGAGATGCGGTAGGCGGAGAGGGGCCGATAGGAAGGCTTCGTTGACTTATTATTTATTCTTGTTTTATTATTATTTATTTACATGTGTTGTTATTATTATGAAATATTTATTGTTTTTACATGTTTATCCTTAATATATTAGGTGAAATATACGTATTTGTGGCAGGTTATATGAGTTTGAGCAGCAGTTGGAACAGATTCGTTGGTTTTCTGTTATTATGGGAATTTTTTTTGTTTCATCTAACGAACTTTTCGGTTTCCGGGCTCACCCTGAGAACGAATGAAATTCGTTAGCTGAGGTATCACTGTACTTTGATCGGCTCCCTAATGCACAAATATAAATAAAACATACTCGAAGGGCTCATATATATTGGTGCTACTCATCACCGAATTGTTAAAAATATACTTACTTGATTCCCACGGATGATATGTTATATTTAGGAGTTAGTTCAGGCTACATCAGAGAAAATAACGTGCCGTGGCGAGTTAAATGACTTCAAAATGTATTTCTATGTGGTTAAAATACAGACCAATATCAATTGTTTGAGGTGACCAGTGTTCTGATTGGACCTTTCAACCACAAATTTGTTGGATTTGACCAGTATATTTGTGATTTCTGTTTGTGCCCTGCACTTCCGTTATATGAAGCTGTTCCTCAGCACCTTGTTCAGTCGAACATGGTCTGTAGGGCAAGTGATTGAGGTTTTAATTCACTGTAAAAAGACTCACACAACTAATGAGAGCAATGTTTGAGCAGCTGTTCACCCGTCAGCCAGCGTCTTTGCCTTTTTAGATCACACACACACACACACACACTATACACTTCAAGATGACTAAATGTCAAATGTTCTCGTGTTTTTGCCTGGGGTCATTGGAGGCAGCAAATTTCACACCTCATTTTTGCGACCGTTTCCTTGAAGAAAACGTGTGAAAAGTCAGGGCACCACCAGGGGCGACTCATTTATTATGATGCTTGTGTCCTGTGCAACTGCAATACGAATCGTGTGAGAGGAAATTACCTCATAGCTGGCAAATAAAAGGTGACGGAAAATGACATGGTTACTTTGTTCTTTTTCAAGAAGGGGCATTTGTCCTGTTCGGATGTACTGTGATTTAGACTCTTATTTTTTAATAAGACAGACAGATAGAGTTGTGTTTATAGTACCGCTCTTTGTGGCCCTGGTGAGCTGTCCAGGGTGTACCCCACTGACCCTAATAAGGGTGAAACGGTTTAGAAAATTAAAGAATGAATAAATGAATGCAGGTACACCTCGGCTTACGTTGTTAATTGGTTCCAGGAGAGACAACGTAGATCAAAAAAACGACTTAAATTGAATTAGCTTGCCTCTAGGCTAGCCTAGGCTAGGCCACGCCAAATTTACTTGTATCATATTATCTACATTATATATATATATATATATATATATATATATATATATATATATATATATATATATATATATATATATAATATTTAATATACTAAGCCCCCATTATTAGCGGGGGTTGCGTTCCTCCCCCACCCGCGGATCCTGGAAATTCACGAGTTATTGACGTATGATATTCCATGCGCTAAAATATGCTTATTAAACACATTCTATAGACAGTCTTACTCATTAAAACAGTAAAATGTAGTAATGATTAAGTAAAAACTTTTAAATTTTGTACTGTGATAATATTTATGAATAAATAAAGTGCTTAGGTTCCTTCCCAGAAGATAGAGAAGATGCAGGGCATTTGAGTGACATCACAGTGGCTTAAATAATCATTAAAAACACATGAAAAAAATGTGAATTCACAATTCAAGCAATCACGTTGATGACATGTGCACGAAGGAGAAAAAAAAGAGGTGTACACATCATCTGCAACCATTCAGCAGGAGGGAGAAACAAAACCTCTCAGCCATTGGCCAAATTTGAATCACACGCGTGTAATGTGGTTATGCATATGTATAACTTGCCAGGACTGCAGCTAATTCAGTGCTTCTCAAGTAGTGGGGCGTGCCCTCCTTGGGGAGGCGTGGTGGGGGATGCCAGGGGAATGCGTATGACCCTGGGGAACATGCTTTTTGTGCCATACTGTACTAGAATTAAGTGGTTTTTATTATTTAATGCTTTTTAATTTTTAACGTTAATAAAGATACAAAGGTGTAACAATTTTACAGACAAATAATACTATTTATAGTCACATGCAGGGTGCTGGGGGACCTGACATGATTTTTTTTTTTCTTCTTAGAGGGGGCATCACAGAATTGACAAGCACTGCGCTATACATATATATATATATATATATATATATATAATTCTTGTTGGTTTCATTTTCATGTTGTGTCTGTGTGAGTTTTCTGAATAGATAATGGACAGATAAGTGGATAGAATAATTGAAACTCACCTATGGATATACAGGTAAATTAAAAATATTATTTAAATATAAAAAGCACGCAGAGATGAAATGAATAACAGAGGAACCTGACAAGAACTGGGGCGCATTAGGCAGGAAGTGAGCAGTCAGTTCTTAAAGTCCCTGTGCTGAAAAGCAAGCAAGCGTACAAATCTAAGTGTCCAACACTGTGATGGCCAAACCGCGGTCTTGCTGGTTGTTCTTGGTGTTAATCCAGAAGGAGGTCCAAGGAAGGTCAACCAGTGAACTTGTGACTTGTGACAGGATGCCCCTGTCTAGCTGCAGCTCAGTTAGATGGTGTTTGTGCTACGACTGATCTCTGTTTAGCTCATGGATTTTTCAGGTCAGGTTTACCTGCTACTGGTATCATGTTGGTGCAATGGTGGCCTGGTGGTAATGTGCTTGATCACTGATCCTAAGGTTGGGGGTTCGAGCCCCACTCTCAACAAGTTGTCACTGTCTCCCCAGTGCAGCTAACTGGGTTATCAAAGGCCAACCATGTGTCTCACTGTCTATGGTGAGAGGTTCATGTAAAAGAACCATTGCTGACTTTCACAAAAGTAGCTGCATAGCCGTCAGTGTGTTTCTGCCCTGTGGTGACCTGGCGAGCTGTCCAAGGTGAACTCTGCCCTCGCCTGGAGTCGGCTGGGATGGGCGCCGGCCTCCCCGTGACCCTAATTAGGATTAAGCAGTTCCAGAAAATGAATGAATGGTATCGTGTAAGTCATTACTATCTATATCAAGGTCAGATATTTGGCGACTACACTGTATCCCCATCAAGCACCTGTTTTACCATGGAAGGTGGCTAGACACCCTGCAGGAATTAAAACAAAAACCTGTCAAAGGGCATAAGAACTTCTCTATGAGCTGATGGCAAATAGCCAACTCCAAATGAAAACCATTCCATCAGGAATCATGGTATCTTAGCAATGCAGAAAACAGTGAAACGAGACTTGCCGTCGCTGGATGCCGCCTGAGATGAGGCTTTGATATTGGCATGGAACAGGGCTGACAATAAGAAGATGCGTGACCTGGTCAGAACAGGTTGACTTTGAAAGAAGAAGAAGAAGACTGTGTATCTGAGTGTATTGTGCAAATAGAAGTTAATTTTAAAGTGCTCTATGCATGTTAATGTCATACAGGCAACGTGTATTAATATATAAATAAATTATACACCTTATAATGACAATAAAAATATATAAATACTGTATAACAAACCTTATAAATAACAAATCCATGTCCACGTCGAGAAGGAGAATCACTGGCGGCACTGGTGCTTGGTTAGGGCTTGTCAGCGCCTCCAGAGCCTTTGCTTTAGTACGTATAATGTTAGTGTCCAAACTCACATGCATTTAACTCTCTTTCTCCCTCTCCTCATATACTGCATGTGCTGGTGAGGGGCGTGGCTGTTACGCACAGGCGAAATCCAGAGAGCGCACCTGAATTCACTCAGTGTGCTATAAAGAGCTCCGTGCTCAACCAGTTTCCATGTTGATACTCTCCCAGTGATTTTGGTTTTTGTTTTTCCCTCACCACTACGGTGAACACGATTTTTCCCGCACCCCAGTGCTTCCCCTGAACTCAATAAAAGTCATTGTTTCATGAGGGAGGAAAGGTGTGTTGGATGCTGGGAAATATAATCTCGACCAATCAGCTTGCTGGATTCACAGCCAATCAGAGAACACTCAAGTCAAGCATGAGACCACAGCATGTTGGGTAGCATCGTTGAATGTACATGTAGTGCTGTACTTTAGTACAATTTCCATAAGCTCTCAAATGCCAAGTACTAATAACATCAGCAAAACATTGCTCACGTGAAAGGGAGTAGCATACTTGTACAGAGCAAACACTCATAGAGTGCAGACAGATGAATGCACACACAATTTACTGCAGAACAAAAATCGGTGTGTCACAGTACTTTCCGTATTGCTCACACGAAAGCTAATAATAAAATCAACTTGTGCAGCATTGTCCCTTGGAGTGACCCACGACCCAGACCCCTGCTTTAGTGTTTCACTTTAGCTTTTTCAGCAACACGACAACAAATTGAAGAATCCTCTGCAGTAAAACAGCGCATAAGAAGATTACACCGAGGAGAACAGCTGACCAGTTCTGGTGTAATAGATACTCATACGGTTGCTAATGACGCCTACTCTGTTGTGCCATGATTGTTTTGCTAGTCAGTGCAGGCTAAAAACATATCATTATCATGCTCTGCTCTTTTCACTGAGCCAATCATCGAGAAAATTAGATGTCATGGACATGAAGAAGGGATGCAGAACAATGTAACCATAGAGACTTGGCCCAGTGTGATGGGAGTCACATCAAGAGGAGGGGAAGTGTCTTTACGATCAGGCTATAAAGAGGACACAGGACTGGGTTTATTGTACCATTAAGTCATGACTCCTACAAGTTTGGGAATTCAGTCTTTATATCTACAGGACATCTGAACGCAGCTTCTCATTACTCAGTTTCAAGTTGGGAAAGCTGTGGTTAAGTGTTTAGCGATGAGAAAACACCATCCCTAGGCAGCTTCATACACAGCAAGCTGCAGTGCACTAGATGTTCAGACTCCTGTCTGTCATAGTCAGTATTAAACGTTTCAGCAGTTTGTACTACTGGAGCTTTTAATGTGGGATCAGATTAGACGTACTCACCTTTTACCCCCATACAAACATCAACGAGCTTTGGGCACCCATGACACGCTTGCCAACTGACTGGTTGACCTTCTTTGGCCCACCTTTGCTAGATACTTACCACTGTATACCAAGAACACCCCACAAGACCCGAAGCCCAGTCATCAGAATGTGGCTCTTTTCTCTTGTTCATTTGGGCCCATGCCAGTCAAAAATATGGGATCACAAATAAAATGAACAAAGAATGTGCTGTTTGATGCGATCCTGTAACAAATTGCATTTAACTGATTCGTTGATGGGTGGCAAGGTGCACAGTGGCGCAGTGGGCATCATGTCTGCTTCACAGCAAGAAGGTACTGTGATACCTCACCTTACGAAATTAATCCATTCCAGAGCCTTTTTCTTAACCTGGATTTTTCATAAGTTGAACCGCATTTTACATGTAAAACGTGTGATTTGTTCAAAGGCCCCCAGCAGCTATAGTCCTTTGCGATATCACTCAACCACATGCCACGAGCCCGCTTCTTCTCACTCACACAAGAAATCACACGTGCGTGTGTGTGTGCGCACGTGTGTGTTGACCATGTCTTCTTAGCAGAGTTAAAATCTTACAAATGTTTATGGAAGTTTAAAAGCCTGAGTCAAAAAATAAAGCAAGAAACTCATGAAACAACAGTAACTCTGTCCTTTACACGAAAAGCATTATGGGAGATGCAGCTCCATAATAGCCAATGGGAGAGAGCTGCGTCATGCATCCTAGCCAATGCGGGGGAGGATGTCGGGAGATAGCCAATGGGAGGAAGCTGCATCATCCCTTATCCAATGGGAGGCCAGCGGGGCAGGATGTTTGAAGATAGGCAATGGGAGAGCAGCTCGTGCATTGTTTGAATGTTTGAATGTCGCGTTTGAATGTTTGAATGGCGCATTTGGTGCGTTTCGTAAGGAGAACTTGTTTCGTATACAGAGACAAAAAATTTTGGAAAATGTTTTCTGTAACCTGGATTTTTCGTTTTCTGGGACTATCGTAAGGTGAGGTACCGCTGTACTGGGTTTGAATCCCAAGCTCAGGGCGTTTCTGTGTGGAGTTTGCATGTTCTCCACGTGCTGTTGTGGGGTTTTGGTTTTTGTTTGGGTACTCTGTTTTCCTACAACGGTCCAAAAACATGCACAGTAGGATAATTGGCTGTTCCAAATTGCCCCTAGGGTGTGACTGTACACGGTTGTATGTGTATTGGCTCTGCAACAATCTCTCCATTTTTATGATGAATCATTCTGGTACTTTTTGAAGAAAAAAAAATCTCTTTTCTGATCCTGATTTGTAATTGTAGTATAAATTCCATTATTATTATTATTAAGAAGAAGAAGAAGAAGAAGAAGAGAAGGAGGAGGAGGAGGAGGAGGGGGAAATAATCTTCATGGCGGCTGTCAGTGCTAACCCTTAACAAATGCAGATTTTATCCCATCCTGCCCCGTGGTGTATTCACTCATTCCTTTACCGAACTGGTTAATACTGCTACACTTCTGGGGACCCCAGCAATACACTGGAAAAAGGTGGAGTACACCCTGAACTGCTTTCTAGACCACTAGGGCCAACACACATACAACCCATCAAACTCACTCACACCCCACTCACAGCAAGGGGCAATTTAAAACAGCCAGTTAACCTAAGGGGCAGTGGTGGTCTAGTGGTATAAAGCACCGGATCGCTGATCTAAAGGTTGGGGGTTTGAGTCCCACTCTCCACAAGGTTGTCACTGTCCCCCCCCCCAGTGCAGCTAACTGGGTTATCAAAGGCCATGTGTATGGTGAGAGGCATGTAAAAGAACCATTGCTGACCTTTGACAAGAATAGCTGCAAAGCCATCGGCATGTTTCCGCCCTGCGATGGCCCGGCGAGCTGTCCAGGGTGTACTCTGCCCTCGCCCTGAGTTGGCTGGGATGGGCACCAGCCTCCCCGCGACCCTAATTAGGATGAAGCGGATACAGAAAATGAACTGAACTGATGAATAGTTAACCTAATGTGCATGTTTTTTTGGATTGTGGAAGGAAACCACTCAAGGCTGTGACTCTCCACCCAAATTAAAAAAAGAGAGAGAGAGAGAAAAAAAAAATTATTGAAAAATATACAAAAGATATTTTTAACTTTGCTTTATAACCTTGAGACAGAGACTGGCTAACAAGCAGAGCATGTTGGAACAGCAGCTCATCATGTAATGTAGTGACTTTTTCATTCTCTCTCTCTCTCTCTCTCTCTCTCTCTCTCTCTCTATTACTGGAAATGGACCTGGGATGGAAGCCCTGAAATTGAGCATTTTGTGTAAACACTTATGTGACCTCTCAGACATGGACTCAAAGCGTCTCGATCAGGGATGAGCCACTTGTGAAGCAAAAGCATGAAATTAGTCTGGTTGTCCAGAGCCTTTGAACATGTAATAGATTTTTTTTTTTTTTTTTGTGATTGCAGGAAGAGGGGGACTTTCGAGCCATTTTGCTAAATGCAGGCATCACATTCAAGACTTCAGAGAATAAACCAACCTATACTAAGACATGATATACAGTAATGAAGTTTTGACAATGAAAGATTTTTAAGAAGGTGGCAGTGTGGTTATGATATACCCTTACAGCAAGATGGTCCTGGGTTCGAGTCCCTGGCATTTGAGTGTGGAGTCTGCATGTCCTTCCTGTAATTGGGTGGGTTTTGTCCTGGTACTCTAGTTTCCAAAGACATGCACAGCAGACGAATTGGCTGTTCCAAAGTGCCCGAGATATGGATGGGACTGTGCATGATTGTGTGTGTTTTGTCCCTACAATGGTCAGGTGCACTGTTCAGGGTGTATATGTCTTCACACAGTGTTGGCTGAGATAGGCACCCGCCTCCCTGTGACCCTAGTAGTTTTTAATACTGACGGTTCACTTGGGATCAAGGACTCAACTGCTGTTTTAAGACAGAAGAGTCTTTATGCATTTTTAGTGGGACATTCAATATTTATCTGAACAATATCACTTACACTAATGTGATTATATTTCAGAACAGCAGCTGCGTCGTGTCGCGCCGGCTATAATTCGATTCACAGGTTTGTTTTAATGGACTTGGTCAAATAGCTTCTATAATAACTGCTGATTTACAGGGACTTGTACATCAGATGTGCAGTAAACAGATGTGCTGTTGTATCCTGAACATCAGCACAGGGCCCTGCTGGTATTCAGCACAATCGCATAATTATATATCCTGTTATATATGTTCTACGGTCACAAGCTTTGGGTAACGACCAAAAAAACAAGCTCGCGGATACAACCGGCTGAAATGAGCTTCCTTCACAAGTTGGCCGGGCTCTCCCTCAGAAATAGGGTGAGAAGCTTGGCCACCCAAGTGGGAGCTTGGAGTAGAACCGTTGCTCCTCCATGTTGAGAGGAGCCAGTTGAGGTGGCTCGTGTATCTGATTAGAATACCTCCTGAACTTCTCCTTCATATGGTGTTTGGAGCATGTCCAGCAAGGAGGAGACACTGGGGTCGACCCAGTATACACTGGATGGACTATGTCTATCGGCTGGTCTGCGAACGCCTCGGCGTCACCCCGGAAGAGCTTGAGGAAAAAGATTGACGTCTGGACCTCACTGCTTCGGGTGCTGCCCCCAAGACCCGACCCCGGAACAAGAAGAAGAAGATGATGATGCTATGATGCACTGTGATAGTCATTCATTTTCTGAACTGCTTAATCCTAATTAGGGTCGTGGGGAGGCCGAAGCCCAACTCAGCCGACTCCAGGCAAGCGCGGCATACACTCTGGACAGCTCGCCCCGCCATCACAGGGCCAATACTCACACAGCCGTTGACATCTAGGGGTGATTTGGAAGAGAAAAGTAACCCACTGTGCATGTTTTTGGACTGTGGGAGGTCCGAGTACCTGTGTGGAGGAAACCCACACAAGCGCAGGGGGAACATGCAAACTCCACACAGAAACACATGAGCTGCGAATTGAACCCAGGACCTTCTTGCTCAGAAGCGGACATGCTCACCACTACACCACCATGCCACTCCACTGTGATATTATTTTCTTTATAAAATAATGTCCATGTCCACTTCATGTCCTGTTACGGGAAAACTGGATATTAAGCGAGAAATAAACCTGAGGCCCCACCTACAGTAGGGGTCATCTTATTTATCCAATCAATAGGACAGGAGTTTTGACCAAAGTGTGCCAATTAATATTATGCGATTGTTTTTAATATCAGGCACAACATCAACAATATTTATGACCTACGTTCTGTTATTTCTCAGCATGTCGTTAAATCAGTGGGCGGACGTACTATTTGAACGTACACTGAGATGTTCACGTTGTGTCTGCAGTGCAGAATGAGCTTTGTGCTAATTATGTTCTCAAATCCATTTCACTACTAATGAAGTGCATTTACCTCCAGAAGTGCTGTGGATCCTTGCTGACAAACAAACAATTCACACTACAACATTTCACATGTTCAAAACAGGTTTCCATGGAATCTTATTGATGAAATAACACTACAAGAGCAACAGCATTGACATCATCCAAATTTAGAAGATGGAGAAAGTAAAAACCACATGTCTCCAATACAGCTGCCAATGTTCATCTAAAAGATTGGATTTCCTGAAACACCGTTCAATACTTTAGTATTTTTGTCAAGACTGTAATATACTGAAAGTTTGAGCCATGGCTTCACTGCCTCGCAGTGTCTTTCAGTGTTAGGAGATAAACGAAGGGGGAGAGGGGAACGAGCTGGAGTACCGGTCGGTCATCGTTGACTTCGTGGACGGGTGTGAGCGCAACCACTTGTGCTTGAACACTAGGAAGACGAAGGAGATGGTGGTCGACTTCAGAAGAAGCACACTAACACACACACACACACACACACACACACACACTAGTGAACGTCCAGGGACAGAACATTGAGATAGTGAACAGTTTCAAATACCTGGGCGTTCACCTTAACAATAAACTGGACTGGTCCCACAACACCAACACCCTGTACAAGAAGGGCCAGAGTCGCCTCCACCTTCTGAGGAGACTCAGGTCCTTTGGAGTATGCAGACCTCTGCTCAAGACTTTTTATGACTCTGTGATAGCCTCTGCAAGCCACTACGCTGCCATCTGCTGGGCCCCGGGCAGCACAGAGCGGGACAGAAAGAGACTGAACAAGCTGGTCAGGAGGGCCAGCGCTGTCCTCGGCTGCCCACTGGACTCTGTGGAGGAGGTGAGTGAGAGGAGGATGGTAGCAAAGCTCACATCCATCATGGACAACAGCTCTCACCCACTGCACCAGACTGTAGAGAAGCTGAGTAGCTCCTTCAGTGGACGACTGAGACATCCTCAGCGCAGGAAGGAGCGCTACCGTAGGTCGTTCATTCCCACCGCTGTCAGACTGTACAACGCCACTTTGTAACTGTCTGTGAAAATACCGGTTATGTGCAATAAAAACCCCGTGCACTTTAATCAACTACATCTACCCCACTGACTGTGAACCATATCAACCCATCTACTCTGCCCTCAGATACATATACACTTTAATATAGGCCAGTCTACAAAGTCGTTCCCTTCTTTTCTTTTATTGTTTATTAATTTATACTATTTATGTATCTATTTATTTATTTACTTATATAATATATATGTATGTGTGTATGTTTGTACTTGTATCTATTTTTGCACCCCCTACTGATGGTGCCTCAAGAGCCTGTAACAGTGAATTTCTCCATTGTGAGATTAATAAAGCTGTATCTTATCTTATCTTATCTTCTGAGGGTCAGTGACACCGTGCTGATTGTGATTGTCTCTGTGTTGATGCGGTGTGACAACGGGAACCAAAGGAGAAATGCTGGGAAACATGGCTCGGCAGCTGCTGCGTAGCCTTTCCGAGCTAATGCTAGGAATTATTCTTGATAAATTAAGGTTGAATCCTCCTGCTGCTAGTTTCATCCCTGGAGCCACATTGCCATTACTCTTTCAATTTGGATCTTTATTCGTTGTTTCACAAATTAAAGTTCCCACATGGCCGCGGTTTATATATGTCTGTGATCTGTTGGGTTATTGCCAATTGAGTTGGTCTGCCACATTGGTTCTAGTTGAGCTAGCGCTATGTGACAGATGGTAAGAGCAGCCATAATGTGATCAGAGACAGGGGTGCATAGACGATGCACAGATTGCTATTCAGGACAGTAATTCAAAAAAAAAAAAAAAAACGCCAATAACGCCAATTTAAGTTTGGCCAACACAAATGCACGGCAGCACATCTGGATATCATATTACATGAAATTTTCTGTGGTATACACTTACGCTACTGTTTCTTACTGGAAACACTCTGACCTCCAGCAAGATAAAATAAATTAATATTGGAATATCAGATTGTTTTCTAGTGTAGATTATTATTTTTAGGGGGGAAATGTATATAAGCTGTTCATAACAATACAAAATATACTGCTCTGTGTTTTCAGTTCCATCCATCCATTCAACTATCCATTCAACCATCCATCCATCCATCCAACCAACCAGCCAGCCATTCAGTCAGCCATTTATCCATCCATCCAGCCAGCCAGCCAGCCAGCTATCAATCCATCCACAGTGGTAGCCCTGGTGCAAAGGTATTGGATTAGTGATCTTAGGGTTTGGGGTTCAAGCCCCTCTCCCAATGGTTGTCATTGCTGTGCCCCCAGTGCAGCTAACTTGGTCATCAAAGGCTGGCCATGTCTCTCCCTGTCCATAGTGAGCTGTTCATATTAAAGAACCATTGCTGGCTTTAGTCAAGAGGAGCTGTATAGCCGTCAGTGTGTTTCTGCCCTGTGATGGCCCGGCAAGCCTGTCCAGAGTGTACTCTGTCTTCACCTTGAACAACTTCAACGTCCAACTTAATTTCCCCTCAGTATGCAGTTGATTCCCATGCAAAGCAACAAAGCAGAACAAAGGACATCAAGTCAGTGGGGAAGAAGGGACTTAATCAAACATCCTCAGACGTACCAGTATTCAGAGCAGGCTTTCTAGCAAAGTCGAAATGTGGTGTCTCTGCTCGTTGGTGTTATCAGATGTTTTACCTCTTGAGATAAAGCCACTGTATTCACTTTCATGAAATTGTTTCTTGATTGTAGGCTTTGATTGTAGAATACATTCTCAAGTGCGTCCTTGCCTAGATTGGGATGATGTAAATATGTGATTATTCAAAGAAATAATACTTTGATCATCCAAATAAGTTGTCTTCAGTGGTCTTCCATGTCTTCGGCGGTGCAGAGCTCACCAGTGCATTCCATTGTTTTAACAATGTACAATATTGCTAGCGTAGCTACTCTTAAAGTTTTTGCTCTGCTCTGATAGATGTGTTAGTACTTTTGAGTCTTGTGATGGCCTCCTTTACTAAACACACCTCAAATCAATTCCAGAACTTCTATCTCTGTCAAGAAACAGGTAACTGGCCAGTCAAATTTCTGAGAAGCCTTTTGAAAATTAGCATATCTGTTATTTTCACTTCACCTAGTTTTTAAAAAATAGCTCAGTTGTATATACAGTGATACTTCAGATAATGAATTTAATCTGTTCTGAGGGCGAGCTCATAAGCCAAAAAGTTCTTTAGATGAAACAGTTATTTCCATAAGAAACAACAGAAAACTAATTAAACCGTTCCAAACCCTCCAAACTCATATAACCTCCCACAAACATGTATATTTGACCTAATATATTAAAGATAAATGTGTAAAAACAATAAATATGTCCTAATAATAATAATAATAATAATACATGTACATTTACATCAATAATAATTAATATTAAATAATAATAAAAAAAAGAATAAACAATAAGTCAACTCACCCTTCCGATCATCGACTGCAGCAAAGATGTCATGTGGGCAGGCAGGAGGTGGTTGCATAACAGAGGAGGAGGAGGAGGAAGGGGAGGAGGGGGAGGAGGAGACTTTTGTGCGTGTGCACGCTACGAATGCCAGCAAAGAAAGGCTCGTGGTGAGCTCTCACAAGGCTAGTGCTTCTCAAATAGTGTGGTGCGCCCCACTGTGATGCCAGGGGTGGCGCGTATGACCCTGGAGAACATGCTTTTTTTGCCATACTGTACTAGAATTAAGTGTAATTGCACATCCACTACAGTAGGTGGCAGTGGCACTCTCATTGTTGCACTATGATGTAGGGGAAAAGCACCAAGCAAACGATATGAAGTGAAGTAAACACTATTTATAGTTATGCGCAGTGCGATTGGGGGGGGGTGGGTTTCTTCCTAGAGGAGGCATCACAGAAAACAATTGAGAAACACTCGGAGTTCTCGGAGCGTGGAAGAATAGATAGTTAATTGGCCCAGAAAATCCATTTCTAGAAGAGCTCACAAAGTGAATTTTTGCTCGTTAGATGGAGCAGATTTTTTGGGAGTTCAAAGATTGTATCATGGAAAACCCGTCATAAGGGACAAGGCATCACTGTATATAGTAAATGCAATGGTGGATAAGGGTGTCTACCAAATGCCAGAAATGTAAAAGGATCAAAGTGAAATGATTAACGCTTCAGTCAGGGAACTTGAGCACAAGTTGTTCATATTTATGAGACGAAAGAAGGCTATTTTAGTAGTAATATTATCCACATGACCATCAAGTAAGACATGCTCCTCACACCAAAGCCTTTTAGTGCCACTCACAATGCAAGTCACTAAAATTTCCCAAAATTACTGTACTATCAGAATGCCTGTAGTATTGAAGCCAAAGTACTTACAGTATGTCTTGTCGACGTAGGAGGAAGGAACTCAGCATCCAATGTTTAATGTCCCTTACACGTTACTTTATAAAGTCGGTATGTTGTTAGCAATCTATCAGAGACCACATGCAGTGGTGTTGTTGGAGGCTCTAGCATAAAGCAACCTGATGTTTTTTGGATCGTTTAAACAGAGTGTGAAAAGCTGGATAGTCTAAAGCAGTGGTGTCCAATTTTATCCCCAAAGGGCCGGTGTGGGTGCAGACTTTTACTTTAACCAAGCAGCAGATTCAGTTTTCACCTGTTTCACTGATTTACAAAAAAAAAAAAAAAAAGATTAGCTTTCATCTTGGGATTTTAATTTTGAAGCCAAGTGGCAGCCATCTTGGTGAGACCAGTTTATTTTACGATCTCAAAATGTATCCGTAGACAGACTCAAAATCCCTGAAAATCTTCACTGCTGTCAGTCAGAATACCTTAAATTAATATAAATCTACCAATAATTTCATTGATTTTGCAATTAATTGAAAAAAAATTAAAAACCCCAACTTAAATTTTTTTTTTTTTTGGGGTGGGGTGGGGGGGGGGGTTAAAATGAAATGGACACCTAGGATGTTTTTAGGACTTATTTTCATGTTTTCTGTGTTATTTGAGAATAATTTTCCACAGTAAAGTGATCTCACGAAGATAGCACCATTCTCGCTTCAGGTTTGGTCACGTGCAAACAACAGGATACACGATCCAATCACTTTCTGAGATCAGTGGTTCACATAGGTGGAAGGTGAGACTTCTGCTTGGTTGAAGTGAAAATCTGTACCCACAACGTTGCTTTGAAGACAAGGCTGGACATCCTTGGTCCAAAGCAGTTGTGTCCATCCCTGATCCTGGAGATCTACCTTCTAAAAGACTTTGTCTCCAACCCTAATCATGGACACCTGACCATCGTACTATTGCCTGAAGAAGTTCTTGAGCTGTTAAAAGAGGTGCGTTAGGTTCTGGTTTGGAGATGAAACCTGCAGAAAAGTGCAACACTCGGTGCTGAACTCTGGTTGAGATGAAGCAAAAGTTAAATAGGGCAGGCGTAGCCTAATGGTTAGAGAAGCAGCCTTGGGATTGAAGGGTCACTGGCTCAATTCCCAAAGTGGAGATGTTTTCATAAGCCATGTAATAACAGATTGCTTCTAACAGCTGAATAATTATTTTTCTCTGCATCTAACACCCCCACGCCCCAACCCCCCATCAGAGAACTTACATTATGAACAAATTACAAAGAATGCCTTCGGACTTGTTCTTCACTTTCGCTGTTTTCCTTCGCAGCTGACAACACTTGTATTTTTATCCCATGTGGGTGGCTGATGTTGAGAAATAAGGAAAGCATGACTTGGTTATGTTTAGAAGGAGTGCTGCAGAAATTACACTGTAAATGCCATCGTGTAAATTAATCAGCACCTCAGTATAATGAGGGCTTATATTTAATTTTCTGCTGAATACGCACATCGAACTTTAGCACTGCATTCCAACCCAGCAGCGCAGTAATGTTCAAATACCCTTCGCAGGGTGCGATTTTAGCAGGGACGGCTTCTCGCTTTCCACCCATGGGCATTTGTTACATGTTTGGACAGACTGCGTGTTGGTGTTTTGTTTTTTTTTCCCATCTTTTCCCCTGTTGTTAACCACATCAAAGCAGCTTGCTTTTCCACTAATGTTTGGCTGCATTCATTATGACGGTAGTTCATTACCTTCAGTGAAAAGGCCTTTACAGGTTGTAGAAGCTTTTCAGTGGACAGTGGGTTAGATGTGTGCATTTACTATATGTCACTTCTGTTTAATTTGAGATAGAAAATCAACTCCATTTTAATGTAGTATTGATTTTTTTTTTTTTTTTTTTTTTGGAACTCTGATCTTTTTCTCAATCGAATCCAATTTAAATGGCCATTGCTTGAACATTTTACCCTGAGCCAATTAATATGGCTGGTGGCTCACAAAAACAAATGAGATATCTGCCGAAAACCTTCTCTTTTTTAAATTTATTTATAGTTCGTGGGCTTTTATTACTCAAAGGTGTAAAAAGGTACTTACTTGATTTTTATTTACTCCCCAATCTGTTTTAACCCACCAGAAGCTCCCTCTATATAAAAACATATATTCTGTATAAAACACCTTGAGCTGTAATTTAAATTGGACGTGTACAGATATACACCTGCTTTTACCTTCCTGAAAGAACATCAGCGTGAGAGTACAGTTTACCAATTAATGTACAGGCAAAAGTCCAGGCCTTTTGGCAGAATGTGTGATATTGACAAACCTACATTCTATCACGATTGGCATCAAATGCAAATACGTCACAAATCCACCAAGCTTCCTCAAGATCATCACAAATCCACCAGGTTCCCTCAAAATTATCATGAATTCACCAAATTCCACCAAGATAATCACAAATCCTCCAATTTCCATCAAGATCATCATGAATTTACCAAGTTCCATCAAAATCATCATGAATTAACCAAGTTCCATGGAGATCATCATAAATCCATCAAGATCATTACAAATCGAACAAGTTCCTCAAGATCTTCACAAATCCACCAAGTTCCATCAAAATCATCATGAATCCACCAAGTTCCCTTGAGATCATCATAAATCCAATAAGTTCTATCTAGATCATCATCAATTTACCAAGTTCCCTTAAAATTATCAGGAATCCATAAAGTTCCATCAAGATATTCACAAATCCAATAAGCTCCTCAAGATCCTCACAAATCCATTAAGTTCCATCAAGATCATCACGAATTTACCAAGTACCATCAAAATCATCATGAATCACCCTAGTTCCCTCGAGATCATTACAAATCCACCAGGTTTTTCAAGATCTTCACAAATCCACCAAGCTCCATCAAGATCATGATGAATTTACCAAGTTCCATCAAAATCATGATGAATTCACCAAGTTCCCTGGAGATCATCATAAATCCATCAAGATCATTACAAATCGAACAAGTTCCTCAAGATCTTCACAAATCCACCAAGTTCCATCAAAATCATCATGAATTCACCAAGTTCCCTGGAGATCATCATAAATCCATCAAGATCATAACAAATCAAACAAGTTCCTCAAGATCTTCACGAATCCACCAAGTTCCATCAAGATCATCATGAATTTACCAAGTTCCATCAAAATCATCATGAATCAGCCAAGTTCCCTGAGATCATCACAAATCTAACAAGTTCCTCAAGATTATCACAAATCCACTATGTTCGTACAAGACCATCATGATTCGATCCCACGACCCCCCCATGCTCATCACGATTCTCTCAGATCATGGATTTATAGCATTCTCTAATGCCTGGCGGTGGAAAAGTTATGGACTGGAGTTGCCTTGCTGCCTCAGGGACTGGGCAGCATGGAGTCATTGATTCAACTATGAATTTTGCATCAGTCATGTTGCAAGTGATTCAACAAAATGTGAAACATATAATTTATGTAATGCTAGATTTTGAGGGCAAGCTTGTTTGTGTGTAACTGTGTGTGTGTGTCACCTTTATATCACCGCTGTATTACGGAGGATAAGTTGTTTTTGTGAAAGGATTGCTTGTTTAAATATGTTGATGAAAAAAGAGAAAAAAAGAATAAATTTACAAGGCTGTATATAAACATTACCCTTAACATTCCTTTCATTCATTTTTGAACCGCTTAATCCGAATTAGGGTAGACTCTGGCGCACATCTCAGCCAATTCTGGGTGAGGGCAGAGTACACCCTGGACAGCTCATCAGGCCATCGCGGAACAGAAACACGCTGACGGCTATGCTGCTGCTCTTCACGAAAGTCAGCAATGGTTCTTAGACACCATAGACAGTGAGAGACATGGCCAGCCTTTGATAACCCAGTTAGCGGCACTGGGGGGACAGCAGTGACAACCGTTGAGAGAGGGGCTTGAACTCCAAACCTTAGGATCAGTAATCCAGCACCATACCACTGGGCCCCCACTGCCCGCCATTAACTTTCCATTAATTTATTCAATTATTTATTGAACAACTTAATCCAACTAAACTTGCAAAGAGGCTGGAGCCTATCTCAGCCCGTATCGGGCAAAGACACAGTACACCCTGGTTATCTGTATATCACAGACTAAACAGCCACACAATGATACCTACTCAGTCCTAGAGGCAATTTGGAACAGCCAGTTAATGTGCTTGTCAATGGGCTGAGGAAGGAAACCCACCCAAGCAACAGGAGAACATGACATGCAAACTCACGCAGAAACGCTCACCGTCACCCTGAATCTCGAAGCCAGGACCTCGATGTGAAGCAGATGTTCCAGTCGCTACAGCGCCATACCGTAACTTCACACGATCACGATCACTAATCCCTTACCCTTCCTGGGTCGTAGGAGCACCTCATGGTTGAACTGTGCTCCGGTGCCCTCCATCTTGGTTGGTCGTAGGCGAGGGCCTGGGTCTCTGCAAAGCTCTTCCCTGTCCACTCTTCAATGTTGTCTGCCCACTTCTTTTTCTGTCTGCCTCGTTTCCTCTTCCCTTGGACTATGCCTTGGGAGATCATCTTTGATAGCCCGCTTAGAGCGTGTCACGTCAAAGTACCACCTCAATTTCAAGTTACATCTGCCGTAACTTATTGAACCAGTGAACTGAATGTTTTGATGCGAACTGACTTGCTATCTCATAAAGTCATTAGAGACCGAGTGCAAACGAGTGCAAACTACTCAATAATCAGTGGGTTTTGTTTTCAGTTGACATCCCAAGACCCCTGTTCTTCCAAGAGGAACTGAAGGACTCTCAACAATCATTGAATTTCACTCAAGTTGCTTCTAATGCGCTGACAATTTGTTGCCTGTGACTGACAGACTAATAAGAAACACTAAAAGTCAGTTTAATTGCCTCGGTTATATAATCAGCAAAGTACTGAAGATACAGTGGGCTGAACCTCACATGCAAAAATATTATCTAACCAGGTGCAGCACTGCGAGAATATATATTTAAAAAAAATCTGCTCAATATTTCTCTTAATTAATGGCTAGATACATTTTATATCTTTTCATTAATGTTATCATTTTTAATTCTCCAACTTCAATGCCAAGTCATTTATCTTCTTTTGCCAGAAACAAAACAACCTGCCAATCAATACAATAATCTGACTTTTTCGGATTTTTAAAAAATTGGTAAGAGGTGACATACTTGAATAATTAATATTTTATCTATAGAATGTGGCGGTATGGTGGCATCGTGGGTATGAACACCTCACAGTAAGAAATTCCAGGGTTCGAATCCTTGACTTGGACGTTTCTGGCCTGTTATACATCATCATATTAAAGCTGCGCTTCTCAATTATTTTCTGTGACGCCCCCTCTAGGAAGAAAAAACATTTCACGTTCACCCCCCCCCTCCCCCACTGCCCCCGCGCAAGACTATAAAAAGTATTACAGTATTTGTCTATAAAATTGTGGTACACCTTTGCATAACATTGTAATCATTGACACGGGTCGTTGCTCGTTTCGCACCGTAGTCACAGTGAAGCCGAGTGCAACACAGGCTTCGTCATATTTTCTCGTCTTGGTTTTCGGGAGACTTTCTTTTGTCTTAATATCACCGTCTCTCTCCACCTCTTTGTTCCTGTTAGAAATTTTTCCATGTTGTTTGTTGAGGGAGTTTTACTGCATTTCCTATTGTTTGCTCGGTGTGAAAAACCCTGACACCATAGCACAACAATGAGAGCGCCACTGCCAACGACTGTAGTGGATGTGCAATTACACTTAATTCTACTACAGTATGGCAAAACCAGCACGTTCCCCAAGGTCATACATTCCCCCTGGCATCACACCACACCCCTCAAGGGGTGCAGCCCCCACTATTTGAGAAGCACTGTATTAAAGAGAAATGCTTTATAAACGCTGTTGTTTTGTCTGTTTATATTTAAATTCATGTTTGTTTGTTTTTGTTTTTTTTTACTCAATGCAGGGGCTTGATTCACTCATGGACAAAACAAGACCCTGGTGGAACAGATCAGTACTGAGATTAAGGTTGTATCATTGCTTACGTTTATTGAAATGATACCATGGGAAATACATACTGCATTCAAAGTTAAAGGCGGTTCAGGAAAATATTACGTACACCACTTATTTTGAAAGGGTGGAGTATTTCAGATTGTCTGATATCTCATCCATAGCATATTTGAATCTCAACACATGAATCAGATGTTCAGTTCAGTTCATTTTCTGTAACCGCTTAATCCTAATTAGGGTCACGGGGAGTCCCAGCCGAGTCCGGGCAAGGGCAGAGTACACCCTGGACATCTCACTAGGCCATCGCAAGGTGGAAACAAGCTGACGGCTTTGCAGCCTACTCTTGTTGAAAGTCAGCAATGTTCAGTTCATTTTCTGTAACTGCTTCATCCTAATTAGGGTCGCAGGGAGGCTGGTGCCCATCCCAGCCAACTCAGCCAGCCAACTCAGGGCGAGGGCAGAGTACACCCTGGACAGCTCACCAGGCCATCGCAGGGCGGAAACATGCTGACGGCTTTGCAGCTACTCTTGTCGAATGTCAGCAATGGTTCTTTTACATGCCTCACACCATAGACAGTGAGAGACATGGCCGGCCTTTGATAACCCAGTTAGCTGCACTGGGGGGGGGGGACAGTGACAACCCTGTGGAGAGTGGGACTTGAACCCCCAACCTTTGGATCAGCGATCCGGCGCCTTATACCACTAGACCACCACTGCCCTGTGTCAGCAATGTTTTTTTTTTTTTTTAAATGAACCTCCACAATAGACAGTGAGAGACATGGCCGGCCTTTGATAACCCAGTTAGCTGCACTGGGGAGACAGGGACAACCTTACGGAGAGTGGGACTCAAACCCCCAACCTTAAGATCAGCGATCTTCGCATTAGACACCCAGGACCAGAGATGGGCTATAGAATGTACACTCAGATGTCTGAAGAAATGGGAACAGCTGTACCTCTCAGTAATGATTTGGGACCAAACATTGCCCCAATGGTGGCCTGGTGGTAAAGGTGTTGGCTCACTGATCCCAAGGTTCGGAGTTCAAGTCCCACTCTCTACAGGTTGTCACCCCCCCCCCAGCCCCCCCCAGTGCAGCTAACTGGGCTATCAAAGTCTGGCCATGTCTCTCACTGTCTATGGTGTGAGGTGTAGAAGAACCATTGCTGACTTTTGACAAGAGTGGGCTGCGTGGCCGTCAGCGTGTTTCCACCCTGCAATGGCCTGGCGAGCTGTCCATTCTGCCCTCACTTGGAGTCCGCTGGGATGGGAATCAGCCTCCCTGTGACCTTAAATAAGATGAACACTGCCCCTACTTTACTTCTCAAATGTAACCAAACAACCTGTGATCCCTCGATTGCCACATTAGAGCAGATGCTCACAATCAGCAAGGGCTTTCGCAACAGGAAATTACCATTGTCATTTATCAGGATAATTAATATAATTCTCCACGTACATCAAACCATTACCAGTGTAGTGTATCGGAAATAAGGGCCCCATTAAAAGCTTGCTTGCGTAACAGTTGTTGCATTCACTCACTCTCACATACATCACTCTGAGAGCTTCCACCTTTTTTAAATAACAACTAATACAACCGCTTACTTCTATGGAAATGTAGATATGAATGAGACGGAGACATGACAAAAGCCTCAAATCAATTTTGCTCTTAGACTAATTGGCACATTGTGATGCAAACTGGTCCCATTCAATGCAGCCGCAGAGCTTGATTATCAGGTTGAGGCACCACGCTGCTTGGATGTACCCTTTTGTCTAAGAACTAGTAAATAATAAAAGTTTGCGTGAGCATTTAGGATTCTTCTGTGTTACAGTTTCTATTGTATTCAATATAATTATAAATTACTACAGCATTATCAGTAGTGGGGCCGATGCTTAGTGGTTATGGGTGCTAGGCTCATGGTGAGGATGTTGTGGATTCAAATCCCCATTAAACCCCCATTGTGCCTCAAGACCTCAGGGCAAGGTTTTAACCACAAGTGAGCCTCTGTCCACCCAGAAGTATAAATGGGTACGAGTAAAAAATAGTGAGAAGGTAGCCTGAGATGGGACGCTAGTCCTGCTATGAAAACCGGGGATAAGCACCGGCTCTGATGAGCCACTACATTTAGTGTGTAAAAGCCCAACAGACATACCTTACCTCGGGGGTCTCCAACCTTTTTATCACCGTGGACCGGTCAACGCGTGACAATTTTACCGTGGACGGGGGGGAGGTGTTATTGTTTATATTGTTTAGATTGTTTATAATGTAAATATAATTTATTTATATAAAATATTATCACGATTATTATTATTATTATTATTATTATTATTATTATTATCATTATCATTATTATTGTTAATAATAATAATAATAATAATAATAATAATAATAATAATAATAATAATATTAAGCACTCCATGAATGTTATTTTTCAACAGCTGAAATAAAGTTGGTTGGGAAGTAAAGCTTGAACTTTTCTTAAAAAAACAAACAAACAAAATAAACCCACAGGTGATGGTGCACCAGTTGTGAGAATGAAGGCTCAGGCTCAGTCTCACCCAAAATCCCCACAATTATTTGAAACATGTCCAACTCGCCTCTGTTCATGTGCCGTCCCCTTGTGGGGGACTTCATTTTAGCGCTCAAATGACCGACATGTAACCGAGAGAATCTGGACATTTTTCAAAATAAATGTTCAGTTCAGTTCATTTTCTGTAACTGCTTAATCCTAATTAGGGTCGCGGGGAGGCTGGCGCCCATCCCAGCCAACTCAGGGCGAGGGCAGAGTACACCCTGGACAGCTCGCCAGGCCATCGCAGGGCGGAAACACGCCGACGGCTCTGCAGCCTACTCTTGTCGAAAGTCATCAATGGTTCTTTTACATGCCTCACACCATAGACAGTGACAGACATGGCCGGCCTTTGATAACCCAGTTAGCTGCACTGGGGACAAAATAAATGATTTCTCAAAAATAAAGATCGTTCAGACTCAGATGATAAATAAAACAGAAATAATTCATTCTTTCTTCTGCGGACCGGTACCAAGTGAGCTGCGGACCGGTGGTTGGGGACCCCTGCCTTACCTTACCTTACAGTGTTATCAGTGCTCACTGTAGGTTTTATGGTCTCTTAAGTTTCTAACTGTTTAAATGAATATTTGCCTTATTCTGGCTAAAATAATCTTAAACAAACAGCAACAGGAATGACAATAATGACCTGAAAGACCAAAGCAGAATAAGTTAATAATTTAATAAGTATTTCTGTAAGGCTTCATAGTCTGAAATCAGGTTATAAGACTATAAGATGAAGCACAAAGACTTTCGTAACAGATGTCAGGGCTGAGTTTTCTTTATAAAGACTGACCCGTAGGTGAGGTCTGTACAGGAGCGACCACAGGGCGAAGTTTTTCTTATACTGACCAAGCAAACGAGGTTCCTAAGCAGTTTACATGGCATTTTAAATGGAGGCCGTATTTACTTCAGGCCAATTCTGAACAAGGAATCTTACTCATATCTTGCGAGGGCGTTGGTAATGTAACAACACCATTGATGATTCACTGGTGAATTAGGTTTGCCAGAGTGGGCAGCATGCCCAAGCGCAATCAGAAGTATGATACCTTTCAGCGGCCGTCATGTCACCCACATTGATTTTCTTTGCCTTGTTCTAATTTTCCCATTTAAAGTATATTCCACGTACTCATTGCTACACAGCTAAGCTCGCTATATGCTAACTATGGTATGCTAACTTGTTTGTGTTTTCAATTCTCCTGGGTTGCCACCCCACACTAAGCTCCACATCTAGTGTATATATCTTCTCTCCTCTGTGTTCATGACTGTTAGCATTCATATTGGTTTTCCCTCCCATAGAAGCTGCTAAAGCATCATTCCACACCGTGCGGATAGCTAATGCTTAACTTGCAGGACAATAAGCACAAGTCTATATATACATACAGGGATCCCTCACTTTTCATGGTTAATGGGGACCGAGATATTCCCACGACCACCGATTTCCACGAAGTAGGTTCGACCCCCCCCTGACTGACGTATACGTACATGTATATGTGTATATAATATCAATAAATACATATCCAATGCTATAAATGTTTATAATAACAATTAAACATTCAAAAGTAATGCATAAGATGTAAATAAAATATAAATACACACATGCACATACATTTTTATGTGAGGTGCACATCTGAGTGTGCGCACGTGTATTTGTGTGTCCACGTGCACCTCACATAAAAGTATAAGTAGTTTTATTGGGAGTTTTGGGTTGTTTGTTGTTGTTGTTGTTGTTGTTGTTGTTTGTTTGGGGGGCTTTTGTGCATAATTGGCCTTGTTTTTGTGGCATTTTCCTGAACTTTCCCCCATTTCATTTTCATTTTCTGTAACCGCTTCATCCTAATTAGGGTCGCGGGGAGGCTGGTGCCCATCCCAGCCAACTCAGGGCGAGGGCAGAGTACACCCTGGACAGCTCGCCAGGCCAACGCAGGGCGGAAACACACTGACGGCTTTGCAGCCTAGTCTTTTTACGAAAGTCAGCAATGGTTCTTTTACATGCCTCACACCATAGACAGTGAGAGAGACATGACCGGCCTTTGATAACCCAGTTAGCTGCACTGGACTTCCCCCTATTCTTCCTTAATTTCCTTATTTTTTTAATTCGCTCAATATTAAAAAAAAAAAAAAAAAACGCGATGCACTGAAGCCTCATGAATTGAAGCGCAGAGTAGCGAGGTCTTCAATGTAGTTTTCTTGGGTTGTTTTTTTTTTTGTTTGTTTGGGGTTTTTTTTTTACATAATTGGCCTTGTTTTGCAGCATTTCCCTTAACTTTTTCCCTATTTTTCCTTAATTTCTTTACTTTTTTATTTTTCAATTAATATTTTTGAAAAACCCGCGATGCACTGAAGCCGCAGAAACTGAAGCACGAGGTAGTGAGGGATCACAGTATATACTAGTATATATATATAATGCAGCCATGAGGTGGGGGGGGCACTAACCAGTGTCTCTCCCCCTCATGCCGGTCCCAAGCCCGGAGAAATGCAGAGGGTTGTGTCAGGAAGGGCATCCGACGTAAAACCAATGCCAATTATTGATTATGCAAATCAAAAGTATTACCTCCATACCGGATCGGTCGAGGCCCGGGTTAACAACGACCGCCATCAGTGCTGTCAATCAACAGGGTGCTGATGGAAATTGGACTACTGTTGGTCGAAGACGTCGAAGAAGGAGAGGTGGGAGGCGTGTCCGTAGGCAGAGAGAGAAGAGGAAAGGCATGAGTCTAGGACTGAGAGTGGGGACTTTGAATGTTGGAACTATGCACAGAAAAGGTAGAGAGCTGGTTGACATGATGCAGAGGAGGAAGGTGGACATACTGTGTGTTCAGGAGACCAGGTGGAAAGGTAGCAAAGCTAAAAGCTTAGGAGCAGGGTTTAAGCTATTTTATCACGGTGTGGATGGGAAGAGAAATGGAGTCGGAGTCATCTTGAAGGAGGAGTTTGTCAGGAATGTTCTAAAAGTGAAAAGAGTGTCAGACAGAGTGATGAATCTCAAGTTAGAAATTGAAGGTGTAATGCTCAATGTTGTTAGTGCTTATGCCCCACAGGCAGGATGTGAGCTAGAAGAGAAGGAGAGATTCTGGAGTGAGTTAGATGAAGTGATGCAGAGTACCCCCAGAGGTGAAAGAGTGGTCATAGGTGCAGACTTCAATGGACATGTTGGGGCAGGCAACAGAGGGGACGAGGAAGTGATGGGTAGGTTTGGTATCCAGGACAGGAACGCAGAAGGACAGATGTTGATAGATTTTGCAAAAAGGATGGAAATGGCTGTGGTGAATACTTTCTTTGAGAAGAAACAGGAGCATAGGGTGACTTATGAAAGCGGAGGTAGGCGCACACAGGTAGACTACATCTTGTGTAGGCGATGTAAATTGAAGGAAGTCAGTGACTGCAAAGTCATCGTGAGTGAGAGTGTTGCCAAACAGCATAGGATGGTGGTGTGCAGGATGACTCTGATGGTGAGAAAGGTGAAAAAGGCAAAGGCAGAGCAGAAGACAAAGTGGTGGAAGCTGAAAAAGGAAGAGTGTCGTGTTGTCTTCAAGGAGGAGTTGAAACAGGCTTTGGGTGGCCAGGAAGTGCTTCCAAATGACTGGACAACCACAGCAAATGTGATCAGGGACACAGGTAGGAGAGTACTTGGTGTGTCCTCTGGAAGGAAAGTAGATAAGGAGACTTGGTGGTGGAATGAGGAAGTGCAGGAGTGTGTACAAAGGAAAAGGTTAGCCAAGAAGAAGTGGGACATTGAGAGGACCGAAGAGAGTAAACAGGAGTACAGGGAGACACAGCGTAAGGCGAAAGTAGCAGTGGCTAAGGCCAAACAGAGGGCGTATGATGACTTGTATGATAGGTTGGATAGTAAAGAGGGAGAAAATGATCTATACAGGTTGGCACAGCAGAGAAATAGAGATGGGAAGGACGTGCAGCAAGTTAGATTGATAAAGGACAGAGAGGGAACTCTATTGACTAATGACAGAAGTGTGCTGGGAAGATGGAAAGAGTACTTTGAAGAGCTGATGAATGAGGAAAATGAGAGAGAAAGAAGAGTAGAAGAGGTAACCATTGAGGAGCAGGATGTAGCAAAGATTAGTAAGGGTGAAGTGAGAAGGGCATTGAAGAGGATGAAGAATGGAAAGGCAGTTGGTCCTGATGATATACCTGTGGAGGTATGGAAGTGTCTAGGAGAGGTAGCAGTAGATTTTCTGACAAGAACATTCAACAAGGTACTAGAGAGTGAGCAGATGCCGGAGGAGTGGAGGAGAAGTGTGCTGGTGCCCATTTTTAAGAACAAGGGAGACGTGCAGAGTTGCAGCAACTACAGAGGGATAAAGTTGATGAGCCATACGATGAAGTTATGGGAAAGAATAGTGGAAGCTAGACTAAGGGCAGAGGTGAGCATTTGTGAACAACAGTTTGGTTTCATGCCAAGAAAGAGCACCACAGATGCAATGTTTGCCTTGAGGATGTTAATAGAGAAGTACAGAGAAGGTCAGAGGGAGCTACATTGTGCCTTTGTGGATCTGGAAAAAGCATATGACAGGGTGCCAAGAGAAGAACTGTGGTATTGCATGAGGAAGTCTGGAGTGGCAGAGAAGTATGTTAGAGTGGTGCAGGACATGTATGAGAGATGTAAGACAGTGATGAGGTGTGCTGTCTGTGTGACCGACGAATTCAAGGTGGAGGTGGGACTGCATCAAGGGTCAGCTCTGAGCCCCTTCTTGTTTGCTATGGTGATGGACAGGCTGACAGACGAGGTGAGACAAGAATCTCCATGGACTATGATGTTTGCAGATGACATCGTGATCTGTAGTGAGAGCAGAGAACAAGTGCAGGAAAATCTAGAGAGGTGGAGGTATGCCCTGGAAAGGAGAGGAATGAAGGTTAGCCTCAGAAAATCAGAATACATGTGTGTGAATGAGAAGGGCCCAGGAGGAACGGTGATGTTACAGGGAGCAGAGATAACGAAGGTGGAGGATTTTAAGTACTTAGGCTCAACAATCCAGAGCAGGGGTCGGCAACCTTTACCATTCAAAGAGCCATTTGGACCCGTTTTCCACATTAAAGAAAACACTGGGAGCCACAAATCCTTTTTTGACATTTTAAATCAAATCACACTGCATATAATGTTTTTCCCCTTTTTCCTTCATGTTAATATAAAATAACAATATGTTACATTGATTTAAACGACTGCAGAGACCATTACATTACAATTCTGTTTGCAACAAAAACATTTAAATTAAAAAATTGCCAGCCTCCCGCGACCGAATTAGAATTAAGCGGTTCAGAAAATGAATGAATGTGTTCGAATGCTTCTTGTGTTTTTATAAAGAAAAAGAATATCCATCCCACGAAGCGCGGGACGGGCTGCAGCCAGATGTGTAACGGGTTGGGTTGCCAACCTCACCAATCACGCCCTTCGAGGGATCTTCTTTTCTTTATTCGTTATATTAATGTTGTTTTGTCATAGTTTTAATTTACAAAAATGACACCAACACAGAAAAGTATTTGAAGACTTATTTTAAGAAGGAGCCTGCTCAACATTCTTTTAAATAATATTAATGCTTAATGCTGCACTGACCGACCCATTCTCAGAGTGGATACTGAACCACAGTGAGGACAGTTATTTAATCTGGAGATTGCTGTGTATAAACAAATCTCATCCACATCTCTTCCTTCAGCTGTGATTTCTGTTCCTGAATTAAAAACCCTGGTGGCAGAAAAAAATCTCTCTCTCACCGCACTGCTGCTTGCCATGAGCTCTTTTAGGGCTCTTTTATATTTCTTTGGTGTGGGCGGGGTGATTTTGTGTGTGTGTTCTTGTGTTCTTGTGGACACACACAAAATCACCCCGCCCACACCAAATAAATATCCGCCCACATCTGTGACTCTTAATTTTCATCTATGTAATTTTCAACCCGAAAAGAGCATTGGAAGGGTACCCAGATCATTCAGGTGAAAAAAAAACCTAGATTGGACATCACTGTTTCAATTCTGAAGTGGGGCCATCTTGGTGGGATCACATGACTGTTTAAGACTTAAAGCAAGGTGGCTCACGAAGATGGCTCCAATTCAGAATTGAAATAGTAATGTCCACTCTAGGTTTTTTTTCTTTTCTTTTGATTATCAGTGATTGGTGGGAACAGGTGGAAGGTGTGGCTATTGTTTGGTTGAAGTGAAAACCTGCACCCACACCGGCCCTTTGCTGTGTGAGTAACTAAGCACTTTGTGGTGCACCAGTCAGCCACCGTAAAGCACAACTTTATTTTGAAAAGCCATGGAGCCGCACCAGAAAGGTGAAAGAGCCGCACGCGGCTCCGGAGCCGCGGGTTGCCGACCCCTGATCCAGAGCAATGGAGAGTGTGGAAAAGAGGTGAAGAAGCGTGTGCAGGCAGGCTGGAATGGTTGGAGAAAAGTCTCCGGTGTGATGTGCGATAGGAGAGTGTCAGCAAGAATGAAGGGAAAAGTGTACAAGACGGTGGTGAGGCCAGCGATGTTGTATGGATTAGAAACAGTGGCGCTGAGGAAAAGGCAGGAGGCAGAGCTGGAGGGAGCGGAGATGAAAATGTTGAGGTTCTCTCTGGGAGTAACGAGGATGGATAGGATCAGAAATGAGTATATCAGAGGGACAGCCCACGTAAGATGTTTTGGAGACAAAGTCAGAGAGGCTAGATTGAGATGGTTTGGACATGTACAGAGGAGGGATAGTGAGTATATTGGCAGTAGGATGCTGAGGTTGGAACTACCAGGCAGAAGGCCTCGAGGAAGACCGAAGAAGAGATTTATGGATGTGGTGAAGGAAGACATGAAGGTCGTTGGAGTCAGAAAAGAAGATGCGGAGGACAGGGTGAGGTGGAGGCGGATGATTTGCTGTGGCGACCCCTGAAGGGAGCAGCCGAAAGTAAAAGAAGAAGATACATATATATATATATATATATATAGAGAGAGAGAGAGAGAGAGCGAGAGAGGATTTTCTGAGTAGATTCTTCCGTAGGAGAGTGCTCAATACTTTTTGGTAGAGCAAATAACAATAAAAATAAAAGGACAGGACAAAGACTTTCTATTGAAACTCCATTTATCACTACAGATCTGTTTCGAGGGGTGGTGAAACCATCCTCTCTCTTCAGGTGATTATAGAAGAATTCTATAAGAATCTAGAAGCTTCTTCTATAATCACCTGAAGAGAGAGGATGGTTTCACCACCCCTCGAAACAGATCTGTAGTGATAAATGGAGTTTCAACAGAAAGTCTTTGTCCTGTCCTTTTATTTTTATATATATATATATATATATATATATATATATTTATTTATTTATTTATTTATTGCTCACACTTCGACCAATCAGGTTGCTCATATTGTCTTTGCAATTTTACAAAATATCAATTATACTCAAATTATGGATATGCCTAAATGACAAAATAAGGTACTATAGCTCAATGCTAATTGCTAATAATTCAGAGGCAATTTTTAAATAATATATAATCAAGTTGTATATAATTCTTATTAAAGTGTGAGTAAAGAGTCATAATCACAGACTCAGGATATTCCGAAACCTGCACAACACTCTACTATCAACATTTGGGAAAGTCGACTTTGTGATTAATCAGTGTTTGTACAGCCCTTGTTACCGGATTGCTGGTTCAGTAACCTGGAGTGCACGACGTGGTCATCAGTGTAACAGATGAAATGTAAATAGCAGTTTATTATACTTCAGCGAATGACACAAGGTGAAGGATGACAAAGAGGTAAACACAGCTAAAGAAGAGCTTCATTTATTTAATGCAAACGTCCAAATCCTTGAGGTTATTGAACATAAAGGTTTCGAATGGGTGCCTACAGTGTGATAGTAGCTGTGGTTGGCCTGCTGCTGCCCTTCTGCATGAGCCTGGAGTTAACAGGATTATTCGGGCACTTCAGTTCTCCCAACTTTCCAAATGTGTATCCTAATAAGCAACTCATCGTGTGGAACATTACCGGTCCAGTAGGTCATAGACTTCGGCTATACTTCAGCCATTTTGGGCTGGAACCCTCTCTTCACTGTGAATATGACTACCTACAGGTATGTAAGTTCCAGGATGACCTTAGAGATACGGTACATTACGACTGTGTCAATCGACAAACTGGTTCTGGTACCGGTGCTAACCATTGCTATTCTCTGGCTTGAATATAATTTATTTGTGATGTTGACATGCACACGTGCAGCATTAGCCCTGCAGGTACAGCACACGCTGTGTTATAATTACGAACACTGCATTAGGCCAATACATGTTATCTTGATGGAATAATTAAAAAGTTCTAGTAGTGATCAACCTTATTCTATTGTCTGTAAACATACACACATATTTGTAGAAAAGCAACAACTTCAAAGTATATTTGGCATAGCTGTAATTCTGATCAGAGTAAAAGTTTACACACCGTCATACTTAGGACAAAATCAGCACTTAATTTAAAGCAAAAAATTAAGCTAAGCTTTTACATAGCCAGAATTTCATATGTTTTTGACTGTATACAATGGCAAATTTCCCTGACAACAAAAAGGTCCTGGGTTCGAGTCCCATGCTTGGGCTTTTCAGTTCTCCCTGTGCCTGGGTGGGTTTTTTTTCCCCAGGTACTCCGGTTTCTTCCTACAGTTCATATACAGATATGCACATTCAACTATCTGGTTGTTCCAAATTGCCCCAGGTGTGGATGCGAGAGTGAATGGTTGGGTGTATGTTGCCCTGAGATGGTCTGGCAAGTTGTTCAGTACCCCGCCATCACCTAGTGTCAGCTGAAATAGACGGCAGATCCCCAACCCACACACAAACACATAATAACCTAATAACAGTTGGCGAAGGAGTGCGAAAGTGAGGGTCAACCAGCATTTTCAGGTGAGAGGTTCTTGCACCTTGAGTATAGGGCAGTGATTCTCAAATAATGATGCCGGGGGGAAGAGTTCAAGGTGGAGGTGGGACTGCATCAAGAGTCAGCTCTGAGCCCTTTCTTGTTTGCTATGGTGATGGACAGGCTAACAGACGAGGTTAGACAAGAATCTCCATGGACGATGAAGTTTGCAGATGACATTGTGATCTGTAGTGAGAGGAGCGAACAAGTGCAGGAAAATCTAGAGAGGTGGAGGTATGCCCTGGAAAGGAGAGGAATGAAGGTTAGCCTCAGTAAGACAGAATACATGTGTGTGAATGACAAGGACCCAGGAGGAACGGTGAGGTTACAGGGAGCAGAGATAAAGAAGGTGGAGGATTTTAAGTACTTAGGCTCAACAATCCAGAGCAATGGAGAGTGTGGAAAAGAGGTGAAGAAGCGCGTGCAGGCAGGTTGGAATGGTTGGAGAAAAGTGTCCGGTGTGATGTGTGATAGGAGAGTATCGGCAAGAATGAAAGGAAAAGTGTACAAGACGGTGTTGAGGCCAGCGATGTTGTATGGTTTAGAGGCAGTGGCGCTGAGGAAAAGACAGGAGGCAGAGTTGGAGGTAGCAGAGATGAAAATGTTGAGGTTCTCTTTGGGAGTAACGAGGATGGATAGGATCAGGAATGAGTCCATCAGAGGGACAGCACATGTAAGGGTTTTGGAGACAAAGTCGGAGAGGCTAGATTGAGATGGTTTGGACATGTACAGAGGAGGGATAGTGAGTATATTGGTAGCAGGATGCTGAGGTTGAAACTGCCAGGCAGAAGGCCCAGAGGAAGACCGAAGAGACGATTTATGGATGTGGTGAAGGAGGACATGAAGGTAGTTGGAGTAAGAGTAGAAGATGCAGAGGATAGGGTAAGATGGAGACAGATCATTTGCTGTGGTGACCCCTGAAGGGAACAGCCAAAAGAGAAAGAAGAGGTATGATCCCTTGGGGGGGGGGGGTATGACTCTGGGAAACATGCTTTTCTTGAATAGTGTATGAGAATTAAGTGTAATTGCACCTCCACTCCAGTAATTGGCAGTAGCGCTCTCATTGTCACGCTATGGTGTAGCGGTTTTTCTATGAGCAAACGATATGAAGTGCAGTAAACAACCCCTCAAGAAACAACATGGAAAAAATTCTAACAGGAACAAAGAGAAAGGTGGAAAGAGACGGAGATATTAAAACATAAATAAGTGGAATGAGTTTAAATAAGGATGTTTTTTTTTTTTGTAATTTCAGCCACATTGGTGCATTTTAAATCTTTTCTATTACAGATTAAAAAGTAATGTTAATGAAGTTTTTCTTTATTGTAAGTTGGACTATATTTCTTTCTTCTTTTTCATGTTAATAAAGATACAATGTTATGTAAAGGTGTACTAATAACAATTTTATCTCCAAATACAGTAATATTATTTATAGTCACTCTTGGGGCAGTGGTGGTGGGGGGAATGTTTTTTTTTCTTCCGAGAGGGGGCGCCAGAGAAAATAATTGAGAAGCACTGGTACAGTATAGGGAGTACATGACATTAATTCCTGGAAAGTTTGGATGTGATTAATTTTTTTTTTTTTTTTTTTTTTTTTAACAACCAGCTGCCATGTCTTCATTTGCATATTTCCTCCAACGATATTTGTGAGCGATTGCTTAATGTCCTCTCCAGCACATGCCAAAGACTTTCAGTAGGGTTAAGGTCAGGACTCTGGGGTGCCAATACATATGTGAAAATGATGCCCCATACCCCCCGAACCACCCTTTCATTATTCGAGTCCCCATTTTATATCAGCGCCATCAGGGAAGAAGAAATACTCATTCAATAGATTCAGCTCATCAGCGGCTACATTTTATTATTTTATTGCCACATTAATGTTGCTGAGCCTCGACCGGACCAACCGGAGCAGCAATGCCATGGAGATCACATGCTAAATGCACCTCATGAAAATATTAGTGTGTGAACTTTTTTGACTGGGCAGTGTATTTTGTGACACAGATTTGTTACAGGAACATCATTTAGATGTACACAGTAATACGTATTTTTTAATTTATTAGAGTCACAGAGTTACTTCTCTACCACGGAATTCTTCTATCAGCCGAACACATTGGACATTAAACAGACATCATTAATACGTCAAGCAGTGTTTGAGTGACTGAGATTTGGAGACATGATGGCATTTGTGAAACTCATTCGAATGAAGTGAGCAGAAATGTGAGGAGGTTAAGAAGCAGAAGATTCAATAACATGTAGAATATGCTTCTTAATGGTGAGTTATTATTTCCATCACACTCACTTTAAAAAATCAACTCTTTCTCTGGTGTGACAGGTGACCTCAGAAGGAAATGATACAGTCCGATTCTGTGGCGAAAGTGAGAAAAATTATGACGATTCCCCAAAGAACACCAATCTATACTCTTCCACCAACACGATGTCCGTGACCTTCAGATCAGATTATTCCAATGAGGAACGATTTACCGGCTTTCAAGCTTATTATACCGCAGAAGGTGAATAACTTATAGATACATCTGGGAATTAACTGTACCGGGCAACAAACCTGATCTATTTGATCATTCATTCATTCATTTTCTGAAACACTTAATCTTTTATGAGGGATAAGCATCCATCTCACCTGACTCTGGGCACAAGGGCAAAGTATACCCTGGACAACTCGCCAGGCCAGCATAGGGCATGATCTATTTACTGAGGAGAATAATGCTGGAGCATAGTTCTTATTATTAGTCTCGACACTTCTCACTTAGCAGACATCTTGGTAAAGTGCATAGGACATTATTTTGAGCTAGCAGGGTTAATGCTGGGGCCGATGGTGTAGTGGTTAGGGTGCTGCATTCATGATCAGGAGGTTGTGTGTTTGAATCCCAGTTAGACCACCACTGTGCTAAGACCCCTGGGCAAAGTCGTAACCACAAGTGTGCCTCTGTTCACCCAGCAGTATAAATGGGTACCAGTAAAATATACTCTGAAGGTAACCGGTGATGGACGAGTGTCCCATCCAGGAGGAGTTGAACTCCTGGTAGCTTCACGCTATGGAAACCGGGGATAAGCACCGGCCTGATGAGCCAGTATGGCTCGAGTGTAAAAAGCCCACATTACCTTACATTACCTTACATTACCTTACCAAACAGAGTTAACGAAGGGGTAGAGAACCAAGTACGTAACTGCACTGTCAATGGCCACCAGTACATAAAACCTGCATGCATAAAATCGCCAGTCGTTAAAAGCCACTCAGGTGTGCTGACGGGCAGCATGGTAGTGTACTGGTTAGCACGTTCACCCCAAAGCAAGAAAGCCCTCAGTTTGACTCCCAGGCTTGATGAGGGAACATTTGTGTGGAGCATGCATGCACCCCGGCAGGTGCCACAGTGACATCATAATCAATTCACCTGTCAGGGGACACAATGTTGTTAAAGTGAAATTTGACTGGTGTACACTATGTCTGCAATAGATTGGTGACATTTAGAGGGCGGATCCCTCCTCTCAAACAAAGGGATTGGCTCCATCTTAACCCCCGACCCCCGACCCCCACCCACCCTGACAGATAATATATAAATAGATGAAGGAACGGATGTACAGAACATACAGTATATACAATTTCCTTTGCATTGGTAGTTGTTAAAACGGGAGAAATTAAATGAAGAATAATAAAAAGTTCGTTCATCATTCATAAAGCTCCGCTTACTTTTAATGGAGGTCCTTAAGTACTTTCTAGAAACTCACATTTGGAACATATGGCAATAATTATCTGTTGCAAATAAGCTGTAACTAATGAATATTTACAACGTCCTGCGCCACTCTAATCTTCATTGTGAGAATTGCTTCCTCATCGCAGAGAATATGAGGCGCAGAATAAAACTTGGTCAGCAGGAACGCAGATACTAATTGCTGGCTTTATCCTCTCTGTGCACAGACATTGACGAGTGTGCGATTACGGTGGACGGAGAGCCTGTGTGTGACCATTACTGCCACAATTACATTGGGAGCTATTACTGCTCTTGTAGACTGGGATACCAGCTCCATGCCAATAAAAAGGATTGCACTGGTAAGGATGCAGAGTGAGCATGAATGCTGTGACCTTCAATTAATTTGGTGGATGGTCACTGAAGCAAACGAGGAGCGTTTGTATTAATATCGGAGGCGATGGATTCACTTTACTGCATTTGTAATAATTTGTATTCGTGATGAACGATGAAGCTGGAAGAACACAGTTGATTTTTCACTGCTGTTTTTAAATGTCATTTGTGCTCGCGGACCACAGCATTGTTTGAATATAAATCTTCATGAACAACTAGCTGCTATAGCAATAAATCTTTGAAAACAAACGTGTCCATGACTCTTTACGTTGAGATGTTTCTGCTGTCTGCCTTTCGGATTGGTGCACAGTATGCAAGGCACCAATTGATTATTATCAGCGTTGAACTTTGCTCCTTTGGCAGTCGCCTCCGGACGGTTGTTTTCTTTTGGTTATCAACATTGCTATAGACTTATTTAACGTGTATCACCACCCCGGTGCCCTGAAACCACCTCATGCAATTGACCCTGTCCGAAGCTGCTGGTTACGGTTCCACACAACAGAAAAAAGAAAGGAACAAATGTCTCGATTACTTTATAACCCAAAGAAATATCACAGAGAGGGTCAGAGGGGAAAATGCAGTGATCCCTCACTTTCCGCAATTAATGGAGAACGAGACCCGCCCCCCCCACGGCCGCCGATTTCCACGAAGTAGGATTGACACACACACACCCCCCCCGACTGACGTGTCCGTACATGTCTCTGTGTATATAATATCAATAAATACATATTCAATGCTCTAAATGCTTATGATAACAATTAAACATTCAAAAATAATGCATAAGATGTAAATAAAATATAAATACACACACATACAGACGCGCGCACACACAGATGCGCACCTCACATAAAAATGTAAATAGTTTTGTCGGGGGGTTTTGGGTTGGTTTTTGTTTGGGTTTTTTGTTTTGTTTTGTTTTGTTTTTTTTCGCATAATTGACCTTGTTTTGTGGCATTTTCGTTCAGTTTTTCCATATTTTTCCTTAATTTTTTTATTTTTCATTGAATATTTTTGCAAAACCCGCGATGCACTGAATCCGCAGAAACTGAAGCATGAAGTAGCGAGGGATCACTGTACAAGCAACCATGTGTCACATCAAAGGTACACGTTCCCTGTTGAGTAGGTTTTTTTGTTGTTTTATCTTTATACTGCGTTTACACCGGGGCCACGATGTCCATGATGTCCACGAGTCAAGAAAGGTGTGTTGAGGTGCACTATTTTTCCTCTCTGCACTTACATACACTTTCCTACGCTCTCAGTTACAATCAGTAACTTTTTATTATGAAGCAAACGTGATTCTGGATGAGACCTGCCATGATTTCCATCACGTTCCCTCAAGTTGTTTTAAGATCACCATGATTTGCTCACAGGTTCCATCACGTTCTGTTAGGTTCTGTTTAGATCTCCCATGCTCATCAAGTTCTATTGATCGTTTTTGATTGATGAAGATTGCGGTATAAAAAAGAAGTAGTGTGCATCCAATAGATGAAACTTAAAGGAATTACGTTTCTTCAAGTTCCTTAAAGAGCCCTAGTGGTGCGTAATGATCTGCTACTCTCTGGTAAGGTCTGTTAAGTTCTACCGCAATCCACTACAATTCTGACGTTCTATCACGACTGGCATCAAATTGTAGTAATAATCAGGAATAAATCGTAATATTCATGGAAAGATTTTTGTCAAAATCATGTTGATTCCACTAAGTTCCCTCAAGATCATCACAATTCGATCCCACATCCTTCCATGCTTATCGTGAGATCATGGGCATCATATCTCAGTGTCTTCTTCTTTCTTCTTTTCCTTTCGGCTTTTCCCTTCAGGGGTCGCCACAGCGAATCATCTGCCTCCATCTCACCCTATCCTTTGCATCTTCTTCTCTTACACCAACGACCTTCATGTCCTCCTTCACCACATCCATGAATCGTCTCTTTGGTCTTCCTCTAGGCCTTCTTCCTGGTAGTTCCAGCCTCAGCATCCTACTACCAATATACTCACTAGCCCTCCTCTGTACATGTCCAAACCATCTCAATCTAGCCTCTCTGACTTTGTCTCCAAAAAAAAATCTCAGTGTAAACCTGGTTAAACCCAGTATAAGATTCATTTTAGCTCAATATATAAACATTTCCTGGCAGAATCATCCTGGCTCTGGATTTTGCATCTCTTGGTCACCTGTTTTACATCTTGTTTTGGTTCTGTGTTTGTTTACGACAATAAAAAGACGTGTGTGACCAGACAAACAATCTTGCACGTGTGCTGTAATTTGACAGTGTAACATCAAGTGCTTTGTGCATTTACTTGCCACATGATGGTGATGTTTACTTATTGCACGCGGTGCAGAGCTGATTGACGCCCTCATGCAGGAGTAAGCAAATGGTGGCAGAAAGACATTATGGCTGATTCTATTTTATTTCCAACAAATAACATTGTATTTCATATTTATTTGATACGTCTGGTAACGTCAATGGGTCCCTTTAATACATTTTCTCTATGTTAGCTTTTCAAAACATAAGAATGATGCTTAGATTGCGTTTAGTCTGAGAGCAGTGCGTAAGCCACAAGGCAGTGGTGGATCACTGATCCGAAGGTTGGGGGTCAAGCCCCACTCTCCACGGGTGGTTACAGCCCCCCCAGTGCAACTAACTGGGTTATCCAAGGCCGGCCATGTCTCTCATTGTCTATGGTGTGAGGTTCATGTAAAAGAACCATTTGCTGACTTTCAACAAGAGGAGCTGCAAAGCCGTCACTGTGTTTCCGCCCTGCGATGGCCTGGCGAGCTGTCCAGGGTGTACTCAAATTAGGATTAAGTGGTTACCGAAAATGAATGAAAGGGTTGATTTGCTCGTTGGGCTTGTTGTTAGTATCTTCCTGTCCACAGTGTCAGCTCAATCTGAAATTTTTATGATTACAGAAGAATGTTCCCATTACATTTTGGTAAACATGCATGACTGATGAGATGAGAGAGAGATTTCCTTTCGGCTTTTTCCATTTTTCAGGGAACGCCACAGCGAATGATTCACACGATTGATTTGGCATAGGTTTTTACGTTGGATGCCCTTCCTGACACAACCCTTTTAGTAAGGGACAGAAACACGCTGACGGCTTTGCAGCTACTCTTTACGAAAGTCAGCAATGGTTCTTTTACATGAACCTCTCAGCATAGACAGTCAGAGACATGACCGGCCCTTGATAACCCAGTAAGTTGCACTGGGGGTGGGGTGGGGGGGGGGGGGCAGTGACAACATTGTGAAGAGTGGGACTCGAACCCCCAACCGTAGGATCAGCGATCCAGCACCCTATACCACCAGGCCACCACTGCCCCAAACATCCCTGACTGATGACATCACAAAAAAAACAAAAGCAAACGAATTCGGTTTCAATTCACAGTTTCGAATCAAAAGCTTTGATGTCTGGTTAAGTTTCAATCTGTGCTTTTGATGGTAATCAAAATTCAATAAAATATTTAAAAAGCTATTTTTGTAAGCATGGTAGTATGGCAGACCATCTAGTAGTTAATTGTATATCTTGGTAGAGGGTTGCACTCTCTGGTTGCTCATGTTCTTACGCAGTTATTAACGTTATTATGCTGCTTGATTGGTTCATTTGTTTTCTGTCGCGAATCCTAATTAGGGTCGCGAGGGAAGCTGGCACCCATCCCGGCCGACTCCGGCTGAAGACAGAGTACACCCCGGACAGCTCACCAGACCATCACAGGGCAGAAACACGCTGACGGCTTTGCAGCTCCTCTTGTCGAAAGTCAGCAATGGTTCTTTTACATGAACCTCACACCATAGCCAGTGAGAGACATGGCCGGCCTTTGATAACCCAGTGAGCTGCACTGGGGGGACAGTGACAATCTGTTGCGAGTGGGGCTCGAACCCTCATCCTTAGGATCAGTGATCCAGCGCCCTTTACCAACCAGGCCAACACTGCCCTGTTTGATTGATCATTTATTTAAAAAAGTAAATGCTTCGGGCAGGTGCGTGAAGTTTATTTTCCAGAGAAAAGAGTGCATAAGGTTCGAGTACCCCTGGCGTAAATTCCGTAAATAAATAGTGAAAGTAGCTTTGGTTTGGCAGCGTGATTATTAACACGACTGCACATAAAACACCACATCTCGCCGTCAATCTGAGGCTAAGTTAGTCACTGTAAGCCCCTGAGGGAGCAGCGGGATGGGATTTAGAAGAAAAGTGATACCTGTTAGTTATTTTAATAAAGTGATGATGGTGGGTAATTAATCATAATTACAAGGCTTGACGTGCCTCTTAATTATCGTTCCCTGCCGAAAGAAATTGACATGACATTATGCTGAGGAATGGGGACGAAGACCTGCATCTGGGTCTCGCTAATGATATAAATTACCTAAACCTTTTCATCTTTGCTCAAGCCAATCGCTTTGTCACGTTCTCTTACCTGCGTCTGAGTTACCTGAAGATGCATTGTAGCAGCTGGCAAAAAAAAATTACAGACAGCGTTCATGAGTCTATTTATTAAAACTGTGAATACTGATGAAACGAAATTCATAACAGATATCAGTGGATGATTCATTTTCTTCATCTGATTGGTCGGACGATGTTCATAATTTACTCTAACAGCAACCCAGACAGTAAACTCGATGCTTTGCATAATCCAATCATAATAACAGCAAGGAGAATAAATAGCTTGATGATATTTTACAAAAAAGGGGGCAGTGGTGGGCTAGTGGTATAGGGCGTTGGATCGCTGATCCAAAGGTTGGGGGTTCGAGTCCCCCCCCAGTGTGGCTAACTGGGTTATCAAAGGCGGGCCATGTCTCTCACTGTCTATGGTGAGAGGCATGTAAAAGAACCATTGCTGACTTTCGCAAAGAGTAGCTGCAAAGTCGTCAGCGTGTTTCTGTCCCTTACTAAAAGGGTTGTGACAGGAAGGACAAATCAGACGTGCGAATCGGATGATTCGCTGTGGCGACTCCCGAGTAAAAGGGAAAAAGCCGAAAGGAAGACAGACAGACAGACATGATATTTAACAAAAAAATAAAGTACACGTAAATTATTACCTCACAAGGGCAGTGGTGGCCTGAAGGTAAAGGTGCTGGATCACTGATCCTAAGGTTGGGGGTTCAAGCCCCACTCTCAGAGGGTTGTCACTGCCCACCCCCACCCCCCAGTGCACATAACGGGGTTATCAAAGGCCGGCCATGTCTCTCACTGTCTATGGTGTGAGGTTCATGTAAAAGAACCGTTGTTGACTTTCAACAAGAGGAGCTGCAAAACCGTCAGCGTGTTTCTGCCCTGTGATGGCCTTGTAAGCTGTCCAGGGTGTACTCTTTCCTCGCCCAGACTCAGCTGGGATGGGCGCCAGCCTCCCGGCGACTCTACTTAGGAATAAGGGGTTACAGAAAATGAACTATGATATCTCTGGTAGATTTGTGATTTAAGATAGTAAAGTAAAAAAACTATAAGAGGTCTTGTTCTTGTAAAACCGGCCATTTTGGGAATGTGATAGTGATTCGCCTCACACTGGACTGAATTACTGGTGAAAGATGTAAGAGAAAGATAGAGAGCCCTGTTAATAATAACACATGAACAACTCTTTTTCTTTCTCTAGTGGAATGCCATGATCAGGTGCTTTTGGACAGATCAGGTGAGCTGATGAGCCCAGAGTATCCGTTTCCGTACCCCAGAATGAGTCGGTGTGACTACACCATTCGTCTACTGGAGGGTTTCCAAGTGAGCCTTGACTTTGTGGATGTCTTTGATGTGGAGACTCATCCAGATGTCCGCTGTCCTTACGACATCCTCACGGTTGGTACTAGACAGGAGCTCCTCATAGTCATTCATGTAAAATAAAATTAGACATATCAAAGAATTTATGGATCTTCTCATCTCATCTCATCTCATCTCATCTCATCTCATCTTCCGCTTAATCCGGGGTCGGGTCGCGGGTCGGGTAGTGTCACCATAGACAGCCCCCGACCAGTTGAGAGACATAGTCCCTCCAGCGTGTTCTAGGTCGACCCCGGGGTCTCTTCCCGGTTGGACATGCCCGAAACACCACACCAGGGAGGCGTCCGGGAGTCATTCTAACCAGACGCCCGAGCCACCTCAACTGGCTGCTCTCGATTCAGAAGAGCAGTGTTTCTACTCTGGATATTTTTCGTAGTCCATGGCTTGGTGCTCTTTTGGGTGATGGACTTGCACATTTACATTTATGGCATTTGGCATCACCCTTATCAACACCCTTAACTGAGCAGTTGTGGGTGAAAGGCCTTGCTCAACGTCCCAATGGGAGCAACGGTAGTACTGGGGCTTGACCCTCCAAGCACATTAACTACTGAGCCACCAGTGTCTCATAATTTGGTAAAAAGTTTTAATATTATATGTGACACGCTCCAATGAACGTAGGCGCTTGTCGCAAGTGACGTATGGTGTTTGTGAGACAAAGCACGGCTTATCCGGACTACCGATCTTTCAAATGAGCAAGTATACGTTGAATACTTGTTTAGTACTCAACTTTCATTTGTTCGCTTGAAAGATCATAAGTCCAGATAAGCCGCGCTTTGTCTCACAAACACCATATGTCACTTGCGACAAGCGCCTACATTCGGTGGAGCGCCTCACATATAATGGTGAATTAGGTGGCATGATGGCTTAGCGGTTAGCACGCTTGCCTCCACAGCAAGAAGGTTCTGGGTTTGATTCCCAGCTCGGGCGTCTCTGTATGGAGTTTGCATGTTCTGCCTGTGCTTGCATTGGTTTCCTGCGGGTACTCTAGTTTCCTCCTACAGTCCAAAAACATGCACAGTAGGTTAACTGGTTGTTCCAAACCATCCCTAAGTGTGAGTGTTGGCCTTGTGATGGCCTGGTGAGCTGTCCAGTGTGTACCCTGGTGTCGGCTGAGATGGGTGCCAGCTTCCTCGTGACTCCAATTAGGATTAAACGTGTTAGAGAATGAATGATGATGAGCTACTATGCTCAGGTATAGTTTTTAAAAAATCCTCCAATGGTGATTTCATACTCAATAGCAGAAAATAAAAACTGGAAAATACACAGTAACCCATCTCACCATCAGAATGAGAGCTTCTTTATACGGCTGTGCAAGTCCGTCCGAGTAGCTCACAGGGAAGACTGTAACATAAACTACATTTGGTCAAAGTCGATTCAACTGCTGCATCATGGGTAGTCTATGAACTTTTCAGCCCGCCCTCACATGAGGTTTTATTGAATATTTAATAGATTGGGTTGTGTATATACTGTATTATATTATACACAACTTTGATAATAGGCCATTGTGAAGCTTTGACTTTGAGTAAATTTCCGGATGTAATAATGAATGTGAAGTCAGTCGTCTGTGAGCTGCACTTAACTCTGACATCTTATTTAAAAGTAATTACTCATCTATGATAATAGCTCTGGGTCCTAAGAGACGTTATGCAGTGTTAAATGAGTGTGTTGCAATGAGTGCCAGGGAAAAAAATTTCCATTATTCAATTAAAATCTCTATTAAAGCAGAGAAGGCCAATTGAGAGCTACTTCCACGTGCCAGCGAGCTGCAATAGAAATACAATAAGAAGGCCAAATGAAAATATATTTAAAATAAATTCTATAATAAAACAATTATTGAACCGAATATGAAATGGAAAATTATTAGTCCAGATTAAGCACAAGTGTAAGTCTGTATACTGTACATTCTCTACATTGGCCAGACAAAAATAAATAAAAGTCACACATTCGAATATGTGAGGCGCTCTATCGAATGTAAGCGCTTGTCGCAAGTGACGTATGGTGCTTGTGAGGTAAAGCGTGGCTTATCCGGACTTCCGATCTTTCAAGTGAGTAAGTGAAGATTGAGTACTAAACAAGTATTCAACGTACACGTGCTCACTTGAAAGATTGGAAGTCCGGATAAGCTGCGCTTTGTCTCACAAACTGGGGATTTAGCTCAGTTGGTAGAGCGTCCGCTTTATCCTCCGGAAGGTCAGAGTTCAAATGTAGCCGCGTCATACCATAAGATGTTAAAATTTGGTAGTTGTTGTTTCCTGCTTGGCGCTCAGCATCAAAGGATAGAACACAATAACTGGTGCTGCACAGTAGCGACAGGTGCCTGGAGCACCTTGAGCATAATATTCAGTATGGCTAAAGCGCTATATAAGTCTACAACAATACAAGCACCATGCATCACTTGTGACAAGCGCCTCATGTATTTTGTTGTCCCACTTCTAGGCTTATTTACAGCAAATAATCTCCAAGGCATCATTTGAACAAATGTAAGAAACACCAAAACATTTATATCCATCCAGTGTTGGTTTCATTTCTCCCCAATGTCTTGAATCGATGAGAGAAAAACTGAACCACTGCATAAAGTCTTCTCCAGCACATCCTGAAAACTCGCAATAGGGTTAAGGTCAGGACTCTGGGGGGTGCCAATACATATGTGCAAATGATTCCTCATGCTCCCTGAACCACTCGTTCAATATTCGAGTCCGCATTTTATATCCGAGCCATCAGGGAAGGAAAAGTGCATTGATGTGATCACCTGAACATGCAGTACATTCAGACCATCAGCTGCTTCAGTCATTAATGTTGCTGAGCCTCGACCCGACCAACAGGAGCAACAGAAACATGAAGATTACATGCTGAGATTAAGGTTAAAGGGTCCTACAGAAATCCCAATGCTTTTATTTCACTCACTTAATTCCAATTTGGGTCATGCCTATCTCAGCCAATGTGTAGGCAAGGATGGCCTAGTGGTTCATCAGGCCAGTGCTTCTTTCCGGTTTCCATAGTGTGAAGCAACCAGGAGTTCAATTCATATATATATATATATATATATATTTTTTTTTTTTTTTTTTTTTTTTTTTTTTACTGGTACCCAATTATACTGCTGGGTGAACAGAGGCACACTTGTGGTTAAGACCTTGCCCAGGGGTCTTAGCACAGTGAGGGTCTAACTGGGATTTGAACACACAACCTCCCAATCATGAGCGCAGTACGCTAACCACTACACCACCAGCCCCACACTGCACCACTGTGCCACCTAACATTTATTACCTTTAATCATTATTATTATTATCATTATTATTATTATGTCAAACAGTGTAGAGTTTCCCTTTCACAAAACAGATTAAGTAAAATACAAGTGCTGGCAACAGAGCAAACGTCCGACTCTTTATTCTGAGAATTATTTTGAAATCATGAACTAAACCTCATTAACTGAAACATCTGATGAGTCACATGTAAAGCGCAGCCTGATGTACTTTACCGAATATTAATTATAGGTTCAGTTCAAATAATTATCTTTTTGTTCATCCGCAGCTTGCTGTGGCTTTTATAACAAACCAAACCGCATTTTCTCTACATGCAAATGAACTGTCTATATTTTTTCATTCTGTCTCTCCATCTCCTGGGTAACCCTTTAATGTCTAGCAGGACCATATGGTCCTCTTTCAAAAAAAATTGCTAATAACTCCTGGACACATGCTGCTGCCATTCAGAACATGTTCTATATTTGTCGTGGTGTCGCCTGATGCAACACAGCTTGGTCCCACGTGCCTCAGTCAGTTGTGAGATGACCTTGAATGCGCAGGATTGTGTTCACAAATTTGTGAGAGTGTTATTATTTGTTATTATTATTAATAGTATCATTATTATTTTGTTGAAAGACATGTGTTCAGGGTGTTCTCTTAGGCCTTTTTGATTAGGAAAAACTAGTGATAATTTTTTTAACTGCAAAAAATAATTCTGGCGTTAAAGGGTTAAAACAAACGCGGGTTAATCAGGCACTACGACAGCCATTAGAGTCCTCCCAAAACCCCACTGATCCATGACCCAAAGGCCCATGAATAAACAATATATGCTCTGTCATGCCTCTGAAACTGTTTGTCTTTATTTCTCCCAATAGATATAGAGATGCACTTTTCCTGGCATTTTTCCTCTAAAGCAGTTCTGATCTGTGGCTAAAACAAAGTCTTCTTTGTTTCTCTGATTGAAAGATCTCTGCAGGTTCGAGGGAACATGGCCCGTTCTGTGGAACCACGCCACCAGCAAGAATCGAAACAGGCACTCATGAAGTGCTTGTGACTTTCCGGTCAGACGGCTCAGGAAAGAACAGAGGCTGGAAGATAAAGTACTCCAGTACAGGTACAGCCCCCGAGCCACTGGGACATAGTGATGCATTCAATGTTCCTCAGTTTCACCATCACATCTCCTTACCCCAGCACTGTTTAATTCTCAAATCTGATTGGCTAGCATGTGTTAATTACATTACTGCTTGTAAACAGCAGCTCTGACAGTAATCATGGTGCAAGAGAAATCAGATTTACATTCTTATAATCATTTTAATAGATTATTACTTTTATAGTTCATTATATTTTATTTAATTTTAATTGATCCCTCATGTTCTGCGCTGAATTGAGACCGAGATCTCCCCGGGACCATCGAATTACGCGAAGTAGGATCCACCCCAAAGACTGACGTATACGTACATACACATGTGTATATAATATCAATAAATACATATTCCATGCTATAAATGCTTATAATAACAATTAAACATTCAAAAATAACATAAGATATAAATAAAATATAAATACACACACATACAGATGCGCGTGCACGCACTCAGATGCAAACCTCACAAAAATGTAAGTAGTTTTGATGGGAGGTTTTGGGTTGTTTTTTTGTTTGTTTAGTTTTTGGGGTTTTTTTTGGTTTTTTGCATAATTGTCCTTGTCCATTGACAGGTCCTACAGTGGCCTGGTGAGCTATCCAGAGTGCACCCTGCCTTCGCCCTGAATCGGCTGAGATAGCCAGCAGCCTCCCCATGACCGTAATTATGATGAAGTGACTTAGCAAATAAATAAATTATTTTACACCCTACAGAAGTACATAGGGGACATGGGTCAATTTGGAACATGGAAATGAAGAGGAAACAGCTTATTCCACTGGCTGGAATTTTGTCTGTGTGCAAAACTCCTTCCTTCTCTCTCTCTCTCTCTCTCTCTCTCTCCCTTCTCTTTTCTCTCTCTCGCCCCCTCTCCCTGTCTGTCTCTCTCGCTGTCTCTCTTTCGCTCCCCCTTCTCCCTCTCTCTCTCTGTCTCTCTCTCTCCCTTCTCTTTCTCTCTCTCTCCCCCTCCCTGTCTGTCTCTCTCACTGTCTCTCTTACTCTCCCCTCTTCTCTCTCTCTCTCTCTTCTCTCTGTCTTGCTCCCCTCTTTTCTCTCTCTCTCTCTCTCTCTCTCTCTCTCTACCCCCTCTTTTCTCTCTCTGTCTTGCTCTCTCTCTCTCTCTCTCTGTCTCTCTCTCTCTCCCTTCTCTTTTCTCTCTCTCTCCCCTCTCCCTGTCTGTCTCTCTCGCTGTCTCTCTTTCTCTCCCCCTTCTCCCTCTCTCTCTCTCTCTCTCTGTCTCTCTCTCTCCCTTCTCTTTTCTCTCTCTCTCTCCCCCTCCGTGTCTGTCTCTCTCGCTGTCTCTCTTTCTCTCCCCCTCTTCTCTCTCTCTCTCTTCTCTCTGTCTTGCTCCCCCTCTTTTCTCTCTCTCTCTCTCTCTACCCCCTCTTTTCTCTCTGTCTTGCTCTCTCCCTCTTTCTCTCTCTCTCTCTCTCTCTCTCTCTCACCCTCTTCTCTCTCGCTCTCTCTCTCTCTTTCTGTCTCTCTCTCACACCCTCTTTTCTCTCACTTTCTCTCTCTCCACCTCTTTTCTCTCTCTCTCGCTCTTTCTCTCTCTCTCTCTCTCTCTCTCTCTCTCACACATTCTCTCTCTCTGTCTCTCTCTCTCTCTCTCCAGCCAATAACAATGCATCACGACTGGCTGAAAACATGAAGCATGTCAGATTTGTAGGCAGAGCGTGAAATCAGTAATTTTTTGCATCTTGAACATGGCAGTGGTCTTTTCTCCATGGTGCACTAAACTTTGAATGTTCTGTTCTTTTAAACGCTTCAGAAAAGAACCATTCTAGCAAACAGTGTTTAGAATGAAGATGCTAACAGCTGGCTAACATCAGTACCCATCCAAATGTGCACGACCATTTCCAGCGTTTTTGGAGATTACATTTATTTGGTAAAGTCTCTCTCTCTCTCTCTCTCTCTCCCCTGCTCTCAGCCAAACCTTGCCCAAACCCAGTGGCTCCCCTCTATGGCCGTATCCACCCGAAGCAGAACCAGTACATTTTAACCGACGCTTTCAACGTTACATGTGATCTCGGCTATGAACTGACTCTGGTATAAAAACTCTGAATTCTCTGTACATCAATTCAACTTCGGGAATTTATTTTTATTTGTTGAGGTGAAAGTTGCTTTTATATCTTTAGGGTGATGACAGTTTGCCCTCTTATCAAGCCACATGCCTGAAGGGCGGATTTTGGGACGGTCCGTTACCTCTCTGTACATGTAAGCTGACACTGAATGAGCATGAAATGTAGAAAATTATCAATGAAGTTTGACTGAAGGTGTGTTGACGCCTTAAAAACTGGATATGAATTAAACCAGCGTATTCAAGCCGGATAATAAACACCATAAATAAACAATTCCGTGAGCTCCATGTGTATTACATTCCATTTAACCCAATGTATGTGCATTTCTATCCCTTTTATTTTCTCTGCAGTGGTGAACTGTGGACCTCCTGATAGTGTTAGCAATGGAAGTGTGGAATTCACCGCAACCACGTATAAATCTACCATCAAGTACAGCTGTGGCGAACTCTACACCATGAAGGACAGCGCGGATGGTGAGAGACATTTTCCATTGTATATAGTTTTCAACTGCAACGTCTGGCATCTTACAGCATTGGGCAGACGCTCGTACCCAGAGCGACGTACAATTATCATTTTAATAGTACTGAACATTCAAGGCTTGGCTCAAAGACCCAACAGTACCGACTGAACCACTGACCTACAGATCAGTCACCCCCCCACAACTGCCAATTTCCGCAAAGTACGATCGACCCCCCCCCCTGACTAACGTATACGTACATGTCTATGTGTATATAATATCAATAAATACATATTCAACACTATAAATGCTTATAATAACAATTAAACATTCAGAAATAATGCAAAAGATGTAAAAATACACACACACACACACACACACACACGCATATACACAAAAACACAGACACGCACACAGATAGACATACACACACAGATACACACACACACACACACACACATACACAAAAACACAGACACATACACACAGATACAGACATACACACACACAGATACATGCACACATACGCACACAGAGATACAGACATACACATACACACACACACACACACACACAGAGAGAGAGAGAGAGAGAGACAGAGAGAGAGAGAGAGAGAGATGCGCACCTCACATAAAAATGTAAGTAGTTCTGTTGGGGGAGTTTTGGTTGTTTTTTTGTTTTTGTTTGTTTGGGGTTTTTTTTGCATAATTGGTCTTGTTTTGCGGCAGTTTCCTTAACTTTCCCTATTTTTCTTAATTTCCTTTTTTTATTTTTCGATGAATATTTTTGAAAAACCCACAATACACTGAAGCCACAAAAGTGTCAGTGGTGGTCTAGTGGTATAGGGTGCTGGATCGCTGATCCAAAGGTTGGGGGTTCGAGTCCCACTCTCCACAGGGTTGTCACTGTCCCCCCAGTGCAGCTAACTGGGTTATCAAAGGCGGGCCATGTCTGTCACTGTCTATGGTGAGAGGCATGTAAAAGAACCATTGCTGAGTTTCGTAAAGAGTAGCTGCAAAGTCGTCAGCGTGTTTCTGTCCCTTGCTAAAAGGGTTGTGACAGGAAGGGCATCCGACGTAAAAACCTCTGCCAAATCAAACGTGCGAATCAGATGATTTGCTGTGGCGACTCCCGAGTAAAAGGGAAAAAGCCGAAAGGAAGACAGACAGAAAGACAGACACTGAAGCCACAGAAACTGAAGCACGAAGTAGCGAGGGATCACAGCATAATTTTCTATATTGACAAATAAATATGATTTAACTGTTACGCTGCGGGGCGCCGCTATGCCAGTGTGTAGTGGGCTGGTGGTAAAAGGCGCTGGATCACTGATCCTAAGGTTGGGGGTTCAAGCCCCACTCTCCACAAGGTTGTCACTGTCCTCACAGTGCAGCTAACTGGGTTATGAAAGGCCGGCCATGTCTCTCACTGTCTATGATGTGAGGTTCATGTGAAAGAACCATTGCTGACTTTCATCAAGAGTTTCATCATAGCCGTCAGAGTGTTTCTGCCCTGTGATGGCTGGCGAGCTGTCCAGGGTGTACTCTGCCCTCGCTAAGAGAGAGAGCAGATACATGCAAGGGCCAGTGATGCCAGGAGCATGTCAACACACCAGTAACCAGTAAGTACTGAAAATTCAAACACTTTTACTGGATATTTAAATTGTTTCCTCACGATTCAGGAATCTACTCCTGTGCTCACGATGGCTACTGGACAGACACACAGGGTCGGAGAAGTCCGCCAGACTGCAAACCAAGTAAGTAAGTTTACCCGGTTACTGTATCTCAGTGTCCTACAATGACCAGTTTTCTCATATTAACTGGTTGTCTATGCGTGAAAGTCTGTGGAAAGCCTATAGGAAGACTGGCGAAGGTGATTGGAGGAGAGAATGCAGAGAAGAATGAGATTCCCTGGCAGGCAATGATCCTGAACGGAGGTCGTTTAAAGGGTGGTGGCGCTCTTCTCGGAGATAACTGGGTCCTGACAGCAGCTCATGTCCTACACGGTTATGGCGATGTGTCCAACCTACGAGTGAAACTAGGCTCGGTTAAGCGCTCCGACCCCGATGCAGTGCTGGGGATTCCAGAAGACATCTTCATACACCCCAGCTACCATCACGATGGGCTGAACTTCGACAACGACATCGCGTTGATTAAACTGAGGCACAAGGTTCCTGTAAGCGCAGCCGTCATGCCGATATGTTTACCAGGAGAAGACGACCGGTATGTCGTGAAGACCAATGACTATGGGACGGTGAGCGGGTGGGGCGTATGGCAAAATACCAGTAGTCGCGGCTCTCATACCCTCAAGTATACAGAGCTACCTGTGGTCGACTTTGAGGAATGTAAGCGGAAGTACGACGCCCTCGTGACACCAAAAGGGAAGCTGGTCGTAACAGACAATATGATGTGTGCAGGTTTGGTGGAAGGGGGTGTGGATTCATGTCAGGGGGACAGTGGTGGGCCGTATGGTTTCTTGGACAAGCAAAGCCGTAGCTGGTACATTGGTGGGATTGTATCCTGGGGATACACTTGTGCTGAAGCAGGGTATTATGGGGTGTACACAAAAGTGACCAATTATCTTACGTGGATAGAAACAGTCATGTCCGAAAACAGATAAATAAACAGCCATTACAGGACAGCGTGTAAAACACCTCATCTTGATTTCAGTCGACAGAGTTTGTTTTGTTTTTGTTGATTCATTTTTATCATGACCCACCACCACCACCACCACCCCTCCTCCACCCCTCCTCCCAGTTACCTTTATACACCAATTCAGTGAATTATTGCCTGATGTATTGTTCGGAAACCATCACTACTTCAGCAAACCAGCAACCACCTGTAGCATTTCAGCAGCTCTCAGAAAGATGGGATGTGATAAAGATGAGATGTTGCTTAAAATAAACAAAATAATATGCTTGAGGTAGGGCGGTGACGGCGTCGGTCAGGGGTTCACGCCCCTCTATCACCACTTCGTCACTGCTTCCACCACTAGTGCAGCTAAAAAAAAAAAAATAAAAAAAAATAAAAAAATGTAAAGTCCGTTAGGCTTTTTACACCCGACCTATAGTGGCTCATCGGACCGGAGCTTATCCCCGGTTCCCATGGCGTGAAGTTCAACTCCTCCTGGATGGGACGCTATTCCATTGCAGGTTACCATCCCAGTATATTTTTTACTGGTACCCATTTACACTGCTGGGTGAACAGAGGCACACTTGTGGTTGAGACCTTGTCTAAGGGTCTTAGCACAGTGGGGGTCTAACTGGGATTCAAACACACAACCTCCTGATCATGAGCGCAGCACCCTAACCACTACACCACCGGCCCCACTCAATGCAGCTAACCTGGATATCAAAGGCCGTCCGTGTCTCTCACCGTCTATGGTGGGAAGCTGTAAAAGAACCAATTCTGGCTTTCATCCAGGGAAGACCATTGGGTTCCCATTAACGTGTTTCTGCCCTTCGATGGCCTGGCAAAGTGTCCAGGGTGTACTCTACCTTTGCCCAGAAAGTGACACCAGCCTCCCTGCGACCATAATTAGGATTATGTGGTTCAGAAGATGAATGAATGAAGCTGGGTGTGGATTTCAATGAAACATAATTGTTTACACTCAACAATGGACCAATTAAAAAAAAAAAAAAAAAAAAAAAAAAAAAACCTTCTCAATGGAATCCATTCAGAGCTTTTGGTTGACTTGGGCATCACTACCTCACTAGCATTCATGTGACTAAAATATGATGCAGTGATAAACCGTAAAACTATAGAATGATAAAAAAAAAAAAGGGGGGTGAGGCTGTGACTCTTCTTGTTATAAAGACAGCATTTGGACTATAATTCGGTGGCGAAGGTTTTGATCTACATGCTGTAGAATTAAACTCCAGCCTGCTATTAAAGCTTTCAAGACAGGAAGACTTATGCCACCGGAACGACGCGCCATTCACAAGTCAGCAGCCCCTCGGCTGTGACGCCGCATACAGAGCATCCGTTCGCTGAATCCTTAATCAATACAGCTGCAGGCGGCAGTGTGCACGTCGACTCATGACTAAGATTTCACCCATGTCGCGAGTCCGTAGCAATTTCAGGGTCAGCGGATTGTTTGAATGTCTTCAGGCGCACCGGTCAGCGTCTTCTCAAAGCCCAATCTGTGCTCATTACACTGTAAAGGAGTGACCTCGGCGCTTTTAACAAGGCCGATCCGCTCAACCGGTGGAGCCGTCCATGCACAAAACATTTCCTTCATTACACTCAAAGTCTTCGGCGTTATTAGCAAGTCAGGCTGTCGCGCTGAATCCACACAGGTGCGCTAACAAGCCGAGTCGGAGGCTTTGTGTAGATTCTTGTGAAATGTTTTGAAAGCAATCAAAGAGTCTCGTTGGATGAAGAAACTGAAATGCGGTATGATGAGGACTGTGATGTGAACCCATAAAACGGAAAGGTGACAATAAGGGCTCGCATTTCATGGAGAGTGTCGGCGATCTTTTTACATTGTTGTGTCCATCGATGGTTAAATTCATTAGTCAAACAGGTGACGTCTATCAGGTATCGGTTTCTTGGTGATTTTTCTGTATTCAACGTGCACAATTTGACTAGAAAATAATTTTAGTGAGGAGTCACTTTAGCGTGAAATTCCAATTTCGCATCATGCCAAATTCCGATTCAAATGTATTTCCTCAGAGCAGCAACGTGAATGTGTGTGAAGATCTGGAGCACAGGTGTCAAACTCAGGCCACGAGGGGCCGTGTGGCTGTTGGTTTTTGTTTCAACGAAGCAGCAGCTCACCTGACTTTGCTCATTTAAACACGTGGTCAGAGTCTTCAGGCAGTTGATTGGTCAGTCCCTGTACAGAGCACACAGATTGGCCAATCAACTGCCTGCGGACTGAGATGAGATTTCCTTTCGACTTTTTCCCTTTATCAGGGGTCGCCACAGCGAATCATTCGCACATTTGATTTGGTTCATAGGTTTTTACGTCGGATTCCCTTCCCGACAACCCTTTAGCAAGGGGCGGAAACACACTAACGGTTTTGCAGCTACTCTTTACGAAAGTCAGCAATGGTTCTTTTACATGAACCTCTCACCATAGACAGTGAGAGATATGGCCTGTCTTTGATAACCCAGTTAGCCGCACTGGGAGGGACAGTGACAACCCTGTGGAGAGTGGGACTCGAACCCCCAACCTAAGGATCAGTGATCCAGCGCCCTATACCACTAGACCACCACTGACCCCAACTGCCTGCAGACTCAAACCTCTTATTTTGTTGTTGTTCGTCCGTCAAGTTCGAAGATGACCATGACTTCATATCAGATCTGTGATCCTTGACTGAGGGTCCGGAGATGGCTATTGAGGCCAATCCGAGACCGAAATGCTTGCCCACACACAGGACATGTGTGGGTATGTGCTGCGATGGAAGTAGAGGCAGCTCAAGATTTGCGCACCGTGCGTTTCTGCTGCGCCTCTGCAGTTTGTCGCTTCTCTGCTGCACGGGCAGCTGTGAACACTTTGCTTCGCCAAGCTGAGGGGATGGTAACAAGCTGCTCCCAAGTGCTGGCGTTGATGTCCATGTCCTTGAGGGACGCTTTAAGGCCATCTATGAAGCGTTTCTTCTGTCTCCCAACCGAACACTTGCCTTCACAAAGCTCTCCATACGGTCACTGTTTTGGCAGTTGACTGTCCGTCATTCTGACAGCATGGAGATCTGACCTGCGCTTTCTAAAGGAGGGTGTGGATGCTGGGGATGCCGGCTTGTTCCAGGACTTCCGTGTCAAGGATTTTGTCCTGCCTCTTGACGCGGAGTAGTCCGCGGAGGCAGCTCAAGTGAAATCGGTCGAGCTGTTTGGCGTGTCTGCTGTACAGTCCCGGTCTCACAAGCATAGAGGAGGATGGTGAGCACCACTGCATGGTAGACCTTCAGCTTGGTGGTAAGGCGGAGTCCTCTTCATTCCCGCACATTCTCACAAAGTCTTCCAAAGGTAGAACTGGCCTTGCAAATCCTGTTGTTTAACCGTTAGTTTAAATGAGCGAGTCAGGTGTGCTGCTGCTTGGTTGAAACAAAAACCTGCAGCCCCATGGCCCTTTGTGGAATGAGTTTGACACCCCTGAGGAGAAACTCAATAAAGCTCCATGTGTGGAAAAGGAGACACAAAATTGGGCTGGAGTTGCATTACACAGTCAGCTTAAAAAAAAAAAAAAAAAATCCTTAAACATGGCACGGATCACTTCAATAATGTGTAGGTCCATCACTTCATTTCCTGTGGATCTCATGCTGCGTGAGTAGTCAGTTTGCCTTAAACACCTTGTTCATGAAGTGTCATTTCCCCACACAGTCAATTTCAGGGTGTTAACCAAACTTGAGCTCTAAGTGCTGGAGTGAAATGGACTTGAGCCTAATCAGTTCTGTTTGGAATAAGACAGCAGCTGATGAAACGCCTGCAGAGCTCCTGCTTCAGTCAGAATGAAACCTTCAAGCCATTTTCCTCCTTTTCAATGTCGGCTGAAATCCATTCAAAGGAAAATTACATATTAGGCGATGCTTTTCAGAACTAATGAAAAAGAAAAGAACTAATTCCTCAATGTCCAAGGTACCCAGATGCTGCTACACATACAGGACCAAACATGAGTTATATTCAGGAAATGAGATGTAAAGGTTCTCAATGTTATACAGTGATACCTTGACTCACGAAATTAATCCGTTCCGAGGGCGCGCTCGTAAGTCAAAATGTTCGTTAGATAAAACAAAAATTCTCATCAAAAATAACAGAAAACCAATTAATCCGTTCCAACCCCCTCCCAAACTCATAACCTATCACAAACACATATATTTCACCTAATATATTAAATATAAATATGTAAAAACAAATATTTCTTAATAATAATAATGCTGATAATAACAGTAATAATAATAATAAATTATGTACATGTACATTAACAATAATTAATAATAAAACAAGAATAAACAATAAGTCAACTAACTTGACAAAGATGTCACGTGGGCAGGTATGAGGTGGTGCATAACAGAGGACGAGGAGGAGAAGAATTTTGTGCATTGCCATGCTACGAATGCCAGCGAGAAAAGGTTCATGGTGAGTTCCCACAAGACCAGCATTTCTCAAATAGTGCAGTACGCCCCCCCTTGGGGGGATGCGGTGTGATACAAGGGAGGGCGTGTATGACCCTGGGGAACATGCTTTTTTTGCAATACTGTATTAGAATTAAGTGTAATTGCGAGTCCTCTACAGGAGGTGGCAGTGGCGCTCTCTCTATGTTACCTATGGTGTAGGGAAAATGCATTGCGCATACGATACGAAGTGCAGCAAACACGATTTCTAGTCACACGCGAGGTGCTGGGGGGGCATGAAATGTTTTTTTATTCCTATAGGGGGCATCACAGAAAATAATTGAGAAGCACTGCACAAAGCGTTCTCGCAGCATGGAGGAATACACGCGCAAGAATACAATGCTAATCAGCCCAGAAAAGCCATTTCCCCAGCAGAGCTCATAAATCAAAATTTTGTGGGTTGGATGGGGCAGATTTTTAGTGGGATCGAAGCTCGTACCATGGAAAATTTGTTATAAAAGACACTCGTAAGTCAAGGTGCCACTGTACTTCTACTACAATCCCAAAAATCTCACTTTTTTGCCCTCACAGATTTGTAATAGTGGAGCATTACTTAATAAATAAATAACAAAGTTTAATATTGTTGTTTCCTTTGCTCCATTTGGTGATGTATAGATCCTGACCCCACCTAAAATAATCTTTATTTATTGAAGTCTGAGCCTGGGGATGTTTTTCTGCACCTTTACATTCAATAACTGATTTCCACTTTCATGCAATTCCCCTGTATTGTTTCAGTGTCCGTTTAACGAGTCCATGTTCCGTCAAGCTTCTGCTTTCGGTGTTTGCTCCATGAATATTTATTTACTTGCACATCTAGCTGCATACCAGAATAAGTCATTTTTAATTCTGCATGAGTAAGTGGTAGCGTATGTGCATCTATTTCTTTTCCGTTTCATTATTATTAACAAAGGTATCATTCTGCAAGTCGGTGATACAGAACAGCCAATTAGCATCAACTCGGTGATATGACAGCCTTATTGGGTTTCCTCTTTTGGGCATGCACAGACTCCTGATGACCATCCAGGCCATATTACATAACTATGATGCTCAGCTTGGGAGTGCAAAAAAAAAAAAAAAACATGGTGGGGGGGCTAATTTTAGTTGAATCCGATTCCCACCCATGGAAGTGCTGCCCTCCCTGTCACACAACCACCACCAAACAGGGAGGGGCGTAAACATGCACATGCCCCTTCTGATATGCAACACTGCTCATTCAGATTTTTTTGGGCGGTCTAACATTCGGAGAGAAAGTGCTATCCCGCCCTTGTCAAATGAGCTCACAGACGCTCATGTTTGGCCGGTGATTGCTGTGAGTGAACGCATGCCATCCCTCCCTCCCGTGAGAACTCGACCAATTAGCTCCCTTGGAGTCCGGGTCAAGGACGACTGTGACATCAACCCAGAGTCAAACCGGTGATGTCCGGGTTGATCGTCATGCACCTTGTTGAACAATAAAAAAAAATTGTAAACAATTCTCAAATTTAAGCACAACAGAATATCCAACAAATAACATCCTAGTGATGTCATTTCATTAAAATCACAAAATCTCAGCTTCTATTTATTTATTTTTTTTTAGAAGAAAGGAAACTGAACAGGTTATAAGTGATGTACCTTTTGTTTAAAAAAAAAATCAAACCCTATGATTGGTAGTAAAGTGTAATTAGCAATGACACAGTGCATTATGGCAGACTGAGCCGGCTGTACCTTTCCTAATCAGGACGAAATGAATCACTGAGATTACATATACAGTGGTACCATGACTTACGAAATGAATCCATTCCGAGGGCGAGCTCGTAAGTCAAAATATTCGTGAGACAAAAATTCCCATCGGAAATATTAGAAAACCAATTAATCCGTTCCAACCCTCTCCCAAACTCATATAACCTGACACAAACATGTATATTTCACCTAATATGTTCAAGATAAACACATAAATACAATAAATATTTCATAATAATAAATCATGTAGATTAGTATTACTAATAACGCATAATAAATAATAAAACAAGAATGAACAATAAGACAGTCTTGTTTTATTATTACTTATTATAAATTATTATTAAACACAAATAAAGAATAAGTCATGGGCTGGTGGCATAGTGGTCGGGTACTGCGCTCATAATCGGGAGGTTGCGAGTTCGAATTTTTTTGCCATACTGTATTAGAATTAAGTGTAACTATGCACCCACTACAGTAGGTGGCAGTGGCGCTCTGTGTTTCCTATGGTGTCGGGGGAAAGGCAGCGAGCAAACGATATAAAGTGCAGTAAAAACTATTTATAGTTGCGAGCAGGGTGCTGGGGAGCGTGAAATGTTTTTTCTTCCCGAAAGGAGGCATCACAGAAAATATTTGAGAAGCACTGCACCTCGGAGCACGGAGGAATACACATGGAAGAATGAGAGGCTAATCGGCCCAGAAAAGTCATTTCGTAAATCAAGTTTGCTCGTTGCATGGGGCAGATTATTGGTGGAATCGAAGCTCGTATCATGGAAAATTCATTATAAAAGACACTCGTAAGTCAAGGTACCACTGTAAATCTAAAACAAAAATATTACCTATAAATCCGAGAGGTCTATCAAGTCGGGGGCAGTTACGCAATATTACAGGTGAAGAGTCAGGAACACAACTGTGATTTATATAAAATATGGCGTACAGCTCTGTGCACCCAGACTCATAGTTCCAGACTGGTGGGTTGCTGTAAATAAACACAGACTAGACACACTAACGATGTACCGCTGTGAGTCGAGCTACACCGTAACGCTGAACGATCATTTCGGAGAATCATATCCAATGAGGTTCAGTGAAATCACTGCTTAATCCGGTCACGTTTCAATTGGAGTCTCAGGGTTTCTGGACCTCCGAGGTTAGAATTACTACAGAACTTCAACTTCTTTAGCTGACAGAACTCATTCAATGCAATCTGCAGAACAGTATTACAGGACGTACGTCATACACATCAAACAAAATCAACAATCATTTAATCATTTAAAACACGTTTTAACAGCCTGAGTGATCGAGCCTTTACATTTAGTGGATCATTTCATTTTCTGGATCATTCTATACAACAGCCACTTAATCTGACTGATCCCAGCACCAGGTGATGAGTTACAATGTTAAAGAAGATAAACCATCAGCCGGGACTTTTGTCTGAACATTTCTGAGGCACCTAAATATTCTTCTGCGGGCCGAATCCCAACACCGCATGGACTATCTTCTACGTTTACTTGTGGTGTTATCATCATGTGGCTGTAGCGTGGATGAGGAACTGTCGCACTGCGAGTGAGCGCTGAGGGACTGCATGGCCTGAACCTGCCGCAGACGTTTACTCAGTTCTTCCTCACAGGCCTGTAGTAGCACCGCAGTCCTGTCTCTGTCCCAGTCCAGCTCGTCCATCATCGTCTCCACTCCCTGCGTCAGCACCATCTGCACACACGCAGGTACGAAAAAATTAACCCAACATGTATCTCCAATTCACTTACCGTCACTCAACATGCCATGTGCAGGGGGATTATTTATTTATATTTGCTCACCAATCAACCTTCACTTCCACAACTTAATGTAATTTGGAATAAAATCAGATGTGAGAATTAAAGCACATAATAACCAGAAAATACTGTAATCAGAAATTCTGTGTGTTTAAGTTATACGAGAAAGAGGTCTACTGCCCCCATGTGGTGTGTAATTGTAACAGCAGTATAGTTTAAGTTTGTAAAACACCCAAGTCAGGAACTCGAAGCCAGTGGCTTCTAGACATGAAGTGGACTCACTAACCAATACGCCACCGTGCGGCCCGGGTTCAGAAGAAGTGTGTAATATATCTACATACTGAGGTGACTCGAAGCACCCTTAAGAGACCGGTAACTCTGGTGGGGTCAGTGCTGGAACAGTAGTGAAGGCTCTGGATTACTAATCAGTCGGTTGCAGGTTCATTCCTGGGACAGGCTGTTTCTCAACAACTTCGGCTCTTGTTGTCAACAATGGGTGTAGACCGTACGGTTTCGCTGTTTTTGGATGCACTCCAAATGTTCCAACGATAGAACGATACTTCCAGCAATAGTTTGTAGTTCTAGATTTCACTTCCTGACCATGTTTCTTTCTCTTAGTGTGGATTTCAAGCATTTTAAATCCTCTCCCACTATAATCGATTGTATCATGACACCACGTGCATATCGCCTTCCCGCTACGGTCGATTTTCCGAATGAAATCGCTGAATAAATTCGTAACCATTTTCTTTCCAACATCAGTTGAAATTTCTTTCTCTAGCCAGTCCCATCGAAACTTGTTTTTGACGATCTTGTCGATTTCTTTAATTCACGGAGCATCTTTCCGCTCGATCGCATATATCTTTCAAACTTCAGTCGACATTTGCATGCAAATGGCCACGGGAGAAATGAAAACATGCTGTGCTATCGCGAGACTAACATTCGCGTTCATTGGTCACTGCGGAAAGATCAACCAATCGCGTGCTCCGTTTCATGGCTGCTTAGCGCTGTGTAAATATCGGAGTATTAAAAATACGGAATCGGATTTCTTATACCAAAAAATTCGAGTTTCGATTTTTTTTTTTTTTCATCCAAGATTGCTAAAAAAAAGCGTGATTCCGTAAATTAGCGGAAAAAATCACATCCCTGATAAAGGCATCTTTCAGAAGTCAGAAATGAAAACTATTCATCGCCTCATGATCCAACTCCACTAACTTTTACTCACATGCACTTCCTCCAAGATCTCGAATACCAAACAAAAATAAACTAGAAAATGGTTTTTGAACATGAAACAATGTCTCAATGGACATCACCGCCTCCTCACAGCCAGACGATTTCCGAGTTCGATTCCCAGCTGTTTGTGTGAGGAGTTTGCATGTTCTCCTCGTGCTTTTGTGGGTTCCCTCGGGGGAACCTGGTTTCCTCCTACAGCCCAACAGAATGCACGTGAGGTCAAATTATTAGTCGTATGTGTCTCTGTTAACCCTATAACTAATATTCAGGATGTCCCGCCTCTTGCCCAAAGTCTGCTTGGATTGGCTCCAGATTCTATGCGTTCCTGGCCGATAACCGTTACGAATAATGGAGGGACAGATGGATGGATGGATGGATGATAAAGCTTTCCTCAAATTAATGACTTAATTAACAACGGTATGAATGTGTAGCGATATTATTTATTTCTTCTTATAGCTAAAAAGTTTGAGAACAATTTTGCCTACTGCACTCTCCCCGCACACCTGAAGGTCGCTCATTTGCTAAACTGCTTCATTTTACTGGGGTTGCGGGAGGTCTTGATCTTCTTGTCATCTTGGGATCAGTTCAGGATGTAGATAGTTACCTTTTCACTGTGTTTTAAAAAAAAAAAAAGAAAAAAATGTGAAGAAACTCTAGTTCCGTACCTGCAGCTCCTCATTAGAGAGTCTTGTTTCAGGACTTGTTTTGTCTTTTAAAACCAGCAGAGTCCTACTGAACCCTACAGCCGGGTTCACCTCATCGCCATCCGTCTCATCCCGCATTGTCTCACCTGCAACAGACACGATCTCTAAAAACATCTGCATCTAATCCAGACTGAATAAAACACTGATCCAACACCAGAGAGCCGAACAGAACCGCTTTCCATGTTACCACCAGCATCCCCTGCTGGTCAGTTCCGGAATGGCAGCTCACTCCTTTGAAAAGCAGTGTTATCTTTAAGAGCACAACAGCACCACCTGCTGGAGGATTTGTATACAACTTCAAATTCTATACAGTATTTTGATTTACATTAATAATAAAACTGTAGATTTAGATTCCTACCCTGGTGTAAATTCTGTCTGCCCTCTTTCTCTACGACTTTAAGATAAAGCTGCAGAAGCTGTCTGGACTGTCGCTCCTCTTCTCTGCGGTCCAGAACCCTCTGGAATGAGTCCTGTAAATGCTGAGTTTTCTGCTCTGGGAAGGTGAGTGCTGAGGCCAGGTCTGCACAGGGTACAGCCACTAGAGTCTGTATTGAACACACACATACATGCATAGTAATTCATTCAATTATTTGGGGCTGCCGTGGCCTGATGGTTAGAGACACAGCTTTGAGACCAACAGGTTTCTAGTTGGAATCCTGAACCAGCAGGGAAAATATGTGGCGGTGGGGGAGTGAGCCGCACCTTCCCTTTCACCACATTCATGGATGAAGTGCCCTTGAGGGAAGCAGCTAACCGCTAACTGCTCTCGCGTGTGTGTGTGTGTGTGTGTGTGTGTGTGTGTGTCTGTGCTCGCGTGCGCATGGCAGCTCACCGTTTACTGTTTGCTCACTTTGGATTAAATGCAGAGGTAGTAATTTCACTTGCAGGATTATTACAGTATGCTCCATTCTGATTGGTCAATTATGGCATTCAGAGGGTTGTTACTTCTTTATAACACTCCACTGCTTCCAAGAAGAAGAAAAAAGGAGGAGCACTTCAATGTCCCTCTGATCGCTCTGTCAGGGTTTATTTCACAATAACGTTTTCCTCTCTGTACATTAGTGGAATACGCAATGCTACGATGACATCAGTACACACAAATTCAGCCAATCCTCATGCACCCTGCATTCCTGGTACCCGCATTCATAAGCAACTGAAAACGTGGGTTTGACCTTTAACCTTTTCTTCTGACCCCATCAAATCTAATCGTTTTGTCCTCAAATCAGACTAGACATGAATGCAAAGTTTAAAAAAAATCCTTCAATGCATTTATGCATTCACGACAAATGGTCCACGTGAGACCGCAGTGACTCCAACCTTGAAACTATGACCTCCAAAATCTAACCCGTTGATCCTCGTGTTACGGTAGGAATCTGTACAAAGGTTGGGATGAAAAAATTCTGAAAATTCCTGAATACCTTTTCTGAGGTATTGCATTCACGAGAACAGACTGGAAGAACGGATGGACGTACATCCCGAAAACATATTGCGTCCGGTCGTCCCTACTGCTGGGGCAGAGGCACAAGACAGTGGTGCTGACATATAAGAATAAACTACATTACATCACCCTGTAATTGATAACCTTCCTATAATGAGCTATAAGGAATGAAACACACCTCTAGATCTGCCTCAGACATGAGAATGACGCTGGCCAGGTCCTGCCTCAGCTGCTCGGCTAAACGGCGCCAGGGTTCCACGTCACTGTCTACGGTATCCGAGCCGCTGTCAAACGATTGCATCGTCATCCATGCTGCACCTCCATCATCTAAAGGAAACAACGATCGTGAGGTTATGAGAGGAAGACTGGTACAAAAAAAAAAAAAGAAAGAAAGAAAAAAAAGCTGTCCACTCTTCACCCGACATTCATACATCGCTTTGCAGGCTTCCACGTTTCTTCATCTCGCAACAGCATGAATTTGGTGTTCGATGGAAGACATAAGAAGTAGGCTTCATCTTCCACAAATGTTCCGTCATCGTCAAGCACCACGGACACTGCTGTACCGGCACTGTAGCCCAGAGCCTGACTACCTACAGGACAAACAGGAAATGGGGTTCATTACATACAGGTGCAGAATGTTTTTTTTTTTAATAGAAGAAAAATAAACAAAAACACGTGACTGTTAAAAATACAGTGGTACCTCAATTTACGAAATTACTCCATTCCGGAAGTGGTTTCGTAACCTGGACTTTTCACAAGTTGAACTGCATTTTACATGTAAACCGCATGATTCGTTCCAAGGCCCCCAATATTACCTTTTAAAATGATAAACGCATACCTTTTAAGGTACTTCCTTCATATTGATCATGTCTTCTTAGCAGAGTTATAATTTTACAAATGTTTATGCAAGGTTAAAAGCCTGAGACAAAAAAATAAAGTTGCAATGAGCACACTCAAGAAACTCATGAAACAAGCTGCTGCTCAAGGGAGCCGCGTCATCCCTCCTAGCCAATGGAAGGCCAGCGGGGCGAGATGTTGGGAGATAGCCAATGGGAGGGAGCTGCGTCATCCCTCCTAGCTAATGGGAGGCCAGCGGGGCAGGATGTTGGGAGATAGTCAATGGGAGAGCAACTCGTGCATTGTTTGAATTTTTGAGATGATGCTTTCGTACCGGAGACATTTTTAGGAAAATGTTTTATGTAACCTGGATTTTTCGTTTGTTGGGGCTTTCGTAAGTTGAGGTTCCACTGTAATACGCCTGTTGTGGACATCACGTACAGCATGATAGGACATTTCATGTATGACGTGGTTAGCAAGTGTGGCCTCTCTCAGCCTACTGTGGGCAAAGGTAGGGTACACACTCTGCGCAGCTCACAAGACCATCACTGGGCCAACACACACACACAAACTAAAAAGCTGGCTAAATTTAAACAAGTGTATATATTAAGTACAGTATATTTATTCGTGTAATACTTATAAAACTCTCATGGTTTTAATGTTTATTGTATCCAGTACTTTGTGGACACTGAAACCGGACAGCAGGAAGGTTCCGGGTTCGAGACTCCCAGGCTTGAGCGTTTCTGTGTGAAGTCTGCATGTCCTCCACATGCTTGTGTGGGTTTCCTCCGAGCACCGGGGTTTCCTCCAACAGTCCAAACACGAACTGGCTGTTCCAGACTGATCCTAGTTTTAAGTCTGAAAAGTTGTCTGTGTGCTTTGAGCTGTACAAGGTATACCGCCCAGTGTCGGCAGAGATAGGCTCTCTGAGTGAGAGAGGACAGTAAATACCACTTACTGTATTTAATTCTGACCTCCTGGGTTTATCTATTTAATCAAAAAGAAAAGAAAAGATGACAAAGCTGTTACTTTACCTTTAACTCTGAGCTCTTCCAGTGAAACCACCGCCACTCCAGAATACTTCTGCCGGGTGAAGTTACAGACTTTACAAGGTTTTATCTCCGACATTATGGTGTCAGTTACACATAAACATACCGTTTAAATTCTCTTTAAGTAACATTCATGTTCACTTCACTTTAGTCCTTTCGCACTAAAGCGGTTTAATTTCACCTCAGAGATAACAAAACCCAACGTTGTTGTTGTTCTTTTTTCCACTTATTTTTCTTCTTCTTTCTTCTTTTTTTGATGCGGCTGCCTTTTTCTTCTTCTTCGTTGTTTTATGGCAGTTGGCAAACAGCTATTTGGTGCATCACTGCCACCTACCGGTGTAGAATGTGAATCATCATGACTTTCAGTTCAGTTCAGTTCATTTTCTGTAACCGTTTAATCCTAATTAGGGTCGCAGGGAGGCTGGCGCCCATCCCAGCCAACCTCGGGCGAGGGCAGAGTACACCCTGGACAGCTCGCCAGGCCATCGCAGGGCGGAAACACGCTGACAGCTTCGCAGCCTACTCTTGTCGAAAGTCAGCAATGGTTCTTTTACATGCCTCACACCATAGACAGTGAGTGACATGGCCGGCCTTTGATAAGCCAGTTAGCTGCACTGGGGGGACAGCGACAGTCCTGTGGGGACTCGAACCCCCAACCTTAGGATCAGTGATCCTGCACCCTATCCACTAGACCATCACTGTCACATCATGACTTTCATTCATTCACTTTTCAAAACCGCTTCATGGTGATTTGGATCTCAAGGAGGCTGGGCGAAGGCCCTGATCAGGCCGCCGGACCGTTGCAAAGCCAACACACCTACAACCATTCACACGCACTCAGAGCCCGTGACCCCCCTGACTGACATATACGTATGTACTTCTTCTTTTTCTTTCGGTTTTTCCCTTCAGGGGTCTCCACAGCGAATCATCTGCCTCCATCTCACCCTATCCTTTGCATCTTCTTCTCTTACACCAACGACCTTCATGTCCTCCAACGACCTTCATGTCCTACCTATACGTATGTACATGTGTATGAAATATCAATAAATGCATATCCAACACTATAAATGCTTATAATAACAAACATTTAAAAATAATGCACAAGATGTAAATAAAATACAGTATAAATAAACACACACATACAGATGCGGTGCGCACAGACGCACGAACACACACTCAGAATAAGCTCACTTAAAATTGTAAGTAGTTTTGTTTGGGGGTTTTGGGTTGATGTTTGTTTGTTTGTTTGTGGTTTTTTTGTTGTTTTTGCATAACTGGCCTTGTTTTGTGGCATTTTCCTTAACTTTTTCCCTGTCTGTCTTCCTTTCGGCTTTTTCCCTTTTACTCGGGAGTCGCCACAGCGAATCATCTGATTCGCACGTTTGATTTGGCACAGGTTTTTACGTCGGATGCCCTTCCTGTCACAACCCTTTAGCAAGGGACAGAAACACGCTGACGACTTTGCAGCTACTCTTTACGAAAGTCAGCAATGGTTCTTTTACATGAACCTCACACCATAGACAGTGACAGACATGGCCCGCCTTCGATAACCCAGTTAGCCGCACTGGGGGGGGACGGGGGGGGGGGACGGGGGGACAGTGACAGCCCTGTGGAGAGTGGGACTCGAACCCCCAACCTTTTGGATCAACTTTTTCCTTAACTTTTTCCCTATTTTTCCTTAATTTACTTTTTTTTTTTTTTTTAACTTTCAATGAATATTTTTGAAAAACCAGTGATGCACTGAAGCCGCAGAAACCGAGGCACGAAGTAGCGAGGGATCACTGTATATACATTCATACACAGTGTGCTATGGATGTATACACAGCAATGGAAGAAGAGCACTGTGAATGAATTATAAAAGTGGAAGCTTGTACATGTGCATGAATGATATAGATGGTATGAATGGTACTGATATGGTGTAGTGTGGATTGGTAGAGAAGGTTCAGCAGGGGACTGAGTTCAGTAGGGTGACAGCTGTGGGGAAGAAGCTGTTGCTAAACATGTTGGTTTTTGTCCGAAGGCTCCTGAAGCGCTTTCTGGAGAGGAGGAGCTGAAAGAGTCTGTTGGCAGGATGAGAGGAGTCCCTAAGAATGCTGTGTGCCTGGCAAAGACATCCCTTCTTGTGGATAACCTCAGTAGCAGGAAGTGGAGTCCCTGTGATGCGTTGGGTGGTTTTCATCACACGCTGCTGTGCCTTGTGGTCCGCAACAGAGCGATTCCCATACCAGACTGTAGCATAGTTGGTCAGGATGCTTTCTGCAATGCAGCAGTAGAAGTTACCCACAATGTCAGCAGACAGGTGGTTCTCAGCAGACAGTGTCCTCAAGAAGAACAGATGCTGATGGGCCTTCTCAATCAGGCTGGAGGTGTTGCTTGACCAGGCCAGGTTCTCTGAGATGTGAGTGCCCAGGAATTTGAAGCTGGACACACGTTCAACAGCAATGTCATTGATATGGATGGGGTCATGAGTGTTCTCCTTTTCCTTCCTGAAGTCCACAATGAGCTGCTTGGTTTTGCTGGTGTTCGGGAGCAGGTTTTCCCTCTGCCCAGTAGTCAGACTCATCATTGTCACTGATGAGTCGTGGTGTCGACTGCTTTATGATGGAGATGGATCCATACATAGTAACGTGAACTACAGTCATGAGTGAGGGGAGCATAAAGGAATGGGCTCAGCATACAGCTCTGAGGTATGCCAGTGTTGAGTATGATATACATTACAATTGAGAGCTGGTCCAGAGTGTAATGGTTGTCACTCTAGGCGTTAAATCTAGTGATCCATGGGGACAGCAGTGGACTAATGATTCTTGAACTAGCTGTAAAAATGTGTGGTGGTGGGAGAGTGAGCTGCACCTTCCCTTTCTCAACCTTTACATCTAAAGTGCCCTTGAACAAGGCATCTAAACCTCCAACTGCCCTCTAGGTGCTGCAATGTGTGGCAGCCCACTTATCAGACCCTTCCGTTTTAGCTCTTAATGTATTGTTCAGTCACTTTAAATTATTATTATTAACTTTTTAAGTTAACTTGCAACAGGTCTCAAGATCCAAAGATCGACTGGAACACTCAAGAGAGATGTAATACGGGCAGTGGTGGCCTGGTGGTCAGGTGTTGGATGACTGATCCTAAGGTTGGGGATTCAAGCCCCATTCTTCACAGGTTGTCACAGTCTGCAGTTGACTGGGTTATCAAAGGCAGGTCATGTCTCTCACTGTCTGTGGTGTGAAGTTCATGTAAAAGAACAATAGCTGACTTTTGACAAGAGGAGCTGCATAGCCGTCAGCGTGTTTCTACTCTGCAATGGCCTGGCGAGCCCTCACCCGGAGACGGCTGGGATGGGCGCCAGCCTCCCCGGGACCATAAATGAATGATGATGATGATGATGATGATGATGATGATGAGATGTAATACACTGTGTTTTATAAATATCAGCATTAAAGTAAAACATCAAGTCAAATCTGATTCTAAATTGACAAAGAAATAAATGGATAATTGTTTTCATTCTAATCATTAAGTTTAATATGTCTAATTGATGTATATTTTGATGTATAATGTATGTCATGTGTTTGCTCTGTACTTTAACGACGCCATGACTATTAAATCTCATTTATCTCTCTCTCTCTCTCTCTCTCTCTCTCTCTCAGACACACACACGCACGCACACACACACACACGCACACACACACACCCGTGTGTTGGCCAATGAAAAAGGACGCAGTAAACGCGAGCTCAGCGGTGCATTGTGGGAGTTGTAGTTCTTGGTGCTGCAGCGCACAGTCAGCGTGTAGAGAAACTACAGACAGGACATCGCGGCGCTCGGAACTCTGTAGTGTCGGTTCCCGACCTGCACGTCTGTCCGCTATACAGTCTCGTGCCTGTTTACTGTCATCCGCTGGTCTGCGGAACCGGAACCGGACAGTATGCAAGCGGAGTCCGGGATCGTTCCGGACCTGGAGGTCGATGAGGAGTTTTCCGAACAACCGAAAATTTATTACGAGTTGAAGAGTCAGCCAATCAAACCCAGGTCAGTGCTGCTCGCTGTCAGTGTCCGGTAATACCGAGGACCGCGGGAGGGGTGGAGACACGGGCGGGGCGCGAGCGCAGGAAACACAGTCGCTCATTCGGTGGTTTTAAAAAAACACTTTATAAACTTTTACAGTCAGTTATTCTGTGCAAACTCTCTCTCTCTCTCTCTCTCTCTCTCTCTCTCTCTCTCTCTCTGGCTTCCATTTGCCTTTATAACAACAACAACAACAACAACAATCATCATCACCATTAAAAGAATAATTTTCCATTTTGTTTACATTTTTTAAATACTGTATATGACAATATATAAATCAGCTAAAATTATTATTATTATTATTATTATTATTATAAATACTACTACTACCACCACTAATAATAATAATAATAATAATAATAATAATAATAATAATAAAAGTGATGAATAAAACAAAAATTCAGAGGAACATTTAAAAAGAACTGAGAGCAACCTGTTAATAAATTAATCAGACTATGAAAGGTTTTAGTTCTTACGTCCATATTTTTAAAATTACGTTTTATTCAACATAATATATTACTTTTAATAATTTATATTCAAACATAATAAACTAAACTGCAGAAGGTAAACATTCAGAATAAATAACTGAAAATTTATTTCATGATGTATGTGGCATATAAACCTGAAGAAACTGTGGGTGGGTCCGGAGTCAAGGGGCGGGGCTGTAAATTTGATAAATGATGTACAGTACATAACATGAAAGTGTCTCCCTTGACCTCTGACCTCCTGTTATATAACGGATTCAGAATAAAATGTTGGAATTGTTTGTTTCTTCATAACAAAATTCAATAAAGTAATTTCCTTGGTGGTTAACACACACACACACACACACACACACACACACACACACAGACACACACACACACTCACACACGCGCACAGACACACACACACGCGCACACACACACACACACACACACACGCGCACACACACACGCGTGCGCGCGCACACACACACACACACGCACACACACACACACATACACACATACACACACATACTCTAATCACATGGCTGTATTAAACTTCTGCTTTTCCTTACATTGTAATTTTGTAATATTTTAATTCCAGTTTAACACAACAACAACAACAAAATAATAATAATAATAAGAATAATAATAATAATAATAATAATAACAACAACATAATTTCCTGGTTAAGTGGAATGAATGCAGACTAACATTAATCATAATTTGGTAAACACCATGTAATCAGTATTAGAATCTGCCCGTGTGTGTGTGTGTGTGTGTGTGTGTGTGTGTGTGTGTGTGTGTTTCTTGTTGTGGGGGCTTCGTGATGGTTAATAAAATTATTTATAGCGAAGACTTTTAGTCATGTAATCATATCTGTATCACATCAGGATTAACTGCTTGTCATTTACAGACTGTGTGTGTGTGTGTGTGTATGTGAGTATGTGTTTGTGTTTGTGTGTGTGCTTGTGTTTGTTTGTGTGTGTGTGCGTGTGTGTGTGTGTGCGCGCATGTGTGTGTGTGAGTGTGTGTGTGTGCGCGTGTTTGTGTGTGAGTGTGTGTGTGTGTGTGTGTGTGTGTGTGTGCGCTGTTTAAAATAAAGTTGTGCAGAGTGACGCATTCTCACCCAGACTGGATTTAGCTGCATTTGCGCTCATGCTGAGTTCATTACAGCACTTAAATAAAGACATGACAAAAACAAGAGTGTCTTCACACACACACACACACACACACACACACACACACACGCACACACACACACACACACAGTGACTCTTAAAGGTGCTTGGTGCTCCTTCTCACAGGGAAATAATCCTGACATCTGTATGAGAATTCAGCATAAAAACTACATAAAACTCATTAGTACAGCCTACTGTGTGTGTGTGTGTGTGTGTGTGTGTGTGTGTGTGTGTGTGTTTGTGTTATCAGTACAGTATATTTCTACATGTGTGTTCTGTAGGGGATCATGGGTCCCATTGGGACAAGGGGGACATTGGGACACTTGACGTATTTATATAATGTGAATCCAGGGCTTTATTTCCTATTTATTTTACTAAGCCATCAACAAGGCATCACTGGGATCATCCACAAGAAAAGGTGAGCAAAAGTTTATTTTTTCACGAAAAACGTACAATTTGTCATTGCGTTCCACTTAAAACAGAACTGGCAACGAGTTTCCCAGTCCCGGTCTCCAGTGTGAAATAATCCCATATTAACAATAAACCCAACCGGCTTCTCTCGAATCGCTCGTGAGGACTCAGGCTTTATCACGTGAACATGGGGGCCACGGGGACAATCTGAATGCGGAAACTATCGCAACCTCAACCCACGTGTAACTTTCCTATTTTTTTCAATTCAGCGGTCGATAAACTACGGTAATGATTCTGAATGTTATTTTCCAGGTTGTGAAATAATGGCACGAAATAAATAAAGAAAAACAGAAGCACGTGGGAAACTCCGGACCGCATTCCCACACCACATGTCGAGATGGTGTTCGACCGCAAGGCCTGAGGGAAACCACAAAAATAAAACCTTTTGTCGAACTCGCGCAGACAAAACGGGGGGACGTGGTGAGTAGAGCTACGGAAGACATGGTGGATGATGAGCGTATCCAGAACAAGAGCCTGACTCAGCCGCCACTGGATGAGATGGAACATTATTTGCATTCCTCGATGAGGACGACATCGATGATCGATCTTGAGGATATAGTGGCGATCTTACCGAGACTGACGTCAACAACTGGAACAAAACGACCGCAAAAGTCGCTCGTGTTTCCGCCATGAACATGAAGCACATTGGGAATTTTTTAAAAAGTATTTTCTCATTTAACGTGGAACGTTTGTTTTATTTATTTGTCAAGGCAGGAAAATAAAGGAATCTACATTCCTGTGGGATATTTTATCTTATTAGTTAATTCATTCATTCTTTTTCCAAACCACTTAATCCTAATTAGGGTCACAGAGAGGGTGGTGCCTATGTCAACCGACTCTGGTCAAGATCAGGGTACACGCACTGACAGCTACGTGGATACTCTTGATGAAAGTCATAAATGGTTCTTTTACATGAACCTCCCACCACAGACAGTGAGAGACATGGCCCGCCTTTGATAACCCAATCAGCTGCGCTGAGGGGCGGGGCAGCATTGACAGCAACGGGGCTTGTACCCCCGACCTTATGATCAGTAATCCAGCAACTGACTACCGGGTCACTACTGCTGTCTCATTTATTCAATTTCTTAGCCACTTAATCCTACTCAGGGTCACAGGGAGGCTGGTGCCCATGTCAACCAACTCTGGTCCAGATCAGGGTACACCCTGGACTACTCTACAGACCATCATTGGGCAGAAACACACTGCCGGCTACGCGGCTACTCTTGATGAAAGTCATAAATGGTTCTTTTACATGAACCTCCCACCACAGACAGTGAGAGACATGGCCCGCCTTTGATACCTCAATCAGCTGCACTGAGGGGCGGGGCAGCAGTGTCAGCAATGGGACTTGTACCCCCGACCTTATGATCAATAATCTCTCTCTCTCTCTCTCTCTCTCTCTCTGCAGTACACGGCCGTCAGCTCAACGGTGTTCTCTCTCCTGTGTCTCCTCGTCCCGTGTCGTTCTTCGTCAACAATTGATGCGTGAGCAGCTTCATGATCAGGAGAGAAGGGAGAAAGAGTGTCGTCTAAATACCTCCTTATATACTCCGCCCACTTCAACACAAAGATCAAACCCATACCCCTCCCAGAGTTCTGCGATTGATGTCAGCACCACCGTAGCCCCACCTGCCACCACATGTGTGCCCCCTGAAGTGCTGAGGGTAAGACATTTCCCATCTCTCTCTCTCTCTCTCTCTCTCTCTCATATGTAGTCTTCACAACACGTGAATTATCTACACACATGAGCATGAAAAATAAAAGAAGTTCATTTCTGTCTGTGTTTCATCAAAACATTTGACGAAATATCTCGTCAGTTTGTGCAATAATCCCGGTCAGACGTTGCAGTCATTATTTCTGGTGAGTCCACAAGTCAAATCCGGTGAGTAAGAACTGACTGGTAAGAGGAAAAGAGGAAGGACAAAGGCGAGATTTATGGACGTGGTTAAGGAGGACATGCAGGACACCACTGTGTCAGAGAGGCATGCAGAGGACAGATCAAGACGGAGAAGGATGATATGCTGTGGGGACCCGCCACAGAAAAAGAAGAAGAAGAAGATGATGATGATGATGATGCTGATGGAAAAGTTACACTTTCTCATTCCTGTGATGTTTGCATGCCACCTTATGAACCAGGGCTGTCAGACTCATTCTGACTGAAGGCAACATCACAACATTTAAAGGTGATCGATGGACATCCCGTCTAAAATGGCGACTTCATGGCACAGTGATTCATTGCGGCAATTCTCGTCTTTT
>CM045738.1:43519796-43527296 GCA_024760905.1 Plotosus lineatus
AAAGAACAGCAGCAGCAGCAAGAGGAGTGTTGGCAGGAAGGAGAATAAATGCACATGCTAACACTTCCTGGTATGACATCACTGAATTGTAGTTTTTTTTTTGTTTTTTTTTATGAACAAGTAGCACTTTCAGTTAGTTTTATCTTACAACCCCGATTCCAATGTAAATAATACATAACGCAATGACTTTCAAATCTCAAACTCATATTTTACCCACAGTAGAACATACTAGAACATCCTCAGAATCTTTGAGATATTCCATCCTATAGATGATGAGTCGCAATTTTTACAATTAGAACATTTTTTTTTAATTATTCCACAATTTGCATTCAGTATTTTTTTTTTTTTTTTGCAGATGTGTTTCTATTCCTCATCATGTTACTGATCATTTACCAGATTAGTAACCAGATGTTGTTCCAGATGTTTCTATAATACCACATACATCACCAGCCTTTCAGTCCCACTCTACGCTCTTTAGTATTTATACGGATTAAGTTGGAAATCTGAGATACTGATGTATTTGGAAAGAGAATTTAATCTGACAGGCCAGTGGTGGCCTGGTGGTAAAGGTGCTGGATCACTGATCCCAAGGTTGGGGGTTCAAGCCCCACTCTCAACAGGTTGTGTTCCCCCCCCCCCTAGTGGCAGTTATCAAAGGCCGGCCATGTCTCTCACTGTCTGTGGTGGGAGGTTCATGTAAAAGAACCATTTCTGACTTTCATCAAGAGTCGCTGCATAGCTCATAGTGTTTCTGTCCTCGCAAGCTGTCCAGGGTGTAGTCTTCACCTGAGTTGGCTGAGATGGGTTCCAGCCTCGCAGGATTAAGCGGCTCATAAAATGAATGAATTTAAATCTGTTTTAAAGGTAGGCAGTCAGTTGGGCTTTTTACACCCGAGCCTAACGTGCATTAAGCAACCAGGAGTTCAACTTCTCCTGGATGGGACGCTAGTCCATCGCAGGTTACCTTCCCAGTATATTTTTACTGGTACCCATTTATACTGCTGGGCAAACAGAGGCACACTTGTGGTTAAGACCTTGCACAGGGGTCTTAGCACAGTGGGGGTCTAACTGGGATTTGAACTCACAACCTCCCGATCATGAGCACAGCACCCTAACCACTACAGCATTGACCCCACAACCTGTTTTAAAGTGAGGTTATAATACATGGTTACACCATGAAAATTGACTGCAGTGAAGATGTCACGTGAGTGACATCACTTTGTATGTTGCTAATCAGGAAATTCTACTTTTCATAAAATGCAATTACAGTGAGTATAAATGTAGAATTTCTATAATTAACCAGTTTCTGAATGTGTCCACTTGAGGCTCCCTAGCAAGCACATTCGAGATGAGTTTGGCTTTCGACCAATCAGTGAGACCGTACTAGTTTCTTCCTAGCAACAGACGGTTCAATTTACACCAAGTCATGTCTGTTTTGAGACTTTTCATTGGTTTACCGTTATATGTTTCAGGGAATTCTTGAGTAAGTCGGGAGTGTGTTCTGGAAGTGAATATGGATATTTACATCGTGTTCCGACAACTTGGACCTGGAGCCCTTTCTTACACAAGCATTTTAGCAAGAATACGCTGTTTATAGTGGGGCCGGTGGCATAGTGGTTAGGGTGCTGTGCTCATGATCTGGAGGTTGTGTGTTCAAATCCCAGTTAGACTCCCACTGTGCTAAGACCCCTGGGCAAGGTCTCAACCACAAGTGTGCCTCTGTTCACCCAGCAGTGTAAATGGGAACCAGTACAATATACTGGGAAGGTAACCTGCGATGGACTAGCGTCCAACTCCTAGTCGCTTCACACTATGGAAACTGGGAATAAGCAGCGGCCTGATGAGCCACTATGGCTCGGGTATATACATTAAAAAAAAAAAAAAAAAAAAAAAAACTGTTTATGGATCTATTTTTGACGATATCACATTTTCGTCCATCTTACTTTGGCTCTTATTCAACACAACACCTTGTGACTTAATCCATATTGTGCTGGAGCAGGTCATATAAAAATAAATAATAATAATAACAAAAATAAATCAAAATAAATAATAATAAAAATTCTCATGCTCCAAATTTCAGATGTTTTCAAAGTTCTATTATGAGTAACATGTGGGTTTATGAGATTTATAAATTATTTTCACTTACATTTCACACTGCATCCCAACCTTTTTTTTTTTTTTTTTTTTTAGGGGAATTGGGGTTGTGTACTGAACTCTGTATTGTTGTGAGCACTTTTTAAGTTTACTTTGTTCTAAAATAATTCAGACTAATCAGTAGAATTAAGTAAGATTCCGCGTAGTAATTATTTTTGAATGTGAGTGATTAACAGCCTCGTTCATGTGTTTGTGTTTATTAATGCAGCTTCACATAAACACTGAAATTAGATTAATTCATTATTATCCTCGGCACGGACGCTCATAGTCACACTGCACTTTAACAGTATTTATAGAAACACTAGATTCGGCTCCTCACAGACGCCGGACTTCACAGCCATGAATTTGATAGAATGAAAATGTTTAGAGAATTTTTTTTTTTTTTTAATGTAATGTTTGTGGAATCAAATATTTCGTGTTTATAGTGATTTTTTTTTTTTTTTTGGTTCCTGACAGCAATGTTAATGCTTTGAAGAAAATCACTGGTTGTACAGATATAATAAATAAAATTTATTTATATATTTAAGAATGAATGTAAACTTCTTATGAAAGCCCGCGGGAGGGGGAACTATACATTGATCTGTTGAGTCCAATCACTTTCTAGACAACAACAACACATACAGAGAGAGAGAGAGAGAGAGAGAGAGAGAAAAACACAATCTCTCTCTCTCTCAACATTAATTTAAATATTGAGCAAATCATAAAGTTCTGTTCTGAATCATTATAATTTGGTGAGTCTACAGTGCTGTTCGTCATGTTATAATTACCGTCGTTGTTAACTGTAAATAAAGAATTCAGTGTTTTATATAAAAACAGTAAATGATAAAGGGAACCAGACGCATCTCCGAAATTTCAATCTGCTTCTAATAAAAAAGAAATTCTTCAGTAGTAAAATAAAATAATTCTACGCATTGAGTCTCTTTTGAGCCACAGTTTTCCATAATGAATGAAAATGGTATTTTCTATGTTCTCAGGCCATTTCCTGCCTTATAGTGATCCCTCGCTACTTCGTGCTTCAGTTCCTGCGGTTTCAGTGCATCATTTTTTTTTATTTTTTTTTTAATTCAGTAAAAAATAAATAAATTAACCCGAGAAGTGCCCAATGTTAAAGCTCAAAATGTCATGTGATCCAGTCAAACAAGGCTTCACAGTCACTTGTGTGTGTGTGTGTGTGTGTGTGTGTGTGAGTGCAGTACGTATTTACAAATGGTGAATGCAATGAATTAGCGGATGTCATAAAGCCTAGCTTTTTTTGCCTTTGGCATTTGAGAACGTAATGTAAAGCCGATTTTTTTTTTTTTTTTTCAGCTTTGGCACTGCCAGGGTTAAGGAAAAATAGCGACAAAGTTAAGAAAAATGCAGCAAAACAAGGCTAATTACGCAAAAAAAACAAAAAAAACAAAAAAAACAAAACTACTGTACTTACATTTTTATGTGAGGTGCACATCTGTATGTGTGTGTATTTATATCTTATTTACATCTTATGCATTATTTTAGAATTTTTAGTTGTTATTATAAGTATTTATAGCATTGAATATGCATTTATTGCTATTATATAGACATATACAGGTACATAAACGTCAGTCGGGGAGGGGGGTGTTGATCCTACTTCGCGGAAATTCAGCATTCGTGGAGGGTCTCAGTCCTCATTAACCTCGAAAAGTGAAGGTTCACTGTATATACAAAACTATAGCTTTCAGCATCTTAAGATCTAAAGCAGTGGTCACCAACATGGTGCCTGCGGGCAGCAGGTCACCTGCGGGCCTGTTCACTGATATTTTTAGAACAGGATCGCGCGCTATCGCACCACTCTCCATTGAGCTGCATCTAATTTTTTTTGCTTTTTTTAAAATCAAATCAATATCTTCACATAGATCTTCTTCTTCTTTTCCTTTCGGCTGCTCCCGTCAGGGGTCGCCACAGCAAATCATCCGCCTCCATCTCACCCTGTCCTCTGCATCTTCAATATCTTCACATAGATGAAGATCATTAATTATTAATAATAACAGAATTAAAAGGTAAATTGAGCAATTTTTTTTTCAGAAGTGTAAATCGACCTGGTTGCACTTCGCATTAATTGGTACCAAGAAGTCGCTCTCAGTTTCAAAAAGGTTGGAGATCCCGGATCTAAAGTAAATAATTATACAAAAAAATCTTGAAAGGGGTCAATAAAAGTCTTTAAAAATTTTGATACTAGGGAGGAAAATTAATAAATGAACAAAATAGGCATGCGTACACCCCAATTTAAAACAGGTGAAAAACCAACCGGAAATAATGACTAGGGTCATTTATAAATACAATAACAACAACAACAACAACAAGTTTTAGTCTCATTCACAGTAAAGCCTGGTGTCAGTGTACAGAAAGAAACTTGGGCAAAAAAAAATAATTGGTAAAGTTTTATATCTAGAAAACTAATTCCAGTACAACTCCAATGTTTGATGTGGTTGTATTTTTTTTTTTTCTTAGATAAGTGCACTTATTAATTAAAAAAAAAAAAACGACAACAAAAAAAACCTTGACTTGAACTGGAAGAGATTCGATGAGCTGGCATGAAACGATAATTTCCCGTCGACTTGTATTGAAGTCAGTTGCAGTGCACGTGCACTTGAAGCCTGATGTCACGTGCATTAAAAGGTTCACATCACACAAGCTTAATGGAGCCAATTAAATTTAATTCAATTTTATCTGTATATTGCTGTTTATAATGATAACAATTACAGATCAGCTTCAAACAGTAAAACAAGTCTGGGAAAGAATTTCAACTTCTAATTTGGAACATCCCTAATGAACAAGTCTGTGTTGACGGTGCCAAAGAAAAACTGTCAGACGACATGAAGAAGAAACCTCGAGAGGAACCAGACTCGAAAGGGAAACCCATTCTTATCTGAGCAAAACCAGATAGAAATAGAAAAATAAAAATGGTGAACACAATGTGAAAAAGACACGACGTAGGGACTGCGAGTTACTTCATAAAACATGTTTTATTCATTGAAGAAAAGGAATTGGGCACAAGTTATCCAACTAAGGTTGGATCGGGACTGTTGACCTGGGTGTAATATACTGCAGGCTTGGCGGGTCAGTTTTAGAGAACGTCGGTCCTGTATGGGATTCCCTCCCAGATAACCGAGCTGAGCTCTGCCCAGTCTGGTCTCAAACTCAAACGTCTGTAAGAGTCCACGCCACGAACCATGAAGCTGTTCAAGACTGGCTAACAAAAACAATCAATTTTATATTCAGAGATCCGTCGCATGAAGATGCTTCAGTTTCTGTGGCTTCAGTGCATCGCGGGTTTTTCAGAAATATTCATCAAAAAATTAAAAAATAAGGAAAAATATGGGAAAAAGTTAAGGAAAATACTGAAAAACAAGGACAATTATGCAACAAAAAAAAACAAACAAACAAAACAAAACAAAAAAACCCAAAAACAAAAAACAACCCAAAACCCCCCAACAAAACTACTTACATTTTTATGTGAGGCGCACATCCGAGTGTGTATTTATATTTTATTTACATCTTATGCATTTTTTTCGAATGTTTAATTGTTAGGTCGGGGGGGGGGGGGGTCGATCCTACTTTGCGGAAATCGGTGGTCTCTGGGGGGTCTAGGTCCCCATTAACCGCAGAAAGTGAGGGATCCCTGTATTTGTAAATTCCAGATATTAGTATCAGAGCTTAACTGTGTTTCGGCAGTGGTGGCCTGGCGCTGGATCACTGATCCTAATGTTGGGGGTTCAAGACCCACTGTCAACGGGTTGCCACTGCCCCCCCCCCCCCCCAGTGCAGATAACCGGGTTATCATAGGCCAGCCATATCCCTCGCGGTCTATGGTGGGAGGTTCATGTAAAAGAACCATTGCTGACTTCCTCAGCATGTTTCTGCCCTGCGATGTCCTTGGGAGCTGTCCAGAGTGAACTCTGCCCTCTCCAAGAGTCGGCAGAGATGGGCGCCAGCCTATTAGGACCCTAATTAGGATTAAACGGTTCAGAAAATGAATGAGCCTAACCGTGTGTCTCACAATTCAGTTGAAGTGATAAACACAATGAACGATACTGTGGAACAAAGACAGACAACTTGAGCAATAATTAAATATAACTATTTTTAATAACGATATAAAGAACTTGATATTTACATAAAATTTAAATTAGTAATTATAGTTAATAATCTTAGCAGTCTGCAAACATGAGCAATGCTTTTACTTGTAGGTGCAAAATTTATTTTTCAAAACCATGTTTCTGCTTCAAGTATCAAAACACATGCTAATGCTAATGCTAAACTTTAACACTAAACACCAACATTGTCATTCATTGAATTATCCATGTTAGCATTTAGCATCTGTCAAAAATACAAGTCTAGTTCTAGTGTAAGTAACCCGGGATATTCACAACAGTGACGCCGCATTCTAGCATCCGGCTTCTTTATCAAATATAATTTATTCTGGAAATCACAGTTTCTGAAATACCGCCAATCACCAGCCATCTATGCACCTGAAGCAAATCCCAATCAGTTTATGAGAATGAAAACTACTTTCCTTACCACTTTCTTAAAGAAAGCATTACGTGAACATTACTATTGTGTGTTTAATCAGTCGCGTTTGCATCTGTGTGCAGTCTTCCGGTCTAAATGGGGCAGCAAAAACTCTGAAGATCAGGTGGGTGGTTCAGGGTGGAGTTAGCCCCACAGTCGATGTAGCGATACGCCTCCAGTGTATTCTGTGTACTACGAACCACGTAGGACGTTTTTACAGACGTTCTGTAGTGAAATAAACAAACACACAAACACAATACATACACATTCATCTGAGGACCTTGAGTTAGTACTGTGTGAGAAGAGTGTGACGAGTGCGTGACCATCACATGCTTTCCAGTTCATTAGTGTGGGAGCCTAATATGTTATTATCGTGCAGATTGGTGTGTGACTACAAATGGTTGGTCTGTTGTTAGTGTCTGACTGTGGCATAATTTTAACTTTATAATCCGAGTTATCACTGTAAGCTTGGTATGAACCACGTGAAAAATAAAAACAGACTTACTGTGTAAACACAACAATGTTGTGAACCTTAATGTTTGCCATGGTACAGAATGCACTGTGAGAAGGAGCATACACACACACATACACACACACACACACCATTAGCATGATTTCAGTGTTACAAGTATGAATCAGGCATTATATGTGAATTCAATAGAAATGTAAAAATAACTTACTACACATAGGACAGCAAGCCACTAATCTCCACACTTACAGTGAAGTTCATCTGCGCACACGCACACGCAGTCACTCTCCAAAATACAATCACAAGAGGAGATTCATACATGTCTCTTAACTACCTCGCTCCACCCCATA
>CM045738.1:43532296-43534796 GCA_024760905.1 Plotosus lineatus
GAAGCTACACTGGGATTCATATATCTGAGGATCTGACATGGACAACACACATCGCCCTGATGAAGAATGCAGGGCAGCACTTGCATCACCTCAAATGGCTGTAAAAAAAAAAAAAAAAATCATGATCTCACATAAAGTGATGAACATATTTTCCAGACTGTAAGTCACTTTGGCTGAAGGTGCAACCTATACTCCAGGGCGACTTATATGCGAAATTATTACATAGAATTCTGTTCGTTATCATAAACATAATTTCACACATTTGTTATTTTTACACTCACAGCCACAAGAGGGAACTCTAGGCTTGGGTACCAGCACCTGCTCATCCACCACTGAAGAAATGTCCCCAAAAGAAAATCCTATTCTGCAGATTACAAGCTGCAAGTAGTGAAATATGCAGAAGAAACTGGTAATCAAACAGCAGAAAGAAAGTTTGGAGTGAACGAGAAACTTGTGAGAAAAGTGGAGATTACTATTACTGCAATGAAGAAAACAAAAAAGCTCATCACGGGTTAAAGGCTAGATGGTCACAGCTAGAAGAACGAGCTCGCACATGGGGGTTTGAGCAACGTGCTGCAGGGAGAAGCTTGTCAACAGTGCAGCTACGTCTCCAAGTCGGACATGAATAGAAATGACTTTATGTGAGGACTTTCTTGGTGTTACCGCTTCACGCAATGCAACCCCCTCTCTCTATCAGAGCGAGGACCACTTCTTCTTTTACTTTCGGCTGCTCCCTTCAGGGGTCGCCACAGCAAATCATCCGCCTCCACCTCACCCTGTCCTCCGCATCTTCTTTTCTGACTCCAACGACCTTCATGTCTTCCTTCACCACATCCATAAATCTCTTCTTCGGTCTTCCTCGAGGCCTTCTGCCTGGTAGTTCCAACCTCAGCATCCTACTGCCAATATACTCACTATCCCTCCTCTGTACATGTCCAAACCATCTCAATCTAGCCTCTCTGACTTTGTCTCCAAAACATCTTACGTGGGCTGTCCCTCTGATATACTCATTTCTGATCCTATCCATCCTCGTTACTCCCAGGGAGAACCTCAACATTTTCATCTCCGCTACCTCCAGCTCTGCCTCCTGCCTTTTCCTCAGCGCCACTGTTTCTAAGCCATACAACATCGCTGGCCTCACCACCATCTTGTACACTTTTCCCTTCATTCTTGCTGACACTCTCCTATCGCACATCACACCGGATACTTTTCTCCAACCATTCCAGCCTGCCTGCACACGCTTCTTCACCTCTTTTCCACACTCTCCATTGCTCTGGATTGTTGAGCCTAAGTACTTAAAATCCTCCACCTTCGTTATCTCTGCTCCCTGTAACATCACCGTTCCTCTTTGGTCCTTGGCATTCACACACATGTATTCTGATTTTCTGAGGCTAACCTTCATTCCTCTCCTTTCCAGGGCATACCTCCACCTCTCTAGATTTTCCTGCACTTGTTCTCTGCTCTCACTACAGATCACAATGTCATCTGCAAACATCATAGTCCATGGAGATTCTTGTCTCACCTCATCTGTCAGCCTGTCCATCACCATAGCAAACAAGAAGGGGCTCAGAGCTGACCCTTGATGCAGTCCCACCTCCACCTTGAATTCGTCGGTCACACCGACAGCACACCTCACCACTGTCTTACATCTCTCATACATGTCCTGCACCACTCTAACATACTTCTCTGCCACTCCAGACTTCCTCATGCAATACCACAGTTCTTCTCTCGGCACCCTGTCATATGCTTTTTCCAGATCCACAAAGGCACAATGTAGCTCCCTCTGACCTTCTCTGTACTTCTCTATTAACATCCTCAAGGCAAACATTGCATCTGTGGTGCTCTTTCTTGGCATGAATCCAAACTGTTGTTCACAAATGCTGACCTCTGCCCTTAGTCTAGCTTCCACTATTCTTTCCCATAACTTCATCGTATGGCTCATCAACTTTATCCCTCTGTAGTTGCTGCAACTCTGCACGTCTCCCTTGTTCTTAAAAATGGGCACCAGCACACTTCTCCTCCACTCCTCCGGCATCTGCTCACTCTCTAGTACCTTGTTGAATGTTCTTGTCAGAAAATCTACTGCTACCTCTCCTAGACACTTCCATACCTCCACAGGTATATCATCGGGACCAACTGCCTTTCCATTCTTCATCCTCTTCAATGCCCTTCTCACTTCACCCTTACTGATCTTTGCTACATCCTGCTCCTCAATGGTTACCTCTTCTACTCTTTTTTCTCTCATTTTCCTCATTCATCAGCTCTTCAAAATACTCTTTCCATCTTCCCAGCACACTTCTGTCATTAGTCAATACAGTTCCCTCTCTGTCCTTTATCAATCTAACTTGCTGCACGTCCTTCCCATCTCTATTTCTCTGCTGTGCCAACCTGTATAGATCATTTTCTCCCTCTTTACTATCCAACCTATCATACAAGTCATCAGAGCGAGGACCACATCACCACATAAACCACCACAGGTTTCCAAGCGAAGGTAGACAGT